>CM064973.1:31569376-31593742 GCA_032847665.1 Solanum chilense | reverse complement strand
ATTAGGGGATCGGGGTGTCACGTACCGACACATAGTATTAGGGGATCGGGTGTCACGAACCGACACGTAGAATTAGGGGATCGGAGTGTCACGTACCGACACATATTATTAGGGGATCGGGTGTCACGAACCGACACGTAGAATTAGGGGATCGGAGTGTCACGTACCGACACAAGAGGAAGAAAGATAATGAATCTTGAAAGATGTTAATATACTCAACATAATGAACTTAATTCCCAAATGAGTATGGTATTGAGGCTTGAGCCCTCATGGATGAACTTGATGGTACTTATTGATGATTATAGTACTTGTTGTTGCTACATGTTGAGTTTTATAGTTGATTTATGATATTAACTGATATATACTGTTTTCTATTTTTAGTTGGCCGATGATATCTACTCAGTACTTGTGGTTTGTACTGACCCCTACTTGCATGTTTCTTTTTTTGTTATTTGTGGAGTGCAGCAAACGTGCCGTCGTCTTCAACTCAACAGTAATTCTAGCCAGTCTTCACTACATCAGAAATTCAGGGTGAGCTAATGCTTCTAGCTTGGACTGGATCTTCTTCGTCAAGTCTTGATGCCTTGAACTTCCGGCATGGACTAGCTTTTATTTGTTTTAGCTTCTTAGACATTTTTAGTTTAGTAATTTGAGGATAGATGTTCTTGTGATGATGACTTCCAGATTTTGGGGAATAATAGTTGTTGAATTTTAGTAGTTATTGAATTGGTTTTTATTAATGAGTTAAGTCTTCCGCATTATTTTCTGTTGTTATACATTGAGATGTTAAGGTTTAGATTGGTTGGTTCGCTCACATAGGAGGGTAAATGTGGGTGCCAGTCCCGGCTCGGTTTTGGGTCGTGACACTTTATTGTCGAAATAATATTCTACATCTTTTTTAAGTTTTTTATGTAATGGTTTTAGATGTTCTGCTAATTTTGGTATATATTCTCTTACCTGATTTACTAATCCTAGAAAAAATTGTAATTTCTTTTTTGTATCTATATTTTCATCAATAGTAATTATTTTTTGTACTATATGAGTTTGCATTTTTATTCCATTTCTATCTATTTGTATTCCTAGAAATTCTATCTGTGATTTCATAATTTCTGCTTTCTTTTTACTTAAGCTTATACCTGAGTGTTTAATTATGTGTATGAATTTTTCTAATAATTTTATATGTTCATCTTGTGTCTTAGAATATAGTAATATATCATCTATATATACAATACAATTTTCTAACTGGTTAAAACAGTTATCCATAAAATGTTGGTATCTACCTGGTGCATTTTTATATCCAAAAGGTAAAACATTCCATTCATAGAAACCTTGCGGTACTGTGAATGTTGTTAGTTGTTTAGATTCATCTTCTAATTTTATATGGTAAAATCCTGATTTACAATCAAATTTATTAAAATAATTATATCCTTGTATTTGTCTTATTTTTAGTATTTTGTTTGGTATTGGATAATTGTATGTTTTAGTTTTAGCATTTAGATTACGATAATCTATGACCATTCCACTTTTACCTCTTTTTTGTTCACTATGTTTTATAACTATAAATGCTGGACTTGTATGTTTACTATTGCTTTTTTGTATGTAATTATTTTCTAATAATTCATCTATATGTATTTTAAACTCTTTTAAATCATCAAAGTTCTATTTTAATGGTTTCTGTGTTATTATACTATTTTCATCTATTAATTCAATTTTTACTTTTGTCTTATGTTTTTCCCATCCTTGTAATGGATCTTCACTATATAATTGTTCTAGTTGTTCATTAATTATTTTAATTTTGTCTATAGCAAATATAATAATTTCTAATTGTGTTATTTGTTTATTATTTATATTTTCCATTTCTTGGTTTATTTTTTCACTTCCTTTTATCCATTCCATAGGTTTTCGTTGTTTATTATTTACTCTTTTTGCTCCTATTTTGTTTCCGCATGGTGTGGTAAACCACCAATGTGTCTTTGTTATTATATGTGGATAAAATCTATCTAAAAATGGCATTCCTAATAACATATCTTTTGTGGTAAATTCAAAATTATACATTTCTTCTATTGTTAGTATTTTATCCCATATTTGTATTTTTATATTTTTTGCTTTATATTTAATCATAGTTCCTTCATTATTAAATCCTATTACTACCATAGGTGTTTTTAGTTTTTCCCATTTATCTTCTGGTAAGCAATTATATTTACATATATTCGCTTCTGCTCCTGTATCTATCATAGGGGTATAATATCTGTTGTGATATCCTTCTACAATAATTTTTGCAAGTATAAATATTTTCATTAATCATTTTGTTCTTTTTATAATTATTTTCTTATTTTGACAGGTTATTGTTAATTGTTCATTTTCTATGTTGTATGGTTTAACTTTTTCTAACCATTTTATTCCTAATGTAATATTATGGTTTCCTTGGTGTATTTTAAATGGTATTACTAAGGGTATTCCTCCTATAATTATTTATTTTTCCGTTGTTTCTTCATTTGTGCTTACTATCTCACTAGGTAATCCAGGGCATATGCGTCCTGTTTTTATAATTTCTTCTTCTAATACTAACTCTCTTGTTATATAATTTTCTTCTTGTCCTGTATTTATTAAGATTTTATATTTTCTTTGGTCTACTATTCCTGTTATGAAATAATAATATGGTGTTATTTCTTCCTTATCTAATAAGTTTTGTGGGATTTCATAGTTCCTTTTAGATGTACTCATTCTTGATGAGGTAGCTCTTGTTAACGTATTTGGTACGCTTGAAGTGCTTAATCTTTCTTTTACAATTTCTAAATCTTCTTCTATGTCAATTTCTTTATAGCTATAGTCATTATTGTCTATTACAGTAATTATTTTTTAAAAAAGGATTTTCTATTTTTATTTTATCAATTCTATTTCTTGCTGTTATTTTATGCTTTGTTGTTAATATATATAGGTTTTTACATTTTGCTGTAAATACTTTGCAACCTGGTGCTAGTTCTATTCCAGACAATTTCCAATATAGAACTAATGATTTATCTATATTCTTATCTGTTAATGGTACTATATAATTAGCACTTATTATAAATTTAAATTTTTGATATATTAAGTTTCCTTTTACTGCACTAATTACGTTTTTTTCTATAGGGTGTATAATTCTGTCATCTGCTAAATATATTTCAATAGGTGTATCTATTCCTTCTCTAAAACAAGCTTTTATTAATATTTCTGTCCCTCCTAAATGTACATATTTTATTGGTGTTTTAGCTTTTATATCTTGTATTTCTTTGTTTATTGTTCGTTTATTTAGTATAGGTATATATGCTTTTCCTCTTGTATATTTGCAATCTATGATACGTTCTTTCTGACTAACTACATAGTATTCTTCTTTTTGTCTCTTAAACCAATTTCTTAAAGTAGGTATTTCAAGTACTTTTTCAACACTTAAATCTAATTCTTTCCTTTTATTTGTTCAAATATTGTATTATCAATTATAATTTTTTGTTCTGATAATTCTTCATTTTGATAATCTTCTTTGGATATTGTTTTTATTTCATTTTCAGACATTATATTTCTTCATCTGTTTCATTATTATCTAGATTAATATTTTCTTCTTCATTTTCAGTTTCTATATCTGATACTTCATATATACTATCGTTTTCACTTAATTCTTAGTCTATGTATTCTATTTGCATATATTCGTCATCATCTATAACTATTTCTGCAATTTGTCTTCTTTTTGGATTTTTAGGTAATTTACAGTCTTTAGCTATGTGTCCTATCTTCCCACAATTATAACAAGTACATTGGGATATCTTTCTTTTTGGTCTATATGGTCTTTTCATTTTATAGTTTTTTACATAATATCTTCGTCTTGGTTGTTTATATTTATACTTAGTTTTATTTTTTCTATAATTTTTATATCTTTTGGATTTTTGTTTTTTATTTGTACATCCAAATTGTGGTGCCATTTTACTTTTACAACATGCTAAATTTTTATTTAGTACCTTTTCCATTTTTAATTTTTCTTTTTGGTTTTCACATAGTTGTATGAACCATTGGTTTAGAAATTTTATTCTAGCTCCTAGAGTATCTATCATTCCTTCATTATTCCAATCCTTAATTATTTTTGTACTAAATGGTTCTGGTAATTTTGTAAAATATTGTTTTCTTATTTCTTTTGCTTCGTCTAAATTGTATTTAGCTTTGTAATAATATTCTTTGAATGCACAAGTATATTCTTCTATATAACACATTTTACATATAGCTAATTTTTTCATAAGTTGTCTATTTATTATTTTTTCTCTATTTTGTTCTCTTATATCCGTGGTCATACCTCCATATTCACTTCTTATTGCTGATTCATATTTGTCTAGTATATCTATATTTGTTGCTGATGAGGATCCATCCATTTTTTTTATCATTCCTTTGTACTTCTAAACATTCTGAGGGTAGATTTTCTATCCATAATTTTGCCGTTCGTACTAATGTTCTTTCTATATATCTTGGTGTTTTTGTTGTTTCTATTTTGTTATCTATTAACTGTTTAGATATATTTCCTGTCCATAGTAATATTGTTTTATTTATGTCTGTGACACAATCTAAATCTAAGAAATTATATTGTTCACTTATTGGTTTTGGTATCCAATTTTTATTTAATCTACTGTTCCATATTGCATTATTTCTATCTGATTGTTGGTAACTTTCTGTATAATAAGTTGGTGGTGTCCACCTAGGACTGTTTCTAGGACTATTTCTGGGACTATTATCTGGGGTTTTTACTCTTGACGTACTAGGTCTATTCATATCTCCTGTGTTTATTTCTAATTTTTTCGGTTTATTTTTCTGTTCTAAAATTTCTGTATATGTTTCACTTATATCACTTATTTCTGATTTTCGATCATTTATTGTATCTGGTTCATTTTCGTTTATTTCATTTACTTCAAGATCTTCATTTAGATCTTCATTTAGTTTTTGTTCCATTTCTTTTATTTCATTTGTTAATTCAATCTCTTTATCTTTTTCTTTTTGCTTTTGTTTATTTTAATATAATAATTTTAATCTAGCTAATTCTTTTTCTAATTCACTTATTCTTGTATTTTTTATTTCTTCTAAATGTTGTACTTCCTGTTTTGCTTGTATTTTTATTTTTTCAATTTCTCTTGATTTATCTATATCTTCATTTTCTTTTGTTATTCTTACCATAACTGTTAGACTATCTTCTAATTTTGCTGTTTCTTTCTCTAACATTAAATATAAGTTATTTCCTATTTTCTTGTATCTTCTTACTAAATTTGAAAATATTATTTTTATTATCATTCCATCTTGATTTTCATATATCTTTTCGTCTACTGCAAATTCTTCTTTATTCATCACTATTTATGTATTATATTATGTTGTAACCTATATTCAAGGCAATTTATTTCTAGTTCTAGCATAAATATAACTTTTCTTTCTGTTAGTATTGATTTATTACATACTCCTGCTAAAATATTTTCTTCTAATCTTCTTTTTCTATGTTGTAATTCTTGTATTTTTTCAGCTATTTTTTCTATCAATTGTTGTTTATATTTTTCTTTGTTCATACTGTTTTTTCAAATAACAAACATATTTGTATTTTGTTTTTGAAATTATATTTATCAAATGATCTTTTTTATCGTTATTTGTTTTGATAAGTTCTGATAATTCATATTCTATATATAAGGATTTTAATTTTTTTCATATTTTTCGTACCTTTTTATCTATCTTAGTTTTCGTAATTTTTTTTGCTTTACTTGGTGTATTATTCATTTATACCTTTCTATATAGGATTTTAAAAAGTTTACTTAATTTACTTGGGTCTTTAATAAATTTTATTTTGTGAGTTATACTTCGTCTTTTCCATATTTCAGTCATTATTGGTCTCTAAATATATCTATATCATCATATAAATCATTTATGTCATAATATAATTCATCTTCTATACATTGTATACTTAGCTCAGTCCAACCTTGGGTTGTTATTTCTATTACTTCATATGTTACTAATAAATCATAAATTGCTCTTTTTATATCCGTATTAAGTCCTTTTAATATATAGAGTATTAATATCTTGTAATTGACATCATCGTTTAGTAGGTAAGTATCCATTTTTATTGTTTTCATTTTTCACTAAAACTTTATTCCTTCAAACCTCTTAATAAATTATACTTATTTATTATGTAAAAATAATGATTTAATAATCATCTCGTCTGGTCACTACTACAGTTTCTTCTTTGATCAGTTACCCTAACAGCGCCTCAACTTTGTTTACTCCCCTAACGGCCTTCTCTGCCTATCAGTTTCAACTTTAGGATGGCATAGTCTGGGCATACTTATTTGCAGAATATTTCTGTAGCAAACTTTCTAAAGATGGTTATTATAACATTATTTAAACATGATAAACAATTATAATTAACAAGAGATTTTCAGGAATAAATTAATTTAGCTACTCATGAATATAAAATAGTATACCTACTCTTGTAGATCATCCGTCATAGTTGATTTGTCTTCTATAGTTATTTATACAGTACCATTAACAGATAAGAATATAGATAAATCATTAGTTCTATATTGGAAAATGTCTGGAATAGAACTAGCACCTGGTAGCAAAGTATTTACAGCAAAATGTAAAAACCTATATATATTAACAACAAAGCATAAAATAACAGCAAGAAATAAAATTGATAAAATAAAAATAGAAAATCCTTTTGAAAAAATAATTACTGTAATAGACAATAATGACTATAGCTATAAAGAAATTGACATAGAAGAAGATTTAGAAATTGTAAAAGAAAGATTAAGCACTTCAAGCGTACCAAATACGTTAACAAGAGCTACCTCATCAAGAATGAGTACATCTAAAAGGAACTATGAAATCCCACAAACTTATTAGATAAGGAAGAAATAACACCAAAAATAAAAGACTTTATTTTTCCACAGATATCTTTCTTTATCTTGTATGAATCTTCTTTGCTTTATCTCTTTTGTTATTATCCCAAATCAACTGTTGGTATTATGTTATCTTCTCCGTTACACTTGGAGCATCTATGATCTGGGTATTTGTTGCTGATCAGTTTACAATATCTTACTAATAACTCCTCTGAAATAAATTCCTTCTTCAAGGCTCTTGTAGTTGGTTGCTCTTCTGGCTTTAGTAATGACAAAATCCATCGCAGAGCTCTTTATAATATTCAAATGAGTTTCCCCATATGTATTCTGTAAATTGTCATTTATGCTCGATCATTTATTAGATAAGCATTCGTTTGGAGTTACCAGGATTGCTTTTATTTTGTTGTCAAGTAGATAAAGTGGATAATGTTGTCAATAGAAATATCGCTAAAGTTTTTTTGTTAGTTTTTTATTTTTCCTTTCTTTAAATGAATGGCTCTTTAAATGAGTCCAACCACCCCATTTTCTTTGCATTCTCTCTATGGTTTGAAGTCCATAGTTCGATCTAGCCAACCAAAAATTGACGTACATGCTCTGAAGTTGTAGAATTCGAAACAAACCAAGAAGTATAAAAATTTGGGCCTAGAGGCCTCATTTATTTTTTACATAATTGTATTTTCTAATTTTGGCAGAAGCGCTTTTCATTTTGTATTATTATTATTATTATTATTATTATTATTATTATTATTATTATTATTATTATTATTATTATTATTATTATTATTATTGTTATTATTATTATTATTATTATTATTCCTATTATCTTGTTAGTTTAGGACATGTACCACAAAAATGGGCCAAAGGCCACAAACAAAATGGGTCAAAATACCCGTCCAGACTGAAAGAAATAGGATTTGGGCCCAACTCTCTTTCTCTCTTCCTCTCTCTCTCTCTCTCTCTCTCTCTATATATATATATATATATATATATATATATATATATATATATATATATATATATATATATATATATATTACTTACACAATTTATTTATTTTCGATATTTATCATTAGTTGTAGTGTCGAAACACTCAAATCTCCACTAGACGCCATTATGTTTTATTCATTTGAAATAAAATCAGTCAGTTCTAAATAGATTTTAAAATAATTAATTTTGCAAGTCTAGAAACTCACTTAGATAGTTAGTTGATATTTCACTTCTTCAAAGATTTTAAATGAACTTGAATCATGTTAAAAAAATTTTATGCCAAAAAAAGTTTGTTGCGGGATAATCGCAAGTTAGAGATTATTTTAGGTGACGCAAAAAACATTCTAAAATATAACTGTGAACCCTTGAACCCCCTTTAAAGTCTTCACTAGGTTTTCTATTTAAATCTTTTGAAAACTAAGTTTTCATAATTTTTTTTTAAAATTAAGTGGTGAGTCTAAAACCATGTCGTAAAATACAAGAAATGAATATTTTTCCAAAATAAAACAGAAGGGCAACTCTGCTGGGGATTTGAAGGATTCTAACCTTAAAACTAAACTGTGTGGCTACGTGTAAATAACTGTTTACTTTCAATCTTTGTTGCATTATTAAAGTTTTGCACTTTCATGACATTGATTTTGCCAAACGGCAAATCGTTTGCATTAGGACAAAGGTGGTTATGTGGTTTACAATGACTTCCTTCAGAAAAAAATAAGTCTAATCTTTGGATGTCATAAACGACTACTTGGCTTGCAGTCATGCAACATCGTTTATTAGCTTCACACCTTTGTTTATCTGACTTGGGTAACTGTCATTTCTCAACCCTTTCTAGTCAACGTAATATAGAGTGAAACCAAACCAAAATATAAGCATTATCCTAAGATTACCCAACACCCAAGGTGTGTTGGGCCCATTACAGAGACCACCTTGAGTCTAAAAGGGCCCACGGCCTGAAAGGGCGACCATAATTATTTTTTTATATATATGTCATATGAAAGGTCACTGTATACAGGGTAAGGAGTGTATTATAGCCATCCTTTTGTAGAAGAAAGAGTTTTACAACTCACTACTCCATCCAAAGGTGTTGGAATTCATAGGTGAGAAGAAGTCAAGTTTGAAGGACCTTCCATGGAGACATAGTTTTGGGTCATACCCCTTCATAGAATGTATTATTTGTATCCATTTTCCTTAATATGTACCCCCATTACGTTTATTGGTAAGACTTGTATAATTTTGAATTTTTAGGGCAATGAAATGTTTCAAATGACGTATGTATCCATCAAATCGTTAGGCCCACCCTTGACGCAAAAGGGTCACAAGCATTTTAGGACGCCATATTTGTTTCTATACTTGTTTGCTTTAACTGTTCATGTGATGTGTTTCTTTGTATGAGGACATTGTTAACCCACTCTTGTCAAAAATTTCCAAAAAAGTATATGCAAGTAAGTATTACAAATGTCCGACCAAAATTTTCGAGTCTTACGTTTCTCAACCAAAAAAGCAAATTCCTAATACTCAAAAATCCTAAACGTCACTCTATAATTTCAGGAATGGGAAAATTACCACAATGGAAAAGGGTAAGAATGTCGAGGAGGAGACTACAATAGAGGAATTGGAAAAGTGGATGCAATAAATTACACAGGAGATTCAAGAAATCAAAGAAAGAGGACTCCAAGTCGAAATCACCACAACAATCGTCAGAGCTGCAACTACAACACTAATGAGCACATGGAAGCTAACATGGCAAGAAATTTTGTTGTTGACAGAGATACAAAAGTAATAACGAGGAGGCATCAAAAAATACATGGGAAACTCTCTGTCTTCAATCAAGAAGCTAATAGCAGTCGTGAAGACCCTTACCCTGGAGAGACAAGGGAAGAAATCGACGAGGAAATCATCACATGCCTCCTTTCCTGGGATGTCTAAAAGGAGGAGACAAATGGATCGCTAGCATGGGAGCAAGAGTTATGACATGGTCTCTTTTGTACGAGCATTTTAAGTTGAAGTCTCATGATGGAATAACTTAAGGATTTGGGCATGAAAACTCTTGGAAGATGTGTGCTTTTCACCCGAACCAACGATGACACAATATAGATGAATGTGCGCAGCTTAAGGCAAGAACTTGTAATCTGATCAACACTGGGAAAATCCAACATATGTGGGGCTGGAACACCGTCCTCACCTATGACCAGCAAGAGCCCAATGAGCTAGTCACTAAGCACACCCGGGTTTATTTTCACTATTTTACTTCGTTCACGAAGACATTGCTAGAAATATATAGTGATTTGGTTCAGAAGGTGGTCTTAGCCTCTATCCAAGATGATTATGAAGCACTCGATCCCATTGGGGTAGAAATCTGGAAACTTGTGCTTATCATGATGCTATATATCACAGTATCGGAACGTTCATCACGTTTTGTTATGAATTAGAAGCCCTTGCCAACATGGGAAAGATTCGAGTCGAGTTTTCTCCCCGTGGCTGATGTAGCTAAGAGGATAAGAATGGATAAAATAGAGTCACCTTTATCTTTAGAAGATTTATTGTTTTTTTTTGAATTTCCTTGTAATCCTTTGATATCGAACAAATAAAAACAATTACTCCTTTTGTAGTGAACTACGTAGGGCCTGAATTCTCTTTGTGGGATATGTAGGAAGCGTTCCAAGGCTCGGCTCATATCTTTCAAAAAAATTATTCTCACCTTTAATTCAACAAGAAAATATAAAGTCCAGATCAGCGGATGTCAAAAGATGTAGCAGGAAGACCTTAGCTCGACGTGATTCAACAATTCTGAGACAGCCCCAAAATAAAAACAAGCAAATGTCTGCTTGTTCCAAAGTCATTTCTTTGTTTACTATTGGGTCGGCATGTCCTCAAACAAAGCAACTTTTTTTATGTTTACATGCTCTTTATGTGATATTTTGTATTATGTATTCTGAACTCAGACTAACACATTTGCTTTTCAGTTGTTTTTCTTTTTCAAATACTCAAAAACTGATCTGTGTTGAGAGAATGAATGAACTTCCATACTTCACCAAGTCCAAAGATCCCAAAAATTACTTCACACGTGGCTACGAACCACGGTGTCGGGGGTTCAAACCCACCAATGTTTGTCAAAAATCAAAGAAAAAGTGGTTAAAATGTTGAGAATACTGATTTGAATGAAATTATTGTGAATGATCCTATAATTTCTGGACAAATAAAGTTGATTACATATTTATTCGAACAAATTGCTGAAATGAGGGATGAAATGGATAAGACTCGACATTTGATGAATCTGGCTATTATTGCCACATTCGTACTTGAGAAAACAAAAGGCCTCCACTCTTTCCTACTTTGGATCCAAAGCCTACTGTCATTGACTTAACCACCCCTAACCCACATCATGCTAGTTTCTTACACCAAAAGTCACCTACTTCCAAAAATCCAGATTCCAATATTCTATAGAATTTTCCTCTTAATCATCAAATTCCTACTCAAATTGCAAAAATACATCTACTACTCAACCCATACCTCTGAAAACGATATTTCATCTTCCAATATCGTCAGAATCACACACTTCATCTTCTACACATTTTGAACCTAATCATTATGAGCATAATGAGAAGGAGTGGAAGGTCATAAAAGGAAAGGTTGAGAAAAGAATTAGAAAGAAAGCTATGAATGTAATGAAGGACTTGCAATACATTAGAAAGAAAGTTATGACTATAATGAAGGACATGCAATACACTTTAGACATTATGGAACTTAATAATAAAGATATTTATCATCATCAACATTTGGAGCTTCCTAAAGGTTTTAAAGTACCAAAGTTTGATACACTTGGTGGAGTTGAAAATTCATTGACTCATTATAGGGCTTATTGTTATTAACTCATTGGAGTTGGGAAAGATAAGGCTTTTCTGATGCGACTATTTAGTCAAAGTCTTAAAAGAGAAGCATTGAAATGATTTATTTCTAAAGAGATCAAATAGTGTCCAAGTTTGAATTCTTTGGCTAGAGACTTCATTGAAAAGTTTGATTTACAATGTAGAATTCATTCCTGATCGAAACCCTTTGGAGAGAATCAAATAGAATTCCAATGAAAATTATCGAGAGTATGCCTACTGTTGGAGACGAGAGGCTACTAGGGAAAGGCCTCCCATGACCAAGAAACAAATTATTGAAGTCTTCGTGAGAATTCAAGAGCCAGAGTGCTACAATAGAATGTTACTAATTATAGGAGGACAGTTCAGTGAGATAGTTAAAATTGGTGAAGTTATTGAAGATGGTATTTGGACCAGAAAATCATTTGAATGACTCCCTAAGATGAGTCCCTAGGACCATTAAGGAGTAAAATGGAAGACTTTTCTTCTATCTTATTTGAAGAGAGTGAAAAATCAAAGAGACATGCTGGTCTCAAAGTTCGAAAGCCTTTACCATCCAAAACCTATAATTTAGCTCCACAAAAACCTTACCACATGCGATCAAGTTTCCAATATCAACCATTAAATTATCAAAATTACCAAGCTCCGTTGCCAAATTACACAAATTCTCAATCAGGTTACCATGCTGCATTGCCAAATTACCTAAATTCCACTAATAGCTACTAAGCCACACAATATAAAAAATTTCAAACTCCAGCACCTAGTCGCCACAATTATCCAAGTTATCACGAAATGGTTATAATCTTTCCAGAAAGAAATTTGTGAAGAAATCATCTCGAGTCTTTACTCCTATGGTTGGAAGTCGAACCCTACTTTTCGAGAGATTAAATGTGGATGGTCTTATACAAACAATTAATTTGGAAAATATCAATGTCAATTCTAGACTTTACATACCTAATCTCCATTGTTCTTGCCATTTAGGGGTGTTGGACATACCAATGAGGATTGCATCAATTTAAAGCATAAAAGTCAAGACTTCTTTGATCAAAGAATTGTCACTCTTCAAACTATCACTACCAATGCCAATGGTAATTCATTGTCGAATCGTGGAGGACTCACTTTTAACATGATTGAACCAAAGTCTCAAGCACCTCCTTGTAAAAAAACCCAAGTTATTATCAAATTCCTAGGACTAAAAAAGGTCATTATGATCCCCCTCGTCTGATATTCGAGAAGAAACCTACTCGGAATTTTTCACCACTAATTGAAAGTCGAAAGAAGTTATTTGAGCAATTGAATGTAGAAGATATTATTCATCCATTTTGGCCCAAGCATGTTGATAATAACTTTAAATTTTACCGAGCCGATCCAATGTATGCATATCATTCCAACAGTGTTTAACATAATACTGAAGACTATTTCAATTTAAAATACAAGATCCAACACTTGATCGACTAAAATGTGGTCAAAACTGGTGTACCTAACATCAATAGTAATACTCGTTTTAACTATAGAGGCATGAATATTAATATGATAGAGAGGGAGGATGAGTGGTGCATAGTAAAGGTGATAGTTCCGGTTGGTACAGACAACCTTTAGAAAGTTGTAGCTCCTTGAGCATAATTGAGAAACACAATATTATGAGCATGACATCCTATCAAGTTTTTTGCTTCTATGTCAAAAGATAGCCAAAACAAGAAAAGAATCCACAAAGTCTTTGCCCCATTTATGTCAGTTGTTTTATCGAAAATTTGATTTCGAAAAGAGTTTGTTTATTTTAAAGGATATTTTCGACTTTTGGGAGTCGCCACTTAATTTTTAAGAAAAATCAAGAAAACTCATTTCCAAAACAAATTAAACAGAAAAAATCGTTTTGAAAACCTTTTAAGGGGTTCAGGATTCATATTAGTGTCTTAGGAAGGTGTAAGGCACCGAAGACACTCCGTTAAACACGGTTTACCAGCGATTAACTTATTTGACTATTTATTTTTAACCTTTACAATTTCGAAGTTGAGGTTATTTCATTTAAACGAGTTGTCAAGTTTTGCAATCTTTGCTGTTTATTTCACAATTTTTGCGAATCTATTTCAAAGTTGAACTTCATTAAAGTTTTATCTAAACCAAACTTCACGAATTTGAAATACCGTTTTTAGGACTTAGTTTTAAATTTAGTAAAGTAGAAGAGCGCCTCGGCGGGGTTCGGAGATTCCTAAGCTTAGACTAACGACATTTAGACAACACACATAGGCAATTAATAAAGAGAGAGAGAGTAAGGGAGAGAGAGATTTGGGTCCAAACTCGGGTTCTGTTCGCCTTGATCGAGTTTTGGACCCACCTGTTTTTGGATTTTTGACCCATTTTTCTTTTCGTACCTGTCCTAATCTAAACATACAAAATAATACAAGAAAGTAAAACAACAAGGGCTTATGCCCATTACAAATAAAATACAACGCATAAAATAAAGGAATTGCTAATCTATTTCTTCAAGTTCTTCAATCTTTGTGACATTGGGGTCCACACTTTGCCTCGACTCGGTAGAAGAATAGAGCCTTTACGGCTCTTCCGAAATGCTAAAAGAAGAGAGGAATCCCAAACGGACTCGAGAGAAAAATTTCCCATGCAATGAAGGAGAAATACATTAGCATACTCAACGACAAAATAAATCAGATGTATTTAAAATGAAACAAAATAAATAAACATACGATTCTGAAGAAAGCCGAATAGATTTGCAAACACACTAGCTTTTATGACTCATTAGATTTCCCAACATGCAAAAGCCATACCAACTACCAATAGAAAGTAATGAAACATTCCAAAACGTGAATAAATTAACATTCAGGGATTTGCATCATGCTGAAGTAGCAAACAAACAGTATCCTGAAATCACCAAATTGACAACTATGCTCTTTCATCCTCAACTATACGTAAAATTTTGCTACCAACATTAGGTGAGATCTCCAAAAGTTTAAACCAAACGAAATAAACATGAGAATCTGACCCGAGCCACAGATAGTTCAAACTCACTTATAATTTGAAAGCGATAAACGCCAAACTCACCGGAGCCAAACAAAGCATTTAACAAGCCTAGTTGGTATTCCGTAATGAGTAGCTTGCAAGAAACAACACAGACTACCAAAGCTCCAACATAAAGAATGAAAGCGAACAAAACAGAAACGGGACCAAATTGGACAACTATAACACGACGAACTTGTATAACAAAACTACATATCAACACATTATGATCATGCGATTAATGCGATAACCTCATGCTAATAAACCATAAATTTACAGAGTTCAGGTCACAAAGGGGACGCTCGAAATACAAATTCCGTGAACTAGTAATGAAAACGATGAGAACTTGAGGCTGCAGCACTTCACGAACTTGCAGAAAACAAAAAAAAAGGGTTTAGATGAAGGGGAGGGAAGCCAAAGGATAAACAATACTATGCCTGGACTCGACTAACCCATATAGATGAATCACGAAACAAAAAAACGATGGATCATATCAACAACAAAAATCATAACATCAGACGACTCAGAAAAAGGGGGCAGGGAACAACATGAAGACGAGTAAACACAGCGAAACCAGCCATGATACAACAATCACATTAGCAAAGAGAGACATGAAGGAATCGACACAAGAATATCACTCTCCATCAAATGTTCCTTTAATTTTTTAACTTTTATAGCAGTAAAAACATGATATGTATTCTGTCAAATCTATTCGCACACCTCCAGCAATATCGAAACTAACAGCAACAGACCAGCCAACAGACATACAACAAAGATTATCCACCCTTAAATAATCATATTAAGACCAAGAAGAGAGGGAAGTTGCGTAGAAGGGTGTTTACCTGTCAAGGATCAGCGACGGGATGACGAGCGGCGGAGCAGTGGCTTCCTACAACGAGAGTGACACGACCGACAGCTACGACGTTTTGAAAGGACACCGTAGTCGACACACTAAGGCAAATAGAATGTTTATCTCGATTTATAAGTTCCCTCTGTTCTTCGGAAACCAACAGTGAGGCGAAAGGAATTTTAACCTCAAGATTCTCGACCCAAAGTTCCAAAACCTCTGTAACTTTTTTAGTTGAGATGACAATAAAAGAAACAAAAACTCAAGCCAACGATTTCTCAATTCGCTCTCTCTCAAAATTATTTTTAGACTCAAGAATGTCCAACCCCGTTTTGAAGAGAGATGGGGGTTTATATAGAAGCAAACAAAACTAGGGTTTCGAAATTTGGGTGGGATCGACGATGGCCCATTTCGAATTTGAAATTCAAAATCGTTTCCCTTATTGGAGAAACACCTTTTCCCTGAAGTTTCGACCTCATTCTGAAAGAGGAAGGGCAGAGCGGACGGTCGGGATGGAGAGAGCTGTTCTTGCGATGTGACGTGTCCTCATCTCCCGTCTCAAGGACGAAAACGCAGGTCTGCTCTTGCCGAAAAGCACTGCGCAAGAGCAGAACGAGACAGGGGGGGAGACGTTGCAAAGGTTGTACGCCTATTTTCGCGTGGAGAAGGGGTCGCGTGGGCGTTACGAGGGAAGGGAGATGAGAGGGGGAGTTATGCGTGAGGGAGATGCGGGCTTGAGAGAGGGGGATTTCCATTTTTGCTGTGTTTTTCTGGGTTTCTTGCTTTGCTGCGTGGCTTTGTTCTTTTCTGGGAATGGCGCAGGGGAAGGGGGAAGAAGAAAGGGATGGGGCCGGGTTTTTGAGTTAGGTGTTGGGTCGGGTTATGGGTTTTAGTGAGTTGGGTTGGGTTATGGGTTTTAGTGAGTTGGGTTGAGGAGGATGGGCCGCCTGGGGTTAATTGGTAATGGGTTGGAAGATTGGATGGTTGTTTAAAATGGAGTGGGCTGTTACACAAAACGTTTGGGCCTGGACATTAATTCGTGTTGGGTCTAGGTGTTGGGCTGTCTGAAGTTTCTGAAGTTTAGGATGGGAGAGGGGATTTTGGGCTGGAAAAGGAGTGGGCCTGGGGTTAATTGGGAGGGAATTGGATTGATTAAATAACCAATTGGATCATAATGATAAAATTGGCCGAATCCTTAAACAAAATGATCTTGTATTAATTAACCAATGAACTCCCTTTTAGTAAAATAATTATAAAAATCATGAAAAGTGATTAAAGTATAATTATAATTTAGATTAAAATAGTTTAATAAAATACTTAGGTGTATATTTCGATGAGATTTTATAATAAGCATAAGATATACTACTTATATACATAATTATGTGAATATTTATATTATCAAAAAATCATGACAAAAGGTATTCGAAGTAACATAACATTCATATATTATATTATTATCTTCGTAAAATTTGTAAAATTATCAATTTAAATTATTTGGAAAATTTAGGAAGCTCGATGATTAATCTATACCGATGTGGGTCAAAATTTGGGTGTCAACAATTGTCCCTCATTTTACTTGGATTGATGCAAGCAACTCGAGGAAAATGAAATTGACCGAACCAATTTTGACAAACTCCATTCGCCCCTTGACAAAAAGTTTAGGAATTATGGCCGAACCCTTGAAGACGGGTTTCCTACATATCTCAGGCTATATTAGAACTCAGGCCACTTGTAGTTCGATAAGCTTGATTTATCGCATGATCTTGGAAGAACAAAAGCCACTTCGACACCGAATTATGAAGGTATCGACATGCTCGGGAATAGAATTCGAGAGCGAATGTTGGAATACAGCCGAGCTTCAACATTGAATTCGCCTACATATCCTTAAACATTCAGAATCAGGCTGTGTGTAGTTTGACTCGAATGGTGGAAAAAGAAATCTATTATGCTAGATAACCTTTGGTTTTGGATAAACGACAACATTAACGAGTATGAAAAGGAGGCTTGTAACCTCTTAGCCATGAATGTGGAGCTCTTCACATCCATAGGTAAGAACTCACACAGACATAATTTCCAAAGCTCTTGGCGCATTGTCACTCAGATTGGAAACTTACTTCCGATAAATTGAAACTTCCGGATGCGAGACTGAAACTGACGGAACTAAAGAAAAACCTGCATGACTCGAGAGGGGTGGTTCGATCGTGGTGGAAGTCGCTCCTCTGCTCGCGTCCTAAGAGTGTGATATTCCTCTTTGGACTGTGTCCCAGTTCGCTGCTAAGAAAAAGTTCCACGTCGCGCTGCATCCTTTTGATGTCGTCCGCACCCGTGGTTTTTGGAGAATTCATCCTTTTTGGATGCTCTCGACAAAGATTGAGATAAAACTCGTCAGCTTAAAAATGCAATTAGGATGGGAGACGGTGTCTGTTTACTATGCCGACACTTCATTGTTCTCCTCAATATTCGACGTCGACTGGATCGGTCTGACATCTAGCAAATAAAGCTTATGCCTTGTGCTTTGTAAATAAAATCTTCAGTGTACTCTTCATTTGATGCTAAAATAAATAAATAAATGTTGATGCTATATTGATGTCTCTTTTGTCGTTATCTTCGATGCTCTTCTTGATGTTTTCTTTTATCAAAATAAAGAATGCGGTTGAGGCCGATGGATAAATATGACTCTTTCTTTATCTGTGTATGTCCTCTTGCGGGGCATGAATATCTTCCCGCGATACGTAAATTCCCGCGAGATATGAATATTCTCGCGATGCATAACTTTCAGCGAGGAATAAAATCTTCTCGCGATGTGCAAATTTTGACGAGGCATGAATTCTTCTCATCGTGCATAATTGTCGACTCGCAATGCATGATTTTCGCAATGCATGACTTTTCCGTTATGCATGATTTTCAACGAGGTATAAATTCTTCTCCCGATGTATAAATTTTGACGAGGCATGAAATCTTCTCGTTGTGCATAATTGTTGACTCGCAATGCATGATTTTCACAATGCATGACTTTTCCACGATGCGTGATTTTCAAGGAGGCATGGATCCTTCTCGTGATGCACAAATTCCAGCGAGGTATAATTCTTCTCGCGACGTCTAAATTTCAGTGAGGTATGAAATCTTCTCGCGATGTATAAATTTTGGCGAGGCATAAAATCTTCTCGTCGTGTATAATTGCTAACTCGCAATGCATGATTTTCGCGATGCATAACTTTTCCGCGATGCACGATTTCCGTGATGCATGATTTCACTATGCATGAATTCCAGCGAGGCATAAATTCTTCTCGTAATGCATAAATTTTGACGAGGCATGAAATCTTCTCGTCGTACATAATTGTCAGCGAGGCATAAAATCTTCTCGCGATGCATATATTTTGACGAGGCATGAAATCTTCTCGTCGTGTATAATTGCTAACTCGCAATGCATGATTTTCGCGATGCATGACTTTTCCGCGATGCATGATTTCCGCGATGCATGATTTCGCTATGCATGAATTCCAGCAAGGAATAAATTCTTCTCGCGATGCATAAATTTTAACGAGGCATGAAATCTTCTCGTCGTACATAATTGTCAGCGAGGCATAAAATCTTCTCGCGATGCATAAATTTTGACGAGGCATGAAATCTTCTCGTCGTACATAATTGTTGACTCGCAATGCATAATTTTCCGCAATACATGATTTTCCGCGATGCATGATTTTCGAGATGCATGATTCCGCGATGCATGATTCTTCAGTGTATGAATTCCGCGATGCATGACTTCTGCGATGCATGATTCCGCGATGCATGATTCTTCAGTGTATGAATTCCGCGATGCATGAATATTTATATCTTCTATGTTGACGATAACAACAAGACGACCTCCAGATAATATATCGAGTTGATCGATAGTAACATAACTATCTCTTCTGGGGAATGTGTTGTCTTGATTGACAATAATTATATTTCTTTGATAATGTAATGCAAATAGCGTCCTTTACGGAAATCGTGAAATCTTCGTTGAGATTCCTGTTTGATTCGTCTTTGAATCTGGCTAGACACTTTTGTAAATTTCACATTGTTGAGAATGGTATGAAATAAACAAACACATTCACAAGCATCTTGACACAAACTATATGAATTGCCTCCTGCTTTCAATAAGATCACTGATTTTGGAGATGGTTTTCTCCTCTTCGGGAGCTCTCCGTATTCATCCGTCGGTATAATTCGGCCGACTTCAAAGCAAAACTATAAACCTGCATCCACAGAAAAATTGTCAGTTTTAAAACATACTGATCTATGTCGATTCCTTCAGTTGTTTGCTCCTGGTCTTGATATCTCCGGTTGATTTCCCGATTTCCCGACTCTTGATAGATAAGAAAGATATCTTATGCCAAAACAAATGAAACATAAGAAAGAAAATTTTTAAAACAAATGAGAATATGCTGAAAAAGTCGCTGCCAAGTCATGTCACATTAGGTTTTACGAGCTCTTTTGAATCTGACACTTGTTGATGAGTTTCAGAGGCGTTCCGGACTTGTAGGGAAGACCCATGAAGAAATTTTGAGGTCATCCTCAAAATTTCTGTCCCAGTTTACTATCTTGCTCATCTTTCCATTCTAACCGAACAGATCGCGGAATTTTTGAGATCTTCTCAAAAATTCTGTCCCAGTCGCAAATCTCGAAATGTCTTTTTGTCTAACTTGCTTAATAGGAGACTTCTTCTGGAGAATTTTTTAGTCCCTCTCAAAATTCTGTCCCAGTTTCTATTGTAAAGGGGGGAAATAGAACTTACGAGATATATGACCGAGCCCTTGTGGCGCCTACGTGTCCCGTTGAGGCAGGAATCAGGTCAAACGTAGTTCCCCTTAAAGGTTAACAAGAATAAAATTTACAAAGAAACCGACCAAGGCCGACAAAGGCCGCCTACGTATCTCATTCTTGAGAATTCAGGTCGAACATAGTTCAAATACAAAGAAATAATAAAGGGGGTAAATGGGGTGACCGAAGCCGACATAGGCCGCCTACGTATCTCGTTCTCGAGAATTCAGGTCAGACGTAGTTCGTTACACAGAGGGATAGGAATTCAAATTGAACAAATACAAGCAAACAGAACGATACAAGTAATTGATAGAAAAATGCAAAGCGAAACTTCACGCGTAGTATCTTTTGATACCGTCTGAGTTGATAGGCTTGGGCCATACAGTGCCATCCATCTCGGACAGGACCAAAGCACCTCCAAATAGTACTTTATGAACCATGTAGGGACCCTGCCTGTTTGGTGCGAACTTTCCTTTGTGCTCGTCTTGATGAGGAAAAATACGCTTAAGAACCAACTGACCAACTTCAAAATTTCTGGCTCTTACTCTTTTGTGAAAAGCGCGAGTCATTCTCTGTCTGTACAACTGGCCATGGCAAACGACGACCATTCTCTTTTAATCAATCAAAGCTAGTTGATCAATTCGTTTGCCAACCCATTCAGCGTTACTTAACTCAGCTTCTTGGATGATCCTCAATGACGGTATCTCGACTTCAACGGGTACGACTTCTTCTGTTCCATATACTTTCAAGTATGGAGTAGCTCCAGTCGATGTTCTGACGGTCGTTCGATAACCTAGTAGAGCATATGGCAACATTTCATGCCAACCTCGCTGTTTGTCAATCATTTTCCTCAAAATTTTCTTGATATTCTTGTTGGCGGCCTCTACAGCTCCGTTCATTTGGGGGCGATAAGCAGTTGACCTTCGATGAATAATCTTAAATTGTTCACATATCTCTTTCATCAGATGACTGTTGAGATTTGCACCGTTATCGGTGATGATGGACTCTGGAACTCCAAATCTGCATATCAGATTGTTGCGGACAAAATCAGCCACCACTTTCTTGGTTACCAACTTGTAAGAGGCTGCTTCCACCCACTTGGTGAAATAATCAATGGCAACCAAAATAAATCTGTGTCCATTAGAAGCGGTTGGCTCTATAGGACCGATGACATCCATTCCCCAAGATACAAATGGCCAAGGTGAACTCATAGCATTAAGTTCGTGAGGTGGCACCCGTATCAGATCGCCGTGCACTTGACATTTGTGGCATTTCTGCACGAATTTGCAAGTGTCATTCTCCATAGTCATCCAGAAATAACCGGCTCAAAGGACCTTTCTTGCCAAGGTAAGCCCATTCATGTGTGTACCACAAACTCCAGCATGTATCTGTTCGATAAGCCTCACAGATTCAGTAGCATCCACGCATCTTAAAAGACCTAAATCTGGAGTCCTCCTATACAGGACTTCTCCATTCAGAATGAATTTGAGAGCCATACGACGTATCGACTTCTTTTGATTAGATGTAGTGTCTTCTTGATATGTCCCAGACTACAAGTACCTCTTTATGTCGAAATAACAAGGCAAACCATTCGGTTCTGATTCAACATGTGAACAATGGACTGGATGTTCCTTCAAGTCTATATCCAGTGGGTCGATGTAATCAGTATCTGGATGTTTGATCATTGATGCGATGGTGGCAAGAGCATAAGCTAATTCATTCTGTATTCTGGGAGTATGTCTGAACTCGATCTTGCAGAACCTTTTGCACAGATTTTGCACATACTGCACGTAAGGTATAATTTTTGGGTTCTTCACAGCCCGTTCTCCTTGAACCTAATGAATCAAAAGGTTTGAATCTCCAATAACTAGTAACTCATAAACATTCATGTCGATGGCCATTTTTAAACCAAGAATACAAGCTTCGTTCAGCCATGTTGTTTGTGCAATTGAATCGCAGTTTAGCCGCCATAGGATAATGCTGACAAGATTCAGATACTAAGACTGCTCCAACACCTTTACCCTGGTGATTCGCCGTTCCGTCAAAGAATAATCTCCAACCTGGGTACGCTTCAGAAATATCTTCACCCACGAATGACACTTCTTCATCGTGAAAATATCTCTTGAGAGGTTCATATTCTTCGTCAACGGGATTTTCCGCAAGATTATCAGCCAAAACTTGTGCCTTTATTGCCTTCTGAGTCACGTATATGATATCAAACTCACTCAATAGCATTTGCCATTTAGCTAGATTTCCACTCGGCATCGCTTTCTGGAAAATATACTTCAACGGATCCATTCTGGAGATGAGATACGTGGTGTATGAAGACAGGTAGTGTCTCAGCTTTTTGGCAAGCCACGTCAGTGCACAACATGTTCTTTCCAGCAAAGTGTACTGAGACTTGTACGGAGTAAATTTCTTTCTTACGTAGTCATTAGCCTTTTCCTTCTTTCCCGTCTCGTCGTGTTGACCAAGTACACATCCAAAGGCGTTATCTGATACAGACAAATACAGCAAAAAAGGACTTTCTTCTCGGGAAGGAACCAATACTGGTGGGTTAGACAAATAGTTCTTGATAGCATCGAAAGCGGTCTGGCACTCCTAAGTCCACTTAGTCGGGGCATCTTTCTTCAACAACTTGAAAATAGGCTCACACACCACTGTTGATTGCGCTATAAACCGGCTGATATAGTTTAGCCTCCCCAAGAAACTCATCACCTCTTTTCTTGTTTTCGGCAGAGGTAACTCTTGAATTGCTTTGATCTTCGAGGGGTCGAGCTCAATACCTCTTCTGCTGACTATAAACCCCAACAACTTCCCAGCTGGGACTCCAAAAGCACATTTGGCGGGATTTAGTTTCAAGTTGTACCGACGTAAACGTTCAAAGAATTTTCTCAGGTGTGTCAAATGATCCGAACTCTCGCGGGATTTGATTATGACGTCGTCCACGTACACTTCAATTTCCTTGTGAATCATCGTGAAAGATAGTCGTCATGGCTCTCATGTAAGTGGCACCGGCGTTCTTGAGGCCTAATGGCATGACCCTTTAGTAATATACCCCCCAAGGTGTGATGAAGGCCGTTTTTTCTGTGTCTTCTTCACCCATCAAAATCTGGTGATACCCTGCGTAACAATCCACAAATGACTGCATCTCATGTTTGGCACAGTTGTCAATCAGAATGTGGATATTAGGCAACGGAAAATTATCCTTTGGACTAGCCTTGTTGAGATCTCTGTAATCAACACAAATCCTGATTTTTCCATCTTTCTTGGCGACCGGAAAGACATTGGCCAACCAGGTTAGATATTGTGTTACTTCTACCAATCGAGACTCTATCTTCTTGGTGATTTCTTCTTTAATATTCAAACTCAATTCAGGCTCAAATTTCCGAGTCTTTTGCTTCACCGGTTCGAACCCCGGGTTGATGGGTAGCTTATGAGATACGACATCAGTACTCAACCCCTGCATGTCACCGACCTCCCAAACAAACACATCGCTGTATTCGGCAAGCAAATGAACTAGGCTCTCCTTCTGAGTTCATTCAGGTGAGTGCTGATCTTAACCTCTTTGACACATTTTGAATCTCCCAAATTCACCGTCTCTATTTCCTCCAGATTCGATTTATGTTGATTCTCGAACTGCCGAAATTATTCTGCCACATAGTCCGGTTCCCCACTTTCTTCGTCGTAGTCGTCAACCTCGTCGTCATTTGCCTCATTTTGCTCGTTTAGCTCATGACATGACATGACATTGGTAGGTTTGTAACTTACGTTACTGAAATCATAAACAGACAAAATTAGGGAAGTAAAATATAACAAGCAATTGAATAAACAAAGTCAAAGTAAGGAGGCTTTCATTTAAATCGAATAAAAAATGCAAACTTGGGTCATGGAGACAGGCCATGTTGCCTTTTAAACATCATAACAAAATTCAAAATCAAGAAAATACAGAAATGGTGGGTCT
>CM064973.1:31492276-31569276 GCA_032847665.1 Solanum chilense | reverse complement strand
TTAAAACTTAACCAGAAATCCGACTCCGACTGGGATTACGCAACCTGTGACGGCCCGTCGTGCCTGCGACGGTCCGTCATGCAGTTCGTCGCAAAGATCAGAAACTCCATTTTTCACTAAGGAGTCTGTGGCGGTCCGTCACGCCTGTGCGGTCCGTCCTGCACTTCCGTCACGACGTTCAGAGAATCGTTCCCTGTACCAAATTCTCAATAGTTGAAGTGTTTTGAAACGGGGCCTCACGACGGTCCGTCGTAGCTGTGACGGTTCGTCCTGCAGGTCCATCACAGATTACAGAGAGTCGATTTTAGTACTCAAATTTCAGAATTCCAAGTGTTCTGGAATGAGACACCCTCGACGGTCCGTCGTGCCTATGACGGTCCGTCGTGGTATCCGTCGTCTCAGCCAGTTTTTACAGAAATAAAATCTGCTGCTCAAAACGACTAAATAGGTCGTTACAATAGATACCAATTTACTCATCGTTCGTCCTCGAACGATCAAAAGAAGAAAAACAAGGGCGAAAAGGAGTACCTGAATCTGTAAACAGATGTGGGTATTTTTCTTGCATATCTGCCTCCTTCTCCCAAGTGGCCTCTTCAATCGGTCGATTCTTCCATTGAACTTTGATGGATGCAATCTCTCTCGACCTCAGCTTGCGAACCTCTCTATCTAAAATAGCAACCGGTTCCTCCTCATAAGTCAAATTCTCATCAAGCAAAACTGAATCCCAACGGATGATGTAGTTTCCATCCCCATGGTATCTTTTCAACATGGACAGATGAAATACCGGATGCACCCCGGACAGCCCTGGAGGCAAGGCTAATTCATAAGCCACCTCCCCTACTCGCTTAAGCACTTTAAATGGTCCAATATACCTTGGACTTAGCTTACCCCTTTTTCCAAACCGTATCACCCCTTTCATGGGTGAAACCTTCAGCAAGACTTGTTCACCTTCCATGAACTCCAAGTCTCTAACCTTTCGATCTGCATATTCCTTTTCTCTGCTTTGAGCCGCTAAAAGCTTTTCTTGAATAGCTTTTACCTTTTCCAATGAATCCCTCAACAGATCCGTACCCCAAGGTCTAACCTCAAATGCATCAAACCAACCAATGGGAGACCTACATCTCCTCCCATACAATGCTTCAAATGGAGCCATGTCAAAACTGGAGTGATAGCTATTATTGTATGAAAACTCCGCCAAGGGTAAGAAGTTATCCCAATGGCCACAAAATTCTATCACACATGCACGAAGCATATCCTCCAACACTTGAATCGTTCGCTCAGACTGACCATCGGTCTGAGGATGAAATGCAGTACTAAGGTCCAATCTAGTACCTAATTCAGCATGCAATGTTCTCCAAAACTTAGAAGTAAACTGCGTACCTCTATCTGATATGATGGAGAGTGGAACCCCATGTAATCGAACGATCTCTGAGATGTAGATTTTGGCCAACTTCTCTGCATTGTAGGTCACCTTGACCGGAATGAAGTGAGCAGACTTAGTTAATCTGTCCACAATTACCCAAATAGAGTCAACCTTACCCAATGTCTTTGGAAGACCAACCACGAAGACCATTGCAATTCTCTCCCACTTCCATTCAGGAATGGGCATTCTTTGAAGTGTTCCTCTGGGCCTCTGACGTTCATACTTTACTTGTTGGCAATTTGGACATTTGGCTACGAAATCAACAATGTCTCGCTTCATTCTATTCCACCAAAAGTGTTGCTTTAGTTCACGGTACATCTTGGTTGCACCAGGATGTATTGAATATCCAGAACTATGAGCCTCTATAAGAATAGTGTGGATCAAATCATCAACATGGGGCACACATACCCTTCCCTTGATCCTCAAAACACCTTCCTCATCAATTATTGCTTCTTTAGCCTCTCCTCGCAACACCATATCCCGAATTCGCCTTAGTTTCTCATCATCAAACTGTTTCCCCTTAATCTTGTCAAGAAAAGAAGATCTCTCCTCCACACAAGCCAAAAATCCTCCCTTCTCATTTACTTCTAGCCTCATAAAGTCATTAGCTAAATTTTGAATTTCCCTAGCCAACGGGCGTCTAGAGACTTGCACATGAGCTAGACTTCCCATGCTTCCCGCCTTTCTACTCAAAGCATCTGCTACAACATTAGCTTTTCCCGGATGGTATAAGATAGTGATGTCGTAGTCCTTGAGTAGTTCCATCCATCTCCTCTGTCTCAAATTCAAATCTTTCTGAGTAAAGACATACTGTAAACTACGATGATCGGTATAGATTTCACACTTAACCCCATATAAATAGTGTCTCCATTGCTTTAGTGCAAATACTACCGCGGCCAACTCCAAATCGTGGGTCGTATAGTTACGTTCATGCACCTTTAATTGCCTCGAAGCATACGCAATCACATTCTTCTCTTGCATTAGCACTGCACCCAAACCAGAATAGGATGCATCACAATAAACAATGAAGTTCTTACCCTCTTTTGGCAAAGTAAGAATTGGTGCGGTGGTCAACAAGGTCTTAAGCTTCTGAAAGCTTTCCTCACATTCTTCTGACCATACAAATGGAACATTCTGCTTAGTCAAGTTCGTCAATTGGGAAGCAATAGAAGAGAATCCCTTGACAAATCGGCGGTAGTAGCTAGCTAACCCAACAAAACTCCTTATTTCTGACACATTAGTAGGTCTTATCAAATTCTTCACTGTCTCAATCTTAGATGGATCCACCATCACTCCATCCTTAGAAACCACGTGCCCCAAGAAGGACACTGAATCTAGCCAAAACTCACACTTGGAGAATTTGGCATAAAGCTTCTTCTTCCTCAACAACTCTAACACCATTCTCAAATGCTCCTCATGTTCCTTCTTACTCTTTGAGTATATCAGTATCTCATCAATAAACACGATCACAAAGAGATCCAGGTATGGCTTAAAAATCCCGTTTATCAAGCTCATGAAAGCAGCGGGGGCATTCGTAAGACGAAAAGACATTACCACAAATTCGTAGTGCCCATACCTAGTTCGAAAAGCAGTCTTTGGCACATCCGCTGCCCGTATTTTCAATTGATGATAACCGGATCTCAAGTCAATTTTAGAGAATACACAAGCACCTTGTAACTGATCGAACAAGTCATCAATGCGAGGAAGAGGATACTTGTTCTTAATAGTTACCTTGTTCAGTTGTCTGTAGTCTATGCACATCCAAAAACTCCCATCCTTCTTCTTCACAAATAACACCGGAGCACCCCACGGAGATGCACTTGGTCTAATGAAGCCTTTGCTCAACAACTCTTGAAGTTGGGCCTTAAACTCTCTCAACTCCGCGGGAGCCATTGTATAAGGGGGTATAGAAATGGGGCGAGTACCCGGTTCAAGATCAATACAGAAGTCAATATCCCTATCCGGTGGCATACCAGGAAGTTCTGCAAGGAACACATCCAAAAACTCTCGGACTACTGAAACCGAATCAATTGGAGGTACTTGAGTAGTGTCATCCTTGAGATGTGCCAAGAAAGCTAAACACCCCTTACTAATCATTCTCTTAGCACACAAAAAGGAGACGACACGAACCGGAGTGGAAGTGTAGTCGCCCTCCGACATTAACGGATCTGTCCCAGGCTTGGCTAACGTCACAGTTTTAGCATTACAATCCAAGATCGCAAAATTCGGAGAAAGCCAAGTCATACCCAGAATTATATCAAAATCGACCATTTCTAAGATAACCAAGTCTACATAAGTATTTCTCCCCACAAAAGTCACCAGACAAGACCTATATACTTTTTCAACTATCACAGACTCACCCACCGGAGTAGAAACACGAATAGGTATGTCAAGCAATTCACAACGTAAATTAAGACCAGTAGCAAATGAGGAAGATACATATGAAAACGTGGAGCCAGGGTCAAATAATACAGAAGTCATGCAATCACAAACCATACCTGTGATAACAGCATCAGATGCCTCCGCTTCAGATCTCCCAGGGAAAGCGTAACAATGGGCCCTATCACCAGTCTGTCCGTTGCCCCTACCATGTTGTGCCGTACTGGCTCCAGTTTGCCCATCACCTCGGCCGTTTTGGTGGCCACCATTACCTCGACCACCACGTCCTCCAGAAAAACGGCCTCTACCATGACCACCTCTACCTCTAGCTATTGGGGATCTGTAACTCTGTTTTGGACAATTCCTCCTAATATGTCCAGTCTCCCCACATCCATAACACTCTCTGGATTCGAGCATAGGTCTCTCAGAGAAGCGTTGACCGGTCTGAGGTGGACCCCCAACTACAGTCTGTAGTGAAGACTGAATTGGTCGGACTGAGTAACCTCCAAAACCCTGTCCTCTAGTGTAAGAACCATTAAAGTCACCTCCCTTTCGAAACCTTTTTGATGTCGATGTCGTGGTGAAGTCATCTGGCTTCACTCCTTCCACCTCTATCACAAAGTCTACCACCTCTTGGAAGGATTTTGCCGTAGCTGCTACCTGTAAGGCTGAAATCCGCAATTCTGACCTCAACCCCTTCACAAAACGTCGAATTCGTTCTTGTGGACTGAAACAAAGTTGGGTGGCATACCTGGATAATGCACGGAACTTAGCCTCATATGTATTAACCGTCATCCTACCTTGCTCTAGACTCAAGAACTCATCCCTTTTTCTATCCCTCAAAGTCCTTGGGATATACTTCTCCATAAACAAGCTAGAGAATGATGCCCAATTCATAGGCGGTGCCTCTGTGGGTTGACACTCAACATGTGACCGCCACCACATTTTGGCGTTCCCTTGAAACTGATAACTCACGAACTGAACACCAAACTCTTCTACTATACCCATCTTGTGTAGTAGCTCATGACAATCAACCAGGAAATCGTAAGCATCCTCAGATTCTGCACCCTTGAAGACTGGAGGTTTCAATTTTAGGAACTTACTGAAAAGTTCATGCTGATCATTTGTCATTATAGGCCCTGTAGTCAGACGAGGGAACGTGCCTATTTCCAATGAGGCATCCATGCGGGGAGCCACAGTAGCCGCATGTTGTACCTCCGGAACCTGAGGTGTTGGTGCAGAAAATACTGGAGGTGTTTGGCCCTGATCAGACAACCCACTAAGATAGGCAAGAACCTGATTAATCATTTCTGGGGTAGGTTGGGGTGGTAATTTTTCATTCTGCACTTGTTGCGTCTCCCCTTCCTCACCCTCTCTTATCACTTCCTCAGTCGGTGGAGGAGTCACCGCCCTAGCACCAGATGGGCTAGGTGCTCGTCCTCTCCCTCTAGAGGACGTCCTCCCACGACCTCTTCCACGGCCTCTTACCACTGATCCTCCTCGAGCTACAGCCCCGGTGGCTGGCTCAGACGTTTCTTGTCTTGCCGTGGTCGCTGCTGGCGCGGTCGTTGCTCTAGTTCTAACCATCTGCGAAATAGAGTGAAGATGGTCAGATACCAATTTGTATCACCTAGATACCAATTGGACTCAAGTAGTAGCACGAAAGAAAGAATGAAAGAACGAAATTTTCCTAAAGTCTTATAGCCTCTCAAAGAAAAGTAAAGGCGTCCCCCTACAGTTCCTTAAGACTCTACAAGACACGTTCTTGTGTGATGAGACCAACGAACCTAATGCTCTGATACCAAGTTTGTAACGACCCAAAACCGAGGCGGGACTGGCACCCACATTTACTGAGTAGATATCATCGGCCAACTCAAAATAGAAAACAGTATATATCAGTTAATATCATAAATCAACTATAAAACTCAACATGTAGCAACAACAAGTACTATAATCATTAATAAGTACCATCAAGTTCATCCATGAGGGCTCAAGCCTCAATACCATACTCATTTGGGAATTAAGTTCATTATGTTGAGTATATTAACATCTTTCAAGATTCATTATCTTTCTTCCTCTTGTGTCGGTACGTGACACTCCGATCCCCTACTACTATGTATCGGTACGTGACACTCCGATCCCCTAATTCTACGTGTCGGTTCATGACACCCGATCCCCTAATACTATGTGTCGTACGTGACACTCCGATCCCCTAATTCTACGTGTCGGTTCGTGACACTCGATCCCCTAATAATATGTGTCGGTACGTGACACTCCGATCCCCTAATTCTACGTGTCGGTTCGTGACACCCGATCCCTTAATACTATGTGTCGGAACGTGAAACTCCGATCCACTAACACTATGTGTCGGAACGTGACACTCCGATCCACTAATCTCATTCTATCAATTCATCAAGCCTTCTCTATACCAAGGCATCATCAATCCCATTACTTTAATTCATCAAGCCTTCTTTTATATCAAGGCATCATCATTAATAACGTGAATTAGGGTTTCTTTCAAGATTTGGGATTCAATAACTTCATCATGCTTATTTTATCACAATCACATAATCATATTCATGCAAGCATACAATTAAGCATATAGAAGACTTTATAATACTACCAACACATATCATTCGCTATTAAGAGTTTACTAAAAGATAGCATAAAAACCATAACCTGCCTCCACCGAAGATTAGTATTCAAGCAAGCAATTTTCCAAGCTTTGTTCCTTCTTCGTTTCTCCTCTTCTATCGATCCTCTCTCTCTCTCTCTTTGTTCTTTTTATTTTCTTTATTCAAACCCTCTTTCTTTTACCCTAATTAACATATAATTAAGTGTAAAAGATGACAATAATACCCCACTAATTAACTCAAAGTTACCTCTTTTATCCCTCAAGAAATTGGGTTATTAATATAAACCCACTAAATATATAATTATAGCAGGAATAGTCCAAAACGCCCCTTTAAAACTTAACCAGAAATCCGACTCCGACTGGGATTACACAACCTGTGACGGCCCTTCGTGCCTGTGACGGTCCGTCATGCAGGTCGTCGCAAAGATCAGAAACTCCATTTTTCACTAAGGAGTCTGTGACGGTCCGTCACGCCTGTGACGGTCCGTCCTGCACTTCCGTCACGACGTTCAGAGAATTGTTCCCTGTACCAAATTCTAAAGAGTTGAAGTGTTTTGAAACGGGGCCTCACGACGGTCCGTCATAGCTGTGATGGTCCGTCCTGCAGGTCCGTCACAGATTACAGAGAGTCGATTTTAGTACTCAAATTTTAGAATTCCAAGTGTTCTGGAACGAGACACCCTCGATGGTCCGTCGTACCTATGACGGTCCGTCGTGGTATCCGTCGTCTCAGCCAGTTTTTCCAGAAATAAAATCTGCTGCTCAAAACGACTAAACAGGTCGTTACATAAAGATAAAGAACATATAAGAAATATTAAGAATTTATGTAAAATATTACCAAAACTATATTTTCCTGATGAAAATAAAATATTTACTTATATTGTTGAAACAAATTCAAGTGATCATAGTTATGGAGGAGTTTTAAAATACAAATATGAAAAAGAAAAAATAGAACACCATTGTAGATATTATTCAGGATCTTATACAGAAGCACAAATAAAATGGGAAATAAATAGAAAAGAATTATTTGCATTATATAAATGTTTATTAGCATTTGAACCATATATTGTTTACAATAAATTTATTGTAAGAACAGATAATACACAGGTAAAATGGTGGATAACAAAAAAATTAGAAGATTCAGTTACAACAAAAGAAATAAGGAGATTAGTATTAAATATATTAAATTTTAAATTTACAATTGAAGTAATTAAGACAGACAAGAATCTTGTTGTAGACTATCTATCAAGAAAAAGGAACCCAAACTGAACCAGAAAAAGATAAGATGGAAGAAATACTCAAAGCCATTACTACACTTTCTGCGAAAGTGGGCAGTATGGATAAAGAGCTACAAAAGATGAAAAATATAAGTCAGCAGCATGACTATAAACATGCGAAGCTACGTCGATCGGAAGACGCAAAAATTCCAGAACTAGCAAAAACTCCAGAACTAGAAGGAGACGTTGGGAAACTCCAAAAAACCCATAACAAAGTTTGTTTAAATACAGCTGCAGGTACGAGCAAAAAAGATAGTGAGAAACCAAAAAATACGAATTTAAACCAACTATTCATAAAACCATTTATCCAAAAATAACAAATACAGATACCCGTAGAACCACAAACATCTACATATGCAGTTAGTCTACAGAATGACAAAAAGAGATACAACTATATTACGCAGTCCTACATCGAAAAAATATACAAAATCCAGACATATTTAAACTTGAACCCAAGATCTACACAAACAAAAAACCCCGAAGAAGACTATATAACCCAGAAGTTACAAGGATATAACAGACTTAAAGCACAACCTAAAACCAGTCCAAATTTAGTTAAAACATGTTATAGCTATGGACTACTAAATACAGTATATACATACGACGGAGAAGAAATAATTGGAATACCAGAATTACATAAAGCATTTATGACATATAAGAGAATTACTAAAGGAAACCTATTTTTTATAAAATTCTATACAGCACCAGCAGAAATATTATACGAGGAGATAAAGTCGCCAATACAAGTTATAAAGATAGGCCTGACTAGAGATATGATTATACCAGAAGAGATAGAAAAACAAGCTGAGACACCACAAATAGAAATACCAAGCTTTTATGCGAATAAAAGAATAATTGGAATAGCAACAATTATACAAGAGTTAGCCAATAATTATTTAAATGGCAATGCTATTTGGAGTTATTATGCAAGAGATTAAGTAATGATTTATTCTAATTCCAAAGAGCTAAGGAAATCAGATATGGATGAAGTCCAGCGATGGATTTTGTCATTACTAAAGCCAGAAGAGCAACCAACTACAAGAGCCTTGAAGAAGGAATTTATTTCAGAGGAGTTATTAGTAAGATATTGTAAACTGATCAGCAATAAATACCCAGATCATAGATGCTCCAAGTGTAACGGAGAAGATAACGTAATACCAACAGTTGATTTGGGATAATAACAAAAGAGATAAATCAAAGAAGATTCATACAAGATAAAGAAAGATATCTGTGGAAAAATAAAGTCTTTTATTTTTAGTGTCTTTTAGTGTGTTTATCATTTTGTGTCGGCTGAATATCAGCCATATGTAAAAAAGTATTGTAATAGTATGTCGGCCATTTGGCCAAAAGTTTATTTTGTTTTTGTAAAAAGTCGTAAAAGTAAATAGTGTCAGTGTCCTATTCATGAATAGTAAAGTCCTAATCATGAATAGTAAGAGTCAAGTTACTATGTAAATAGTAAAGGTCAAGTAACTGTGTAAATAGTAAATGCCAAGTTACTGTATAGTAACAGTAAGGGCCAATTATCTTTGTTCATACTGTTTTTTCAAATAACAAACATATTTGTATTCTGTTTTTGAAATTATATTTATCAAATGATCTTTTTTATCGTTATTTGTTTTGATAAGTTGTGATAATTCATATTCTATATATAAGGATTTTAATTTTTTCCATATTTTTTGTACCTTTTTATCTATCTTAGTTTTCGTAATTTTTGTTGCTTTACTTGGTGTATTATTCGTAAATAGTGTCAATGTCCTATTCATGAATAGTAAAGTCCTAATCATGAATAGTAAGAGTCAAGTTATTGTGTAAATAGTAAAGGTAAAGTAACTGTGTAAATAGTAAAGGCCAAGTTACTGTATAGTAACAGTAAGGGCCAATTATGTTGTATATAAGAGGCAATTGCCAGAAGAAATGAGTTAAAAATGTTTTCATATTTATAGCAACAAAGGAAGCTCAGACTTCCAACACAGCCTTTGGGCTAGTTTTTGTAAAACGGAAACTAAAATTTCCAAGATGAATTTTAAAGCTAAGTTTGAGAAATTACTTAATACGAGAGAAGAAGTTGTTTTAAAAAAATGGAGTACTATTAAGCACCGATGATCTAAGATAAAAAAATTATTATAATTGATTTTCATATTTAATTGTACACAAAGTATATACTGAATAGTAGTCCCAAAAAATATAGTCATTCCACCTTCACCCACCAAAAGTGAGGTTTCTTCGAAACATGCAAACAAACAAGACCCAAAAGCTGTATACCATATGCAAATCATATTAACCTTTAGACAAAGAAAATACATTTCCTCAAGAGTAAAATAGGGAACAAATTTGCATTTATGCATGGCCACTCAATCATAAATGATTTAGAGAAGATAAATTTCACATAAAAAACTAGAATCTATGAAATCAAAATGCAAGAAAAATGAGCAGGCCCTATTTAATGCTAATGATAACCAAATGTTAACATGAAACGATGACAATTAGGTAGATTCAAGATGAAGGAAGATGATGCAACATAGATAATTACTAACTTTATTAGAACAAAATAAGCATAAACAAGGAGGAATGAAACATAATCATATATGGACAAAGCTACTGAATATATCATTGGAGGAAAAGCAGGAAACACATTTTTGAACACTTCACACTAAAGAAAAAATAAGATTTCGAGGAAGAACATACTTGCTACAAAGTGAACTAATCCATTATATAAGACTGGTGTGAAATAAAATCCGTTAGTATCTAAAGTTGCAATAACTCAAGAGGTTTAAATAGAAGACCAACAAACAATAACATTCAAATTGAAAATGTATCAGATATAAAGAAAATTTAACATGTGATCCATCCTAACCACTTAGACCACGATACATCATTTTAACCGAATCAACTTTTCTTAAAAAAAAAGCATCAATAGGCAAACTTGCAACCAAGCCGTGAAATTTATCAACCCAACTTTCTAGATAATCAAGTAGTGATTATTCTTAAATAAAATATAATAAAAATCATAATGTACCCACTTAATTTTAAAAAAATGAACAGCAGGGAAACAAGCCTAACATAGAATGAGTCATAGTAAATTAAATCACAGCGAACTACTTATAAAAAATTCGAATGAATTTAGATTCCTAAAAATGGGGGAAAGGAGAAAAGGCTGACCAGAAGGATCATAAGCCGTAACTAAATGGCAACTAGCAACATGCTTCTCAAAACTTCTTTAAAAAAAAGAAAATCAGTTGAAACTACATATATTTAATAAAAGAACCATAACAAAATGAGGAAATCACGATCATAAAGAGGAAGAAAGAACACAACAAAACCAGAGTGTGAATGTGTAGCAATAGCACTATATGCGATAAAGTACTAATATAAAGAGAAAGTTTCACCATGTATTAAAAAATTAGAGAAAACAAGATGTTAAGATAAGAATGCGGCTAAGGCACATATGTTTATCCATATCAATTGATCTTGAAACTCAGACCCATGTATATTACAACATTGAGCAAGAAGACCCTTGAATGCAGCACATTTGATGCTCAAACATGGCGTAGACGAAATTACACAGATTCGACAATATTAATGAAGTAGGCTAAAAAAGGAGGACAATAAAGCAAAACTCAAATACAATAGAAGAGAAACGTTACCACTGGATACATGACGATAAAAACATTAATCGACATTAAAGTTTTCTCATGAAAGTACCTATACACCTATGTATCACATTTAAATCTATCCTAAATTCAGATACGATATAGAAAATTGGCCACGAAAGAGAAATTATCCAACATAAAAATCTGAGAAAGAGAATAGTTACATTCTTTCGAGTATTGAAGAGGGACAGACGAGTAGAAAGACAGCTTTCCGACGACTCAGGAAAGCTTTGAGGAAACAAAGACACGTGCAATAGACTCAAGAAAACCTGAACTCGCCTTACCTATTCCTCTGAAAATTATTCTCAAATATTTCTATATAAATTTCATAGCAAATAGTTAGTGCTTTCTCTCATAGTCTCAAACTATTTTCTCAAATGGTTTTTTTTTTTCAAGTGTTTTCTGTAGTTCCTTGATCTAAAAATAATTTTACTTCAAAAAAAATCTTCTAATCCCCTTTTTCTTTAATTTTCAAGCCCCCAACATTCTTGGAGAAAGAGAGTATTTATAGCTGAAAATTAGGGAAAATTTGGGGGGAAATCTGGAGGAAACGGAGAAAAACTTTTTCCTATCAATTCAGAAACTCTCAACATTTTGTAAACACCCCCTTTCCTCTGAGATTTGAACCCATTCCGAAAGAGTAAAAAGGGATGGACGTATATGGTGCATCTCATGTCCTTGAAGTGCCATGCGGCGTGATCTCCAAGCTGTAACAACGAATCTCGTGGTTTCCTGCTCTAAAAATGTACGCAGATATAACATCTCGAAACCACACCCTAGAAGATATGACATTCTTGGAATGCAACCGGCGTACTTGACCTCTCGGAGGTCTTATAAAAGTTCTTACGTATCGTTCATCGCATATAAATAGATAAAAGTATTGCGGAATTACAACTTTTCAAAAAATATTTCATAGTCTTTTAAATCTCTTTCATATAAAATCATAGGAAATAGTAAACCTCAATCTCAGCAAACATAGACAGAAGAATACTTAGGGCACAACACATACTTCAAAATATAGAAATTCTTAGTCTATTAAAATGTTTTGAAATAAAAGACATCCATATATGCCCTCAAGTCAATTGAGGACATACTTCACTTCACTTGAATGATGATACAATCCAAGTCTTGCTTACCAAATTCTCCTCACCTACCAACCACTATAGAGATAGATAAAAACATGGAATTAGTACAACTACATGTGCTAAGTATGGCACTATCCATAAAATCGTGAAAATAAATATTCATTAGAAATATGGATCTTTCCATTTAAAAATAATATCATAATCATAATAATAACGTTTATTACCTTAGAAACACATAAGGAAACACTTTAAACAATTTATCATATTTTTTGAAGCACTTTACTGTAGCTTCACTTCACTGTACAGTAAAGCACTTCACTATTATAGTGAAGTTACTTACCTTCACCTAAGACATCATCTAATATGCACTTTCCTAACTACAAGATATCCTAAGACTAACTTAAGTTGTACAAAGAGAGACCGCCCATACACCATTTCTAAGCATGCCTAAATGATCGTCAACACTACTCAAAGTGAGACAAATACACACTTACAAGATATTAAACATATAAACATGATATTTCCTCTACCAAAGGTAATTCTAAGTATCATTTGAGTGAGTTGTGAAGCGACCGCCCATACAATCCCTTACTCACGCACTTAGAGATCCTATAAACTACCTAACATAGAATCATTCTCACTTAATACATCAACAAATAGGTAATATAACATTCTCTTTCCAAGTCTATCAAAAGACTTATTTAAGTAAATCAAGAGGATAACATCCATGATTGACCTCTTCAAGACAATCTAAATAATTCTTAAGACTACCTAAGGCTTAGATCAGATCAACAAAATCATCATCTTCCCTAACTAGAGTCATTCATAAGACTTGTCTAGGTAAGATAAGAAGTGACCATTCCTATGCCCCCTTCACACCTTAACTAGAAAACCGTGAACTACTCTAGATAAGTACTTATTCATTTAATATACTTACTTTATTAATTTAAGTCATTTCTTTCATTAGTTCTGTAAATACTCATTCATCACATAAGGACATTCAAGTAATAGTCTTGGAGAAGACCTAGGGACACAAATAATAGCTTCAAAGCCTATCGTGCATTGTCTATTTAGCATCCCATACCCCCTCCTAAGATTCATAGAACTTCTCTAATGCTAGTAGGTATCCCATATGATGAGAATATGCAATAACTGATATAGACCATGATAGTGAAGCATGGAATCCGGAGTTCTATCCTACTCCAAAGAGGGTGTTTTACTTGCCAATGGTAGAACTTTGACACATCCCATGGAGGCACATGGTTATGGAATATGAAGGGAGTGCTTTATAATCTAGTCTCGTTCTTTAGCTATACCTACTTCCCTTACCATACTCACTCGGTGCTAGAATTTGTTCTCATAGAGTAATTTAACATTAAAGGTTCATATAAAGGGGTTCCAAATCAAGTTCATAACCCAATCACATTTATACTACAAAACAACAGGTCCAATAGAGTTACCTTACAATGGCGACAAGAAGCTCATAATTACTTCCCTAAGGTTTGATGTGATGCCATTCTAGACAATAAAACTTAAGTTTATCATTCCTTTCCTTGAAGGATACCATTACGACTTTCGACTTCAACATCCATTAACTTACCACTAGGTTCAAGGTTTCATATAAACGACCCTATTAACATAATTTAAGGTCTCATTTCATTCATACATACAATACTAAGAGGCTTTAGCATCCTAAGTCAAGACATCTCATATTAACATTAATACATGCATCAAGTAAGGGACACAAGTCAACCATGACAAAACAACACATACTTTACTTTAACCAAAACTAATGTCATTCTATAGAAATAACACTTATCATCTTTAATTCATCCTATACACTACCATATCATCATCAATATTACCATCATAGACTCACATAGTCAAATACGATCAACCATGCATCAACCCTAAAACTAATACATTAAGACATAGTCATAATCTAACATGATCAGCTAAATAACATAAATAGAAGAACACATATACTTTCACATTACTTATCATGTAGATAGACATTATCCAACTTCACATAATCATAAAAATACTTCAAGCAGTTGCAAACAATGCCATGAGCATCATATTACTAAAAATAACGCCGACAAGGCCAAATTAATTGCAAGTAAAGCATATAATACCGCCACCATATGTGGACCATACCAATGAAAACACAATTTAATTATAATTCAGATAAAATAAAGGGAATTAGGGCAGTGTACCACCACTCAATTCTCAACACTTCAATTTAATACTAAGCCATCCAATTCAATATCATAAGGCCCTTACCCATGGTCATAATCAATAATTCAATATAGAAACTATGATAATCAATGAAACTAGGTATATTCAATATATTTTCATCAATATAAGACAACCTAGATAACAATTCAATACAATTATGACATCAATCAATAACCCATAGAAAACTACACTAGAATTCATAAGCATTAGATAAATATCAAGTAACCCATAAACTAATCAAAAATTAGGGCTCATCAATTACATGGATTCATAGGTTAATGGATTTGAAATATTCAAATTAATAAAAATTCAATCAATACAAAATTTTTAAAAACCTTTAATGAAAGGACCCATAGATAGATCATGAAATTGGAAAACTCATCTTTGAAAACTTTAGAAAATATCTCAGAAGGTTGGGCTCCTAGATGAATAGAGTTTCAAGGATAAAAAACCATAACTCAATGAATCTAATTGTTTAATTTGATGAATAATCTCCACTCAGTTCTCCAATCCAAGCCCTTCCTTGAGTTTTGGCTCCAATGGAGTTTTAGAGAATTTCTAAGTGAATTTGGGTATTGATTTCTAAGAATGAAATGTTCTAAGTGTTTAAGGCTTATAAATATAATTAAATAACCCAAAAGACCCTTTATGAACCTCCATTTATCTTATTTGGACATGGGGTGAATTTACAACTTCACCCCTCAACTTAACAGTGACTGCACGCAGGGATAGTACTCATAGATGGAGGACCATCGACGGCCCATCTTTTGACCAACGGATCGTCCTACTGGTCTGTGGTCTGGCATTGAGGCTTGTTTTTCGTCTATCCTCTCCCAAAATATAATTTTCAATCTAATATAAACCACTAAAGGGGCGTCGACTTACCCACTAGGCATGAATTGTCAACCGTTGGTGGGCTGTCTTGGGCACTCTTTATGGGTCCTTCCTCAAGGACCCTTAGATGGTCCTTGGCGATATTTGCCCGGACGTTCCAACCCTAAAATTATCGTATCCAAGTATGACATATCACATGAATTTCATCCAAAACAAACACATAAAACTCGATGAAACATGCATAGACACAGACAAGGTCGTTTTTAGGCAAACCTTTCGAACGTCATGGACGTCCTTGGACTTTTGACCTCCAAACATCACGAAACATGACAAACTTCCTATATACACTGTAAAAACATAGTTAAGGATAATATAATCTCATGAATCACACGTGAACACATAAACCACATATGAGGCGCATGGGTGACTTAGTCGTCGAACGTCTTAGTCGTCCCTTGACGTTTGAATTCCAATGCACCCAAACTCTAAGACACTGCCTCAATAAAACATTTTATACAACTTATGTAACTTATACAATAATGAAAACCATGTTAGGCTCTAGTTTCACCTATGTCATTTTCGGGATGTTACAGCAGAGAAAAAGACAAAGGGGTGTTCTACCTTCTACTTGCTGTCACTTTTGTGTTTGCTTCCGTTGGGGTAATTATGAGCTGCTGTTAATCGTGAAAGAGGAGTAAGAGACATGGTGGGTTTCATAGTTTAAAATATTTGTGCTGGGTTGAGTAAAAGATGAATCAGAGTGGGCTAGAAAATTGGGTTTGAAAGGAATAAAATTTGATGGGCTGCTCGAAGGGTAAAAAGGCCTAAAAATAGTCTTCTAAGGTCAAAATATTTGGTAGCAAGATGAGATGAATTAATATAAATTAATGAAATAAGCCTCTGAATTGTAACGAAATAAAACAATTGAGTTAATTATAATATAATTAATCAAAAATGTAAACTCTCATACGATGAAACTAATTAGTAAAATATTTATATAAAATAAAATCTTTGTTAAGACGACATTTCAAATAATTATAAAATATACTGATGGTATACATAATTATGTAAAAAATATAAATTATCTATAAATTGCAAAATATAAATTATCTATAAAATAACCTAAAACTTTTTAAATTTTATAAAATCTAATCATTTAAAATCGTTTAGAGTTAAGAATCTCGTTAATTAATTCCCGGCGAGGAGGATCAAATGGGTGTCAACATTGAAAAAATTTAAGGAATCTTTCAATGCTATGATCAGTGGCCTGGTGATAGGGAAAATGTTTCCCAACTTAGCTTCAAAGGGAATATAATACTCCCACACCTTAAAGAGAGGGACAAAGACCCCCTTTCGAACAAACTGTAAATAGACCTCCAGCATTGTTTTCTTGAAATGCATGAAGGATCAAAGTAGAACTCAGTCTTCTTAGTGACTGGTATGTCTAGCCTTGGTTCATCACAAACAATGATAATGTTCTCACTCCACCTGTTGGTGAGTATATCAACATCGATCAAGTACCGGGCTGTAGTCTTAAACTTCACACACTATTCTATTGTGTGCCCTTTCTTGTTGGGATGACACACATATGTCTTGTAAATTTCCCCTGTCAAACTTAGGAAGCGATTCTCCTGCTAGGTTTCAAAATACCCTTGCTTGAAAGCGCTCCTAGATGAGGCCGCATGGAATTAATCACATCCTTATTGAATCTGCTTGAAGATATACTTCGAGAGTGACTTTTTGGTCCCCCTATGCTAGACGTCCTTGGAAAGGATGTTTGTAGGCAATCTCCTCCACTTCTTTAATAACTTTTGACTTAGTTTCCTCAAATACATGGAGTGTGTTATCTAGAAGAGGGTATTTTCCGCGCAGCCTACGTATGGAAAACAACCCGAAGGTCATCCTCTTAAACGCGAAAGTTCCATAAGGACATGTAAAATTGGTTTTCTCTTGATCTTTAGGTGCAGTAGAGATTCTGTTGTAACCCGAATAACCATCAAGAATCATCTCTTCGTCCATCATAGTGTGTCTCAATATATCAGTTACCAACTCCTCCTCTAATGGCATGCTTGTAATTTTAATGGCCGAAGTGGCGATCTCTACCCCGAACCTCTTTTCTATACTTTCTTGGAGTCACTGTTCAAGCAACTTCAAATCCTCTCCGGTTGGTTCAGTATTTGTTCATGCTTTTATCCACAGTTGTGTTCCTATCTTTCCTAAGACGACAGAGTAATGTTTTAGGATATGAGTACTAGGAATTTACTTTTCGGTTGAGAAAATCAAGAATCAAAAAATTTGGTCGAACATTCTTGGGATATAAACTTATTTTTGACGTTGTACAGATTATATGAAAATTTTTAAAGGTAGTGGACCAAAATATCCTTGTTCAAGAAAAAATATCACATACATAGTTAAAGCTTTTAATCAATTAATGTGCGTCCTAAACAAGTAAGAGGACCCTTTTGTGACAAGGGTAGACCTAACGCATTTGAAAGATGCATGTGTGTAATTGAATCATTTAGTTACCCACCAAGAAAATTCTACATATTATAGTTAACGTTTGAACGGGGTATAAAAAAAGGGAAATAGGGAATGAAAAATACTAAAGGATGGGCAAACGCAGGGGTCATTTAAAAAACGTACCAAAATACTAGAAAGACAAGCCCAAGCAGGGACTGATAGTGAAAAAAATACATATAGAAAAAGCCACACGTGGGCAAAGTCAACTATGCAGTTTCTGATGAACCTGCTTCTATGTTTCTTTCATGCGTCTTGTATTGATGAAATGTGTACCGTAGCCTCAGTAGGTAACCCTCGCTCCGCGTACTTTTTCTTCCCAATCTTTGTATTGCATTCCATATAACTTTTCTTTAACCCATAAGTCAAGCTAACAAAAATATTGCCTCAATCTTTCCAATTCGTGAGTTTTATTCTCAAGAGTACATTTATTTTGGAGAAATTGGGCATGCACTTCTTGAGCTTCCCACTTTACCTCATTTAGCTCGATCCTCCACATTGCCATAACTGTTTGGGACTAGAAGGGAGATACCTTGTATATTATGTTTTCGCAAAATATTTTAAGTTTCATCTTATCCGGCATCAAACTGATCTGGCGCAATGGTTTCTTTGTTCATCAGTTAGCCCTTTTCCACTCTCTCAGTCTCTCGAAGCATCTACTACTCGATCATCCTTATGTCAAACACGTAGATGCGATAGTATGCCTCATGAGGCATGATTTGTTTCCTCCTAAACTGTCTTAGGACTCGAAAAGGTACATATGTATGGATTTCTTGAATACCTAGTAGTAGAAGTACGAGTTGTTGCCGCACTCACAATGGCATCCTTCAATATGAAGAAATCGAACATCCATTGGATATCTTCTCGTAGCTCCAAAAAAATCTGAGCCAGCCTTTTTCTAGTCCTCAAGTCCCCAGATTTTTCCCAAAACAACATATCGTTCAAATCCTTGAGAGTGTCTTTATCATCGAGGGTATGCACTGTTGCATCTGATGTCCCTTCGCCAGATTTCCCTCTTTCATTTACCCAAGTAATACTTCACTTCCCCATGATTCACGTTCCCGTGGAATAGAGTGTGTGCAAGCATTATCACTGGAGTGTTGATACTTGGGCTCGGGTCATGTGGAAAAACAATAGTGCCCAACAATGCGACAGCGAACGCTAACAGTCATATTTCATTCCATTCCCCGTAAGTAACTCTGAACTCTTGGTTATAATTCACGTAAAAGCTCGCATTCCCTTATCTAACGTAGAAGTCCATAAATGAGATACTAGAATCTTTTGCCAAGTAAGCGTAATCGTTTCCTAATCCAAGCCAGTTGGTAATATCTTCGACAGGAGGCTTCTTAGGCATGAAGATGTCATCTTGTTTCCTTACTCTTTTTTCCATATGTATACTAACTGTATCAATATCGTTACAAATTTCTTCAATTGTCGAGGTCATTTTCATGGTTTCGAATAGGAACACCATTTTTTTTATATCCCAAAAGTTTGTGAGGATTTCAATCTACTCAAGCCAACCAACAATGTTGAGTATTTAAGTAAGTGCCCCCAAATATTTGTTGAGGGTTCTTCTGTGATCTCCATCGAGCTCATTATATCACATCTTAAGCAAAACCCGGGCTTCTACAACCATGTCAAATTCGGGAAAATTATCCATACCCAAAAAATAAAACTTGATTAAGTTTCCCTACCCCAAAATTAGGTTTCCACACACAAATCTTTCAAATATCAAAAAACATGATATGTCGTTAGATCGGAGACCTTGGACATGATTTTGGCGATTTCACTAATCGACTTAATACACCTTGGGTATTAAGTCATCTTAGGCTAATGCTTCGATTTGGATTTGGATTTTCTCTACTCTAGGTTAACTAGATTCAATTTTGAAATAATTGTTACCCGAGTCGAACAAACAATGAGGTGAAGATTAATAAATGATGTTGGATGACCTCAAGTCACCTATTCGTTTATCAGTTCAAAATATTAGACTTATTTGATTTTTGAAGGATAGTAGTGGTAAGTAACGTAACCTCCTTTGTCCTGATACATTCTATTTACCGTTTGGCGAAATTGATGCCATGAGATGCGACAATTTATCATTAATCAAATAAGACAAGTTAACAATTAAACACATGTAACCAAAAAAGGTATTTTTATGTTTATATTCATTCAAACTCCCCAAAAGAGTAACAATTCTATTTTATTTGGAACAAATATTCGTGTTTTAGACTTGGTTTTAGAGTCTCCACTTAATTTTTAAGAAAAAATCAAGAAAAACATATTCTAAACAGATTAAAACACTAAATCGATTGAAAATATTTCAGGGGGTTCATGGTTTATCATCGTATTTTAGAAAGGTGCTAAAGGCACCTAAAATACTCGCTTACTTGCGATTATTAGACAATTAATTGTTTTAGTGTAAAACTTAACTTGATTTGAATCGAAAATATTTGGAATCATTAAAAAGGTGAAAATAAACTTAATATTTGAGTGAGGTTTTTACTTCACAAAATTTGTTATCTTTTTAAGTCCATCTAGACTTTGTTGATTCAGTTTAAATATTAAATCATAACTACATCTTGTGGGGATTTTTAATTTTCCGATCCTAAAACTAACGAAAATTAAGAACAAGTACATAAGCCTAATAAAGTAAACAGGGAAAGAGAAAGAGAGTTGGGTCAAAATCTATTTTTTGTGTTCCTGGGCTGGTGTTTGGACCTATTTTGTTTTGGGCCTTTGGTTCGTTTCCACCTGTTCTAAAATTCTAATAGTACAACAATGATAAAAGAAACAAGGGCTTAAGCCCGACATAACAAAATACAAATTTTAGAAAATAAATTTTGGCTTCTTGGTATAAAATCTTCAACTTCTTCCACTTCGGTTTCTTTCCATTCAGGAAATGTACGCCTTTTTTTGGAACTTATTCTTCAATTTGACGGGCTACCGTGAATAAGGGAATTAAGACATTACGGCACTCACGAATGCATGGAAGAGATAAGAGTTCTTGTGAACTCGGACATATTTCACATGCAAAAACGATAAATAAGTAACAAAACTAGAATCTTTTGGAAAGGAATGAACTGGTATGATAAAATTAAATTGGTAAGCAAAATAACTTGTCGATCAGTCATAAACAACATAAAACTTGAAAATAATCAAAAGGGAAAATTGATGATGACTTGTTAATATTTATGTATCATGAATGAGAAACAATAATCAAGTACCAGGCATTGGAACAAAGGTTATATGAGATGTAAACTTATAAGCTTTTCATAAAAGTGTTTCCAATCAAAGATTTAAATCATTACTAGGCAGGTTCGAACAAAGAAGAAAGCAATTTTAATTAGTTATGATACAAATGTATAATGACAAAATATGTTATCTACTAAGTGTATTGAATATTTTTCTCAAAGCCCAAGAATTGTTAGGTAAAACGAGCTTACAGTCAGTAAGACATGTAGGATTTAGTCCAAAGTAATAAATAAATTATCATTTGTTTACATAGATGAGCTTTCTAAACAAATATAATAATAATAATACTAATAATAAATGGGTATTCAGTAATTCAAATTTTGCAGATGGATAGAGCCTTATATCGACATCATTTGGACATCTTTCTTACTACCGATTTTAGTGTTAATGACACCAAATCAAGTTATATATAGAAGGGAAATAAAAGTTTGCGATCAACATAGCATGTAAAAAAAGAACAAATAAGAAAAAGGAAAACAAAACAAAATAAAACAACATCCTTAAAAATCTTTTAAACATGCAGAGATCGAAGAACAAAACAAGCCAGAAGTATGAATGCACATTAAAAGTTACATGTACTTCCCACGTAATTGAAATTTGTTAAACATAGGCATGAAGCTCACGGAGATATCATGTAGCAATGAGGGCAGATTTATTTATCCTAAAGAAATAAACACCCAAAATAAATGTATGAACAATGAAAACAACATATTTTATGCATCTTGTAACCAAACAGCAGGAACGATACCCATAATTTTAAAGAAAAAGAACATTTAAACCCAACCAAGATAACATCTAAATAACTAGAGAAAAAATCAAATAAATGAATATGAAAGAATTAGCTATACCATAAGATAATAAAACATAGTTTAAGCTATAATAATTCAGACAAGAATTATTGATCTAAACTAGAATATAAGCGCGAGAAAAGATGGGAGATAAATCCTTTAACACCTTGACAACAAGTAACAAACTATGGGAACTATTTTTGGAAAAAGAAATAGGATGGCATCTTACAGATTAGCTAAAGAAATTAATAAAACAACTTCAAGGTGAGCATCACTGTCAAGAATTAAAGAAGAGCACGGACAGAGATAGAAGCTGAATTGAACATTAAACCATCTTGAAAATGAAGGACCAACCATAGCAAGGGATTTATTGAAAATAGATTATTTGTAATTTCATACACATCCTAAACACAAACATGTAATTAACTTTACACAGTCGAGAATCAAGCAATAACGCGTTCAGAACAATATGTATTTGAAACGAAAGGAGATATTACCTTTCGTGGTGCAGCGAACGGAGACGATAACCAGAAGATGACTCCATCGGACTACAAAAACTCTAATGAAATCATGCGGAATGAGTATTTCGGTCATGTTTTCTGAAGTAAAATTTATGGATTTGAAGTTCTTTCTTTGTAAATCTTTCAAAAATCCCCTTTTTTCTTCTTTTTTCAACTCCCACGAAAATCCTTCACGGTCTAGAGAGGAAGACTTGTTTATATAGAGGAGAAAATCTAAGGTTTAAAAATGTAAGGGCGGGTGAAATTCGGAGATGTTTTGGTCTAAAATCGTGATTCCCCTTCATCCCAAGTTTGAAATTTCTCCCTCAATGAATGGTAAAGGTTATGGTTTGTACGAAATTTGTCCAAATCCCAGAAAATCCAGACGACAAGGGAAACAAATGACAAAGATTTATTACCATCATCCTATAGATTTAACGTGGCATCATCTCACAGCCACAAGGATAAGTACATGTTGTTGTAACGCAAATTTTGCAGGCGACTATGGTTGGTTAAAAGTTGTAAGATGCAGAAAAAGGGAGAAGGAGATGTTGGAGGTTCATTCACGTGTGAAGAGAAGGAGACGCGCGTAGGGGTAACCTTTGGTGCAAATCACTTGTGCTGCGTGATTGGCTTCTAGGTTTGCTCACGACAGCTGCTGGGCTGGGTTGGGTCATTCCTAAAGAGGAAGAAGCAGAAAAATTGGTTTGGGTCATTTTGTGAAGGAGAAAAAGAGTGGGCCGGTCAGGGAGGATAGGGAGTGGGTTGGGTATTCTCCCTTGGGTTTATTTGCAATTTTAATGAATAAAAGAGATTGGGCCTGGGATTTTTGTTTTAAAAGAACGATCCGGAGATGGGTTATTCATCATTTGAACGAGGCCCAAAACTTTGTCTTTTTAATAAGTAAATAAACCAAATTTAATTTACTTGTTGACTTCGGCTGAAATAAATAAATAATATAAACGGAAAAGGGTCTAAAATACCCTCAAAGTATCGGAAATGGCATAAAATTACCCTCCATCCACCTATTGGCTCCAAAATGTGCTTCCCATCCACCTATTGGGTCCAAAATACCCTTGTCATCCACCTTTTGGTTCAAAATTTACCACTTATTTAACGGTTTTATATTTAAACTATTTAAATATTTTTTTAAATACTTGGCACTAAACTATTTGTTATGATTTAAATTATTAGTATAGTTCATAAATCAATCCATTACCCATCCATTACTAATTAAACCCTCCAAAGTAATAAATCACTTACAATTTTAATGCAACAACAGAAAAGCTACTGCCAATTGAGTGTTTTTAAAAATTTGAGACGAAAATATCTATAGAAGTAAATTATCATATATTCAAGAGTCTAAATAAAAATTATTGATAAACTTAAAAGTCTGACTATGTTCATCTTAATTATTCTTACGTCTCAATTATGTGATGTTACTTCATAGGTAACTTGTTTTCAAAATAATATATTAAAGGTTTTAAAATAAATCATAAATATTAATAAAATTATATTTTAAAAAAGTGCATGAATTAATTTGGTATGCATTACTTCTTTACCTTTAATCATAAATTTCTAATTCAATCTTGAAAGAGAATCAAATTGAAAGTGTGCTCCAAAATTAGCGGCTCAACATAAATTTAATTGGGGCTTCAATTCGGACTCGAATAATTTTGGATGTCATTTTCATTAATCTATAATTTCATTGTGTTTTAGTAGTATATGAAGATTTTGATATTATAGTTGGATTATTAATTGGGTGGGGTTTATTTAGTAATGGGTGGGTAGTTCGTTGGTTTATAAATATTACAAATAAATTAAATTATAACCAATAGTTGAACATCAAGTATTTTAAAAATATTTAGATAGTTTCAATTTAAAATCATTAAATAAGTTGTCAATTTTGAACTCAAAGGTGGATGAGAAGGGTATGTTGGAGCCAATAGGTGGATGAAAAGGGCACTTTAGAGGCTATAGGTGGATGAAGGGTAATTTTTTACCATTTTCTATACTTCAAGGGTATTTTAAAATAATCGAATTTACTATGAAACAACTAATCCAAAAATTTAAGTTACAATATAACTAAACTAATGAAGTAAAATAGTTAGGAAAAATAAAATGTTTTTGTGACGATTTTCGAGTACACATACAGTATACTAGTGATATACATAATTATGTAAACCATATATTTTATCTAAAATTAATAAAAAGGAATAATATTAATGTGAAATTACTTTAAAAAGATTTTTAAAATTTTTAAAATCAAATTATTTAAAATCGTTTAGAATTAAGAAGATCGTTAATTAATTCCTATTGGGGAGGGTCAAAATAGGGTGTCAACACGTGCGTTGTGACCAATTGATTACGATGTGAGAGTGTTGGTGTATCATGTGGATATGCATGTGGTAGTGTTGAAATCATGTAAAGGATTCCAAGATGCGTACATCGTTGGGTTGCCCGAGGGGTAGACAATGATTGTTATAGCTAAAGGAATTTTCTTAAATGCATAGTTATAGGTGGGATATCTAGGGATAATGTAGAAAATAGAGGAACCTAAGAAATTGTTTGCAGGGATTATATTTACTTCAGGGCCTCTGGGGCGGTATTGTCACGACCCAAAACCGAGCCGCGACTGGCACCCACATTTACCCTCCTATGTGAGCGAACCAACAAATCTAAACCTTAACATTTCAGTGTATAACAACAGAAAATAATGCGGAAGAATTAACTCATTAATAAAAACCAATTCAATAACTACTAAAATTCAACATCTATTATTCCCCAAAATCTGGAAGTCATCACCACAAGAACATCTATAATCAAATTACCAAACTAAGAGTATTCTAAGAAGCTAAAACAAGTAAAAAGCTAGTCCATGCCGGAAGTTCAAGCCATCAAGACTTGAAGAAGAAGATTCAGTCCAAGCTAGAAGCATTAGCTCACCCTGAAGATCCGGTGTGACGAAGACTGGCTAGATTCACTATTGAGTTGAAGACGACGGCACGTATGCTGCACTCCACAAATAACAAAGAAAGAAACAAACAAGTAGGGGTCAGTACAAACCACAAGTACTGAGTAGATATCATCGGCCAACTCAAAATAGAAAACAGTATATATCAGTTAATATCATAAATCAACTATAAAACTCAACATGTAGCAATAACAAGTACTATAATCATTAATAAGTACTATCAAGTTCATCCATCAGGGCTCAAGCCTCAATACCATACTCATTTGGGAATTAAGTTCATTATGTTGAGTATATTAACATCTTTCAAGATTCATTATCTTTCTTCCTCTTGTGTCGGTACGTGACACTCCGATCCATATTCTATCCTGGTGCCGGAACGTGGCACTCCGATCCTCTATTTCTATCCTGGTACCGGAACGTGGCACCCGATCCATATACTATCCTTGTGTCGGAACGTGACACTCCGATCCTCATTCTATCCTGGTACCGGAACGTGGCACCCGATCCATATACTATCCTGGTGTTGGAACGTGACACTCCGATCCTCATTCTATCCTGTTACCGAAACGTGGCACCCGATCCTCTATTTCTATCCTGGTACAGGAACGTGGCACCCGATCCCCTAATTCATCAAGCCTTCTTTTATACCAAGGCATCATCAATCTCATTATATAATTTATCAAGCCTTCTTTTATACTAAGGCATCATCATTAACAAAGTGAATTAGGGTTTCTTTCAAGATTTTGGATTCAATAACTTCATCATGCTTATTTTATCACAATCACATAATCATATTCATGCAAGCATACAATTAAGCATATAGAAGGGTTTACAATACTACCAACACATATCATTCGCTATTAAGAGTTTACTATAAGATAGCATAAAAACCATAACCTACCTCCACCGAAGATTAGTGATCAACAAGCAAATTCCCAAGCTTTGTTTTCTCTCTTCCTGTTCGATCGATTCCTCTCTCTCTCTCTCTCTTTGTTCTTTCTCTTTTTCTTATTCAAACCCTCTTTATTTTACCCTAATTAACATATAATTAAGTGTAAAAGATGACAATAATACCCTACTAATTAACTCAAAGTTACCTCTTTTATCCCCCAAGAAATTGAGTTATTAATATAAACCCACGAAATATATAATTATGGCAGGAATAGTCCAAAACGCCCCTTTAAAACTTAACCAGAAATCCGACTCCGACTGGGATTACGCAACCTGTGACGGCCCGTCGTGCCTGCGACGGTCCGTCATGTAGGTCGTCGCAAACATCAGAAATTCCATTTTTCACTAAGGAGTCTGTGACGGTCCGTCCTGCACTTCCGTCACGACGTTCAGAGAATTGTTCCCTGTACCAAATTCTCAAGAGTTGAAGTGTTTTTAAACGGGGCCTCACGACGGTTCGTCGTAGATGTGACGGTCCGTCCTGCAGGTCCGTCACAGATTACAGAGAGTCGATTTTAGTACTTAAATTTCAGAATTCTAAGTGTTCTGGGACGAGACACCCTCGACGGTCCGTCGTGCCCATGACGGTCCGTCGTGGTATCCGTCGTCTCAGCCAGTTTTTCCAGAAATAAAATCTGCTGCTCAAAACGACTAAACAGGTCGTTACAGGTATTCTCCCCTCCACGGCGAGATCACTAGTTTTGGATTTATCCTGCCATCGTGAGATGGGCAAGAAAGAATCTCGACCCTGTCTCCCGTGTTTTCCATAGTCACACTCATGGACCCTGAATTGTACACGAACTAACCCCAGCGATCTAATGCAGTTTTCAACAATCGGATATAAATTATAAAGTAAGTTAAAATTATGGAGAACCTGGGAAATACGAGGAGGTAATCAGCGAGGCCGTGGGGGACGGGGAATTGGTAATGAATCAAAGGAGTAGTGCAGTCAGGCAAGGATGTTGTCTATCAGGATGGCATGCTCAGTTATATGCTTTTTCGAGCAAGATAGAGTGTCAGGTGTGATGTAGTGGTCACTAGTGCTACTATTTTATGTACCTGGATGGCTATTGTTTTGTGTTATTTTGGTTCTACTTATTCGTATGTGTCATTTCCTTTACTTTGATTTTTGATATACTTGATTACCTAATCGATGTTTGTACCCGTGTTAAAGAGTTGATGATAGTCACCCTTGTATATCGTGTTTTTCTTTGTGTTTATGGATTTCAGACTTGGGTTAATTTGGTCATGCTAGACATGAAGGACTTGATATAATATAAGGCATCACTTGTTTGTACCCTTATTATACAAGATTTACTGTAATACTAAGCCGGTAACCCTAGGGACCCCGGGTAGGGAAATATTAGAGTGGGAAGGGGTACAAGCCTAAGTCATCTAAGGTCGTATCTTTCATGCGGGGTTTGAAACTAACTATACAGGATTGTTTAACTTATTTGGCTCTTTTTGAGATGTAGAGGTGAGTCTCCCTTTATTGTGTCTATTATTGCAGTGTTTAAATTTGAAGGATTGTTTCGTAATGTCCCGACCTAGACCACATCCAAGAAGATATGGCACTATCAGGATTGCAATCGACATACTTGACCTCTCGGAGGTCTTGTAAAAACTCTTTCGAATTGTTCATCACATATATACATATCAAAAGTAGTGCCGAATTAAAACTTTTTAAAAAATATTTTCATAGTCTTTAAAAAATCTTTCATATAATATTCAGGAAATATTAAGTCTCATTTCATGAAATCATAGGCGCAAGAGTACTTTGGGACACGGCCCATACAAAACAGAAATATTGTACTACTAAGGCTATTAAAATACATCAGTAAGAGGAATAAAAGACATGTAGGCCCTCGAGGCAAATGAGGACATACTTCAACTTGCTTGAACGATTAGCTCTGCAAAAGAACCTTCACCTATGATTCACTTTACGGATAGATAAAAGGATGGAATTAGTACAAACACATATACTTAGTATGTCATAATATTAAAAATCATTAGAACGGAAATTTATTTGAAATATGTATCTTTTTGAATTAAATATCATAATATAAGCATAAAAACAACATTTAACAACTTAGGAGCACATAAGAAGTCACTTAAGCCATTTATCACATTTTTAGAAAAGAAAATATAGTGAACTAATTAATTGTACATACATACAATACACGTAACATAGTAAAATGAGATCCTCCTACCAAAGGTGACTCTAAGTTTAACTTGAGTGAGTCGTGAAGCGACCGACGATACAATCCCTTTCACACACACTGAAGAGATCCTTTAGACTACCTAGGATAAGATCATTCTCACTTAAGTCAATAGCATTCATAGAACACGAACTTATCCTCACAAAGGTTATCAAAAGACCTAATAAATTAAATAATGAAGAGAATGTCCACGATTGACCTCTTCAAGATTACCTAAGTGATGTACCGTGGTTTCACGATACTTTTAATGCTTTTTTCTTCAATTTACTTTGTGTCTAAGGCCTTTTTGTAGTAATTTTAATATATTTTTATATGTGTTTGCAGGAAAGCAGTTCAAAATGGAAATAAAGAAGACTATGCTGAAATTAGTGCAGAAATGATGACATACGAAGCCATCGATGGTACGTCAACCCATCGACAGTCCGTAGGTGGTGATCATCGACTGGAGGTTCAAGAATTTTTGATCAACTCAGTTAAATCTTACCAAGTGTTGGTCTACGAAAGGATCAACTTTATGATGGACCTTCCTAACAAACCGTCATCTCTAACAGAGAGTATTCCTAGTACCGGACTTGAAAAAATCACTATGAATGGAAGGACGGAGGCATCGACGGTATCGTAAGTGAAACGACAGACCATGGTTTTTGTCCTTCGATTGTAAAATAGAGGATGCAAAAGTGAAGAACTAAATAAAAACTTAACTATGGACCGATGGAGGAAGTAGACGGTCCATCATTACATCGACGGACCATCAGTAGGGTCATTGGTTGAAGGCGCATTTTGGGATAGATTTTTCCTTATTTAGAACCTCTTCTTATTGGGGACTCTATTATTTTAAATAGTGTTAAAAACCTTGTTTTGGGGGTTAGACTTTTTGTTATTTCTCATAATCTTGTTATTGGAAGTTGAAATTTGGATTTTGGGAATTACTTTATGTTTCTGGAATCAATTCTTCAAACCTGTCAAAGTAAGTACATGAATTCTTGTTTAATAACTATGAATGGTGTATTTCTAAGCATGGGTAAATATATCCACAACTAGGGTTGTGGGAACCATGGGTAGTTAACAAGGTAAAACTTGCTAAATAACAATTTTAGAATAGGTTCTTGCATGTATTGATAATTCTTTCATTTAGAAGTCTTTTTAACGAGTGCAGTGTTAGAACTTGCCCTTTCTCTACTTGGAAGACAAAGAAGGTAGTTTATAGGAAAAGAATTATTAATAGATATTTAGTATACACTACATAATAAGCTAGTTTCAATTTGTGCAAAGTAGTAACTTAGCCATACATTGAATATGATGTTTAATTTGAGGTAAAGGTAAGGTTTAGTAAAGTAGACACACGTAGCTTGACCAAGTTACGGAGTAAAATTCTCTAGTTGGCCGACCAAGAAATTAGGGATGAATAACTTACCACTTTGCATGCAAGACACTAGGAAAAAATTGTTATAGCTAGGATTACAACGTTATGAACATATGGGGAACACTAACACCCTAGTTTGTCTCATCACTTGATAAACACCAAAGTTATAAACTGGCTATTTGTCTTACTTAGAAATAATTAAACATTTGTGTTACACAACCCCCCCCCCCTCCAATTTTAAATAATTGTTTTCGAAAAGGACTTTACCAAATACACATAATCGTAGATTTAATTTAAGACAAAACCATTTTCTCGTGGGATATACCTTAACCTAACAATTGGGTTCTTTACTTTATACGACCGCTTATACTTCATTAGGGAAGTATAATTTGAGAGTATCAAATTTTGGTGCCGCTGCCGGGGATAGTGGCATTTAGATTAACTTTAAGAGCAATCACTGAAGTTTAGTCAACATTTTCCTGATTTTACTTTTTTTCTTTATTTTTGTCTCTTTAGGTCTAGATCTAGTGTATGCCTAGTAAACGGAGTCAAGGGAGAACCAATACTTCTATTTGATGCCGAACTACACCATACATTCCGCAGAATGAACGAGCCACACAATCTTGATAATAATAGTGATAGGATCAACAGACAACTTCCTCCGCTGGTTGATGCTCATAACCAAGTGATAATTGAAAACCTTGATGAGGGCGCTCTGAGGAGACAACCTCCTTCCCCCTTGGGGCAATGTTAACATTACCAATTCTGATGAACCTCTTTTCCTACCTCCTCTACCATAAGTCATTCATTCGTTGTAACTAGTAGCTTGATGCAGATGCTTACCACTAGCGGTTTATTTTTGGGGATACCATCTAATCATCCACATGCTCACATCGCAAAACTAAGATTGGTATGCAACAGTTGTGTAGGCAGGCCGGACTTGGACATGGATATAATTGGATTAATGGTGTTCCCTCTCTCACTGATAGGAGAGGCCGCAATTTGGATTACTGAGTTGCCTTATAATTTGATCTATCCATGGGAGCAGTTTAGGGATGTGCTCCTACCAAGGTATAACCTAGTTTCTAAAATGTTTAACTACAAAGATAGGGTGAAAAACTTTATAGCATTGACCGGGGAGTCGGTAAGTAGTTCATGGGATAAATTCACCACATTTCTGAAAAGTGTCCCAAACCACCGCATCGATGATGAATCATTAAAAGAGTAGTTCTATAGGGGGCAAGATTATAACAATAAGGTGGTACTCGATACTATTGTCGGTGGTTCATATGGTGAGTGGACTTATGTAGAGATCACCGAAAAGTTGAAAAAAATTTCCTGAAACATCAAGTCTTAGAGAACTAGGAAGTAGGACACTGGGAGAAATACCTTTGCAGTGCAAACTACACACAACCCGGCCGCAGATGAGATTCATGAAGAGATGGCTCAAATGAGAATTGAGCTTGGGTTAGTATTGAAACATGTCACTGGGGTGCAGAGAAAGTGAATGTGGTGAATTATCTGACTAAGCCACCACCGCCGATAGATGAATTCCAATATGATGAAGAATCTTATGAAGTGAATGAGCACACGGGGGGGGGGGGGGGGGTTCTGACCTAACGCCCATGGTTCCAATCAGGAGAATCGGAACCAAGGTCAAGAAAATAAAGGTCGGAACTATGGGAATTACAACCGGGAGGGTCACTATATTCGAGATGAAAACTATAACCATGATAACAACTTCAACAGGGGTAATTATGGTAACAGAAACGATAGGAGTGGGACCTATTTTTCACCTCAAACCTGGGGATTTTCTCCTAGGGATGGTAGAGGTAGTATGGCTCGAGTTGAGGATATGTTACCAAAGATGGACGAGGTTTGATGCTAGTTATGAGCACGCCAAAGAGTTGAGAGGTGATATAGTGACTTATTGGTAAAAAGGTGGATGCACATGCAATATCAATCATGCATTTTGAGTTGCAAATGGCCCAATTGTTTTCGACTGTGAACCTACGACAACATGGTACTATTCCTAGCAATACTTTCCAAAATCTAAAAAATGTTAGACATTGTATTGCAGTCACTACTCGAGGGGGTAAGCAAACCATTGACCCACCTATGTTGTCTGGCGTAGAAGATGAGATGAGACGAGATGGTGTGGTAGAGGAAGTTAGTTGTGAGTTGGTAGACAAATCGGGGAAAGAAGATGAGATACCCCAAAATGCGAGTCTTGTTCCTAGACCACCACCTCCATTCCCGTAAAGATTGGTTAAAAAGACCGAGGATGGTAAATACTAGAAATATATTACTATGTTGAAACAGCTTTCCGTCAATGTCCCTTTGATAGAAGCTCTTGAACAAATGCTTGGTTCCACCGAGTTCATGAAAGATATGGTCACTACGAAGAGATCAGTTAGTTTTGAGAATGATGATCGGATGCAACACTAAAGTGTTATTACTATAATGTCTCTTTTGTAAAAGAAAGAAGATCCAGATGCTTTCACCATTCCATGTACAATCGGGTTGTTACACTTTGTTAAAGCATTATGTGATGTTGGTGCAAGCATAACTCTCAGGCCTCTATCTATTTACAGAATGTTAGGCTTGGGTGACCCAAAGCCCACTGCAATGCGGCTACTGATGGCGGATCGAATGTTGAAGAGCCCTATTGGGATACTCCATGATGTGCTACTAAAAGTGGAGTCATTTATTTTTCTTTCTTATTTTGTGATTATTTATAGTAAGGTGGATTTTGAGGTGCCTATTATTCTTTGAAGGATATTCCTTGCTACCGACGGCGCCTTGGTTGACATGGAGAAAGGGCAGATGAATTTTTGCTTTGAAAATGAAGAAGCGACTTTCAATATTTATAGGTCCATGAGGTAGAGTGGTGTGCTACAATCAGTATCTGCGATATCGTACAAGGTTGAGAGTTCATCCGAGGTACAAATAGAAGAGCATCTAGGCTTTTAGGAACTAGCGGCGGTGATCATTAATTTTGAGAGTTATTGTATCAAAGAGTATGGGTCATTGGTTGCGGCACTTGATCGAGGTGATATTTTGTTCAAATCAAAGAAATTGGATTTAGAAATAAAATACCGCGAATCTCTACACGCGAGACCATCTATTGAGGTGGCCCCCAAATTGGATCTTAAAGCTCTACCACCTCATCTGAGGTATTCTTGAAAAAAGGTGACACTTTTCCGGTAATAATTGCATTAGATTTGAATGTTGAGCAAGTGGAGGGTCTTGTAGAGGTGTTGAAGAGTTTTAAACGAGCCATTGGTTGGACTATTGCGAAAATTATTAGGATTCTACCTGATATTTGTTCTCACAAAGTCAAACTCATGCCCGACCGTAAGCCAAGAATAGAGCATCAAAGAAGGTTAAATCCACATATGCAAGAGGTAGTGAAAAAGGAGATTATAAAGTAGTTGGATGCCGAATTCATGTATCCAATTTGGGTATGCCATGTTCAGTGTGTGCCTAAGAAAGAGGAAATGAATGTGGTCCCTAATGAGAATAATGAGCTTGTTCGAATGAGGCCAGCTACTGGATGGGGGAACGTGTACGAATTACCGGAAATTGAATGTATAGACTAAAAAGGACCATTTTTCTATGCCCTTAATGGATCAGATGTTTGATAGGCTTGTAGGAAAGGGGTGGTATTGTTTGCTTGATGGTTATTCGGGTTATAACCAAATCTCTATTGCACCAAAAGATAAAGACAAAACCACCTTTACTTGTCCTTATGGAACATTCACGTTCAAGAGGATGCCTTTCGTTTTGTGTAATGCACCGGCTACTTTTCGGAGATGTATGATGTCTATATCTACAATATGGTGGAGGACACCATTGAGATGTTTATGCATAATTTATCAATTTTTGGTGACTCGTTTGATCATTGTTTGAGTAACTTGGCCGAAGTTCTCAAGAGGTGTGAAGATTATAACCATGTGCTAATTTGGGAAAAATGTTACTTCATGGTTAAAAAGGGTATTTTATTGGGCCATCGCATCTCAGAGAATGGTATACAAGTTGATCGAGCCAAAGTTGACGTGATAGAGAGATTTCCTCACCCATCTCTATAAAATGTGTGAGGAGTTTTCTTGGGCATGCGGGCTTCTACCGGAGGTTTATCATGTTTTTTTTTCATAAAGCGCACATCTTCTGTGCAAGTTACTTGAGAAATATTGTAAATTTTATTTTGATTAATCCTGTTTGAAGGCATTTGAAGAGTTGAAGGAGAAGTTGGTGTCTGCGGCCGTTATTTTTTCCCCGGATTGGGGCAAACCATTTGATGTGATGTGTGATGCTAGAGGGGTTGATATTGGTGTAGTAATGGGACAAAGAAGGGATAAAATCCTTCACCCCATTTATTATGCCAGTAAGGCCCTTAAGGAAGCTCAGAAGAATTATACTGTTATTGAACAAGAGCTCAATACGGTGGTTTTTGCATTTGAGAAATTTTGCTTCTATTTGGTTGGCACGAGAGTCATAGTGCATACTGATCATTCTACTTTTATATATTTGATGGCAAAGAAGGATGCAAAGACAAGGTTTATTGTATGGGTATTACTATTGCAAGAATTTGATTTTGAAGTGAAAGATATTAAAGGGACCGAAAATCAAGTTTCCGATCACTTGTTCCTCTAAGAAATAAAGTTGTGGGAATGTTGGGTGAAAAGTCTTAAAATAATGATACTTTCGCTAATGAGCATGTTTTGGCCACTTCCCATGACTTGATTCCGTGGTTTGCCGATTTTGCAAATTAATTGGCTAGTGACATAGTTCCATCGCACTTGTCCTTTAATAAAAGGAAAAACTTCATGCATGATGTGAAAATTTTCTTTTGGGATGAGCCATATTCATATAGGAGATGTGTTGATAGTCTTATTTGCTAATGTGTGCCCGAAGTTGAGATGTTTAGTGTTTTAGAGGCATGCCACTCCTCACCTGTGGGTGGGCATCATAGTGGTATCTCAACTACTCATAAAATCATGCAATGTGGATAGTATTGGCCAACCATCCACCAAGATGGTCATGAGTTTTCCAAGGGATGTGATAGGTGCCAAAGAGATTGAGGCATTTCTAGAAGGCAAGATCTCCCTTTAAATCCTATTCATGTAATTGAGTTGCTTGATGTGTGGGGCATTGACTTTATGGGCCCTTTTGTGAGTTCTTATGGGATGAACTACATTCTTGTGGCTGTTTATTATGTTTCAAAATGGGTGGAATCCATAGCACTTGCAAACAATGAAGGGACGAGTGTCACTGCATTCGTGAAAAAGAAATTATTTTCCAGATTTGGAACCCCTAGAACTATTATTAGTGATAAGGGATCCCACTTTTGAAACTAGTTGTTCAAAGGGTTGTTGTCAAAATTTGGGGTTCAGCACATTGTAGCAACTTCTTACCATACTCAGACTAGTGGTCAAGTTGAGGTGTCAAACAGACAAATCAGGAAAATTCTGGTAAAATCAGTGAATGCTAGTCGAACGGATTGGTAAAGGAGTCTTGATTATGATCTTTGGGCCTAACGGACAGCATACAAGACCCCATTGGTATGTCTCCATACCAACTTGTATATGGTAAGGCTAGTCACTTGCGGGTTGAGTTAAAGCAGAGCATAAGGCCATGTGGGCAATGAAGAAACTGAAGAGGATTGGAATGAAGCATCGGAATAGAGGTTGAATGGTTTTAATGAGTTTGATGGGTTTCGCTTGAAGGCATATGAAAGTTAAGCCCTCTACAACAAAAAGATGAAGAAGTACCATGACCAAAAGATTGATAAGTGCGACTTTGTGATTGGGGATTTTGTTCTTTTGTTCAACTCCATGTTGCGCTTATTTCCGAGCAAACTCAAGTACAACTGGACCGGTCCATTCTTGATCACTCAAGCATTCCCTCATGGTGCGGTTGAGTTGGAGAACAAGGAGGGTGCAAGGTTCAAGGTAAACAAGCAAAGAATCAAAATCTACTAGGGCATGTGGAAAATGCAAATGAAGTTCTTGAGGCATACCATCTTTATAAAGTCTGAGTAATCAAGAGTCTTGCGTCGTGCCGCGACGTTAAATCAAGCACTGATTGGGAGGTAACACAATATGTATCCTCTAGACAACATTAGGTTTTTCTTGTCTTCATATGAATAGTTGCATTATTTTGGTTTATGCATAATGTCATGTGTAGATTTTTTTTTCTTTTAGAGTATTGTCTAGAGGGTAGTCTAGGGTTCGTGTCTAAAAAGTGTCAAGAAAATACAAAAATAATGGCTTATTGGGTGCTCAATGTGCAGGGACCAAGCCTAAGGAAATCTGTAGAAATTGGTCTGGTGCACTGATCTACGGACCAAAGATGGGTCGTCGTCCCATCGACGAACCGTTGATGGAGTCCGTGAAACCCAGTTATGATTTTTAATTCTGTGTAAGTTTGGGAACAGTCGACGAAAAAGTTGACGAACTGTCGATTGACTTACGATCCGTCGATACGGTATCGTTTGTTCCCCAGAAACCCATGACCTGAACCGACCCGAAATGCTATATATTAGAATAACACATTTTCAGGTACCCCCATCTTTTCAAATTCTCTCCAACCGTTTCCCTCCCTTATTCTCTTACTCACACACTCGGTCCCACACTAAATCCATCATAATTTCCTTCTAATTTCCCATCTTCTTCAAAAATCGCTCAGTTTCTCAAACACTTCTCTCCCAAATTCCCATCCTCTTCTTTTATTTATTTTGGTCGGTATTCGAAGGAGGGCTCGGTGTTGTTATTGAAAAATTCATCTTCCCATTCACTCCATTAAACTATAAAGGTATGCCATTCTCATCCTCTCAATGAATTCTCAATCATTTGCAAGATAAAATGATGAAAAATGTATTTGGGTCTTGACTTCAGGACGAAATTGCTTGATTAACTTTTTAAAATTGGGTCTCTAGTCCTTTATAATGTTGGAAAGTGAATGGGTTGGGGGTGTTAGTGTATAAATGAATTTTGTTATTAATTTTTTAGTTTTCCGACTTAGGGATTTTTAGTCTCTTATAATCTATGATTGCAATTGGAATAATGGAAGCCCTAGGAATGAAGCAATGGTGTGTTGATTGCTATAGAACATGTTGTTAATTGATGTGCTTGAATTTGTGTTTGTGTGGGTGCAAAGGGTATTTAAAAAATATGTCTCTGCCCAATAGTACGAGACCCCATCTACGGACTGTCGATCAATCCACGGACCTTTGGCCAATCAACGGACCGTCGATATCCCTACCTCGAGCTAGATTAAATATGGAACGACGGAAGGGGACTATCGATCGTTGATTAATTGAAGGACTTCCCAACACGTCCGTTGTTTCTAACAAAACCTTTGTCTCTAAAGCTTTCTAAAATCTTGTCTAACTGTCCAACGACGGAAGTGGACATTGGTCCGTTGGTTTAGTGACACGCCGTTATGCACGTCTGTCATTTTTAACTCCCACTATTGTGGACCTATAACTTTTGAAATGTATTATGTGTCCACTGATGGACCCTATCGATGGGTCATCGTTCCATCGACGGATCTTAAATAGTTTCCGTCGTTTAGGTTTGCAGTTCTGCACTTCACTGTTTTTGTGTTCCAACATTGGTGATTGCTTCTTATGAGTGTACTGAATTATTATACTGGACCTAAAAACTATCATTTGCATGTACAAATGGCCCCCAAGCCCGATATAGTCTACTCTCGATGACGATTCAAGTTCATCTCCCCTTTACACTGGTTTGTTATTGGTTCGTCGGACGATGAGACTGATCCCGAATACGTGCCACCGGGCACCCGGACACCAACACGTATTATTAAGACCACTCGGCGAATGCCCAAGAAGGTGGCGTCGGGTGTAGTCACTGCCTCCCAGTCTGATAAACAGCGCAGATTAAGCGACACACAATCAGGGTCTGCCAAGTGTTCTGACAGACATTTTTGCTCCGAGGAGGCTTTCGGGTCTGAGTCGGCCCACTCTTCAGGATCGCATGGTTCCGCTGTTCCTGCTTCACCTGCCCATTATTACTAATCTAATGAGGCTGATAGTGCGGATTCTACTACAGAACCCAGTTCGACGTCCCTGCACTGATTTCTTATTAGACCAATTAGTGGTGTGAAAAAGGCCAATACCAGGTTTAAAAGGATGCTAAGCTTCTCAATGATAAGAGGGTCATGACTTGGACTCTTACATTCGAGTGAAGGGTTCTTACATGGAGTCTGCACACAGTCCCTCCTATACATGATCTCTTCACTTTCCATCAGCTAGAGTGGATGGCTAGGAGCCTGGGACGCTACTGTGAGGAGTTGGTGCAAGAGTTCTACGCTTCTTACGAGGCGACTCTTAGGGCTTCTTTGGTTAGGCGGTCAAATCCCGCCAAATAGGCACCACTTAACTATGTTTAAGTCCGTGGCCACCGGGTGGATATCTGTTGCCCACCATTCGTCATTTCTTATACGGTGCTGATATTGATGCCACCAAGGTCCCCCTCACCCCCGAGTTTGACTACCGTTAGAAACTTATTAAGGAGGGCCACTTCTAGAGAATAAAAGTTGTGAGAGAGACCACCAAGAGGTGGACAGACCAGCACAATTGCATTAATCGTGAGGCTGCAGACTGGGTACTGGATCTTAGAGGCCTTATCAAGAAGGTCAACCTCACCTTCGATGTCAAGTTCATCTAGCTATTGGTCAAGCCAAGAAAGTCCCATCGTTATCCTAATAGTCTAATATGGTGAACTTAAATTAGTGAAAATAAGGGCAAACCTATGGGGACAAGTATCAATTAGGTGTGAAGTTTTTCTGAGAGTGAGTGTTGAATAATGATGCTCATACTTATATTTGAAAGTACTGTGTGAAAAAAGAGTATATCTTTTGAAATGAGAACACTAATTGCAATATTGGAGAGTTGGTGCCTTTGTGAGAGATAAAAGAGTAGAGGTGCCAGTGTGGTGAGTCTGTGTCATGGTCTGATCCACATGAATGATCCTAAGAGTGATATCATGTATGAAACCAATGAAAATAATTGGGATTGATAGCCATATGATTGAGAAAGCTCAAACAAGGATACTTTTGTACGAATGTATTGTGGTGAGTAATAGTGCATCACTTTAGGACAAACAATGAATTTAAGTTGAGGGTATTGATGTACCGTGGTTTAAAGGTACATTCAACGCTTTTTCCTTAAGTTTAGTGTGTGTCTAAGCACTTTTTATAGTAGTTTTGATATATTTTTATCTGTGTTTGCAGGAAAGCTGTCCAAAACGGAAAGCAGAAGACTATGCTGAATCAATGCAGAAGTGATAACCTACGAAGCCATCGACGGTCCGTGGGTAGTGATCGTTGACTGGAGATTAAGGAATTTGGAAGAACCTCGAGGAAATATGATCAAGTGTAGGGCTACGTAAGGATTGACGGTCCATCGACAGATCGACGGAATGTCCTCGCAAATCATCATTTCTAACATAGAGTAGTCCCAGTTTGTAACAAAGAGCAGTTCTACTACCCAACTTGCAGAAAATCACTAAGAATGGAAGGACGGAGGAATCGACGGACCGTAAGTGAGATGACCGCCTGTTCTGTTGGTCCATCAATTGTAACAGAGGGGATGCAAAAGCGAAGGGTGAAGAAATTGTTAATTGTGGACCGACGGAGGAAGTTTAAGGTCCGTCGTTCAATCGACGGACCGTCAGTTGGGCAACTCAAGATGTGTTTTGGTATAAATTTTCCTTTTTCAGAATCTCTTTTAATTTAGAACTTTATTTTTATAAATAGTGTTAAAAACCTCATTTTTGATGTTAGACTTTTTGTTATTTCGCATAGTCTTGTTATTTGAAGTTGAACATTGGATTTTTGAAATTACTTCAACTTTTCCGGAATCGATCCTCAAGATATTGTTTATAATGCAAGTGTAATTTATGGATTTTGTTCAAACCTGTCAAAGTAAGTACATGAATTCTTGTTTAATAACTTTGAATTGTGTAATTGTATGTATGGGTAACTGAATTCACAACTAGGTTGTGGGAACCATGGTTAATTAACAAGGTAAAATTAGTTGAATAACAATTCTAGAATAGGTTGTTGCATGTATTGATAATTCTTTAACTTACAAGTCTATTTAACGAGTGCACGCGTTATAACATGCCCTATTTTTACTTTCTGGTCCAACGAGGTAGTTGATAGAAAAAGAATTATGAACATAGATTTCGTATACACTATCTAATAGGCTAGTTTCAATTGGTGCAAAGTAGTAACTTATCCATACATTGAATATGATGTTTTATATGAGGTAAAGGTAAGGTTTAGTAAAGTAGACACACGTAGCCGGACCAAGGTACGGAGTGAAATTCTCTAGTTACCGGACAAAGGAATTAGGGATACATAACTTACCACTTCGCATGTAAGACACAAGGAAATAATTATTATAGCTAGGATTACCACGTTATAAACCTATAGGTAACACTTATACCCTAGTAACTCTAATCACTTAATAAGCACCAAAGTTATAAACTTGGTATTTGTCTTACTTTGAAATAATTAAAAAAATTTGTTACACAAACCCACCCCCACCCACTTTTAAATAATTATTTTTGGAAAGGACTGAACTAAATAGACGTAATCGTAGATTGAAGTTAAGTCTAAACTATTTTCCTCATAGGATCGACACAAGCTAACAATTTGGTTCTTTACTTGATACGACCGCTTATACTTCTTTGGGGAAGTACAATTTGAGTGTATCACTATGTAATCCTTAAGACTACCTAAGTTTGGATCATGTCTACATAATCAACTAACTTCCCTTACTGGAGTCATTCTTTTAATTTATATAGGTAAGATACGATATGACCATTCATATGCCCCCTTAACACCTTAACTAGACAACCTTAACTACTCTAGGTAAGTAATTATTGATTTAACATGCTTTGTTAACATAAGTCATTACATCCATTAGTTCAATTAACACTAATTCATCACATCCAGACATTCAAGTAACGGTCTTGGAGAAGACCTAGGGACTCTCACTGACATCTTCAAAGCCTATTCTACAATGTCTAGATAGAGTCCCATACCACCATCTAAACTTCATAGAACTTCTCCAATACTAGTTGGTATCCCACATAATGATAAATGGCAATAATCAAATTAGACCATGGTAGAAAAGCATGGGATCCATAGTTGTAACCTACTTTGATAGACGGTGTTCTACTTGTCAATGGTAGAACTTGGACATATCCCAAGTAGGCACATGGTTAAGGAGTATGAAGACATAATCACTTTGTGCTAGCCTTTGTTCTCATAGAGTAATTCACATTAAATGATCACTTGAAGAGGATCCATATCAAGTTCATCCAATCAAGCCTATGTCCATCATTAATTACAAGAAGGATAACATTATGTCTATGGACTTTAATGTTCATAACATTACCACTAGGTTCAAGGTTTCATATAAAGGACCTTCTTAACATCATTCAAGGTCTCATATCATTCATACATTAAAGACTAAGAGGATTTAGCATCCTAAGTCAAGACATCTCATATTCACATTCATACATGTATCAAGTAAGGGACACAAGTCTACCAAAACAAGACACAACATACTTCACTTTTGCACATATTGCATATCATTCTAGAAGCACACATGAATGACCATTATAATCTATAATTCATCCTATACACTACTATAACATCATCAATATAACCATAATAGACTCATATGTTATAGTCTAACATGATAACCTAAAAACATAAATAGAAGAGCACTTACTTTCACATAATCACAAGTAAAAGAACATGATCATACTTCACATAATAAATGCACACATAATCATAATACTTCAAGTAGTGTTTCGACAAGGCCATGGTCATTATAATACATAAAGTAACACTGACAAGGCCACATCATTCACATAGCACTGCCACCATAACATACCAATCACAACAGAACATAGGAAATACATTACTTAAAATAAAGAGAATTAGCACAGCGTACCACCAATCCATTATTAACACTTCGATCCGAATCTAAAGCATATAATTCAATAACATAAGGCCATTACCCCTGGCCATGAACATCAATTCAATAACAAAACAATAATACTCAATTAATCTAGGTCAATTTAATATAGATTCATAAATCTAAGAAAACCTATACATCAATTGAATACAATTATTACATCATTCTGTATCCCATAGAAAACTACACTAGAATTTATACGAATTAAGTCAATATCACTTTAACCATAATCCCTATACCGATGAGCCGAAACTTAAGCTCTTATTTTCTAGTAGTCAAAATCTAGGGTTCATAAATTACATGGGTTAATAGGTTAATTGATTTAAATTCATATAACTAACAAAAATTCAATCAATATACAATGCTTCAAAACCATTAATGCAAGCACCCATCGATAGATAGATAATAAAATTGGACAAGTTCATCTTTTAAAACTTTAGAAAACTCTTTGAATTTTTGTCTCCTTGATAAATAGAGTTTCAAGGATCTAAAACCTTACCTCAATGTTGTTAATCAACCAATTTTATGAAAAATGTTCACTCAATTCTCCAATCCAAGATCTTTCTTGAGTTTTGGCTTCAATGGCGTTCTAGAGAATTTCTTAGAGGTTTGGGGGTTTTGATTTTGAAGAATGAATTCTTGTAGGCAGTTAAGACTTATAAACCCACTTAAAATACCTCAAATACCTTTAAGTAACTGCCCTTTCTATTACGTAGACGTGGGCGAATTTTCCGATTCATCCCTAGAGTTTACAGTAAAGTTTCGCAGGAAAACAAGTTCATACACGGAAACAATTGACGGGTGGTTTCCTAACCAATGGACCGTCTTAATGGTCCGTGGTTTGGGTCTGAGGCTGGTCGTATGAATACCCATCACGCCTATGTCTTGACCGATTCCCTCAATCGACGGGGCGTCGACCAGGCTACTGGCCGTCGATTGTCTCAGTCTATTGGGCTGGTCTAAGACGACCTTTTGCTCAAGGCAAGGTCCTTCCTCAAGGACCCTTGGATGGTCCTTGGGGTTGTTTTCTGGATTTTTCCAACCCGAATATGTTCGTATACGAGTTTATGACCTCCCATATAAATTTCAACCAAAACGAACACATAAAACTCTATAAAACATGCTTAGACAAACGAGGTCGTTACAACGCAAACACTTCTAACATCATGGACGTTCTTGGATGTTTGACCTCCAAACTTCATGAAACTTGACACACTAACTATAAAAATTATTATAACTCAAATAATGATATCATAACCTCATTAAATACACATATAAGAATATAACTACACATGAGGCACATAGGTGACTAAGTTGTTGAACGTCTTGGTCGTCCCTAGATATTTGACTCCCAATAAACCTAAAATATTGGACACTGACTTCATACCACATTATACCAATTTAGTAACTTATAACCTAATGAAAAACCTGTTAGGATATAGCTTCACCTATGTCATTTTTGAGGTATTACAATATCTCCCACTTGGACAATATTCGTCCTCGAATGACACTTGCAACTCTCTGAACAGTTCCAAGAATAGAGATTCAATTTGAAGCTCATAACCATACCATATAGAAATTTATACAATACAAACATCTAGGAAAACATTAATTTCACATAATTAAGAGACTCACAACACAATAAGAAACTAGAACATATTCTTTAATTTATTATGCCATAAAACTCACATCCTTCATTTCGAATAGAAAAAAACTCATTTTATATTAATTATCCTGCTCATATAAATGTGTTTTAACCATCTTACAAATATTTTAAATGAAATAATGAATTAGTCAAATTTCCAAAATTGTTACACTGGGCAGAAATACCTGACAACTTTAGACTGAACATGCTTCCAAATTTCAAAATGCAACATTTAGTCAATTCATAATGGATACATGCTAATATGAAAGATAAAATCATATAAACACATTTTACAACATGATCATAACTTCATGAAATACACAATGCTAGAAATTAATTGAATTCAATTTCAACAAGACTTCTAAACACAATGCAGATAAAACAAGCTTCTATAACTTTCTAGATCATCTACTAACCATACTTCCCCACTTAGAAGAAACTCATATCACTAGAGAAATACATGAACTTACCATCATCATCATCACCCTCATCCGGCTTTGCTCCTCTAGTCCAAAGTGCAGAGAAACACATTTTATTTGGAGCATCAATTTTTGGAACATTAAGAGAAACTTGCTTACCATCTCTAGTAGAACAATGTTTAACTTTGTATCCCTCTTTACCACAACCAAAGAAACTCCCGGTACCCTGTAGACACTACCCATAGTGCCTCCTTCCACAAGTAGCACAAATAGGCATGCCATTTTGAGAACCACCCCCTTTCTCAAATTTAACCTAAGGAACACTAGGTCCGTCTTGAGTTTCAACCCTCTTTTTTAAACTAGGTTTACTTTGATCACTTTAACCACTCCTCTTCAAGTTTCTAGCAATCCTACAAAATTTAGACTCCTCAATTGATTGAGATTACACCATGAGTCTAGATAGGGTCATATCTCATGTAGGATGGCCATATGATATTCTTCTTTCACTAGATCGGCAATACCTGTCACAAACCTACTCATCTCATACCTAGAGTTAGAGACAAGGGATTGAACAAATCTAGACAACCTTCAGAACTTCAAGGAGTACTTCCCAACACTAATATTGCTTTGCTTGAGATTGATGAACTCCTCTACCTTAACCTCCCTCCTCTCACGACGAAAGTGTTTTCCAAGAAAAGCTTCCTTAAACTCCTCCCACTCAATAGGAATCGACTCAACCGACCTATTATCTTTCAATTTAGTGTGCCACGTTTAAACATTTCCCTCAATTGATACGAAGTCAACTCCTCCTTCTCCATAGAAGTCACTCCCATGGTACTCAAAACCTTGTACACTCCATCTAGGAACTCTTGGGGATCCTCTCCCACCATACATGCAAGAAAGATAGGAGGATTCATCCTTACAAAATCTCTCAATCTGGATGCCATAGTGCTCTCCACAACATTCACTCTATGCACCATACCCATATTTACATAGGTAGTCAAAGGTCACTCAAAAGTGATTAAAGTCTCTCTAATCTCCCCATTAGTCATTTATGGGGTAACCAGATTAGGGACTTGATCACTTTTAGCACCTTGAGGTACTTTCTCAACTTGCTCATCTTGACAAGTTATCTCTTCATTCACATCATTCTGCTCAAATCTCTCTCCCAGTCGGTGTCCTCCTCGTACTCATCTCCCTTAACACAAGAAAAACCGCAAGAAAAAAGTACTCATAAATTTTACTCTACGACACGACATAGGAGTAGAAAAGAAGAGAAACTCTATCTTCATATAGCCTCTCGCCCATAGATGTGTCGCGATTCACACTTAATGCCATGACTGTAATAGACGTGACTTGATGAGACTTTTTGATTCCTAAGACCCCTTTTATAACCTATGCTCTGATACCAAGTTTGTTAGGTTCTGAGACTATACCCAAGAAGATATGACACTCTTGGATATTGCAGCATGTGTACTTGATCTATTAAAGATCTTGTACAAACCCTTTTATATCGTTTATTGCATATATACACATAAAAAGTAGTGAAAAATTAAAACTTTTCACAAACAGTTGCATTGTCTTTAAAAAATCTTTCATAGAAAATTCATACGAAATACTAAGTCTCCAATTATCAAATCTTAGACACAAGAGTACTCTGGGAAATGGCCCATACACAATACAAATATAGTACTACTAAGTCTATTACAATACTTCAATAAGAGAAATAAAAGACATTTATGCCCTCCATTTAAATGAGGACATACTTCAACTTGCTTGAATGATCCTGTATTCCAAGCTTAGCTCTCCAAAAGAACCTTTACCTAAATCACTTTAGAGATAGATAAAAGCAATGAATTAGTACAAACACATGTACTAAGTATGGCATAATGCATAAAATTATGAAAACGGAAATTTATTGGAAATATGCATTCTTTTGAATTAAATATCATCACTCAGGCATAAGAAAAACATTTAATAATATAGGAACACATAAGAAATCACTTAAACCATTCATCACATTTGTAGAATAAAACTTACAGTGAACTCCTTCATTGTTACAGTTAAGTTTCTTAATTTCACCATAGACACTTTATAGAATGTAATTCCTTTACTAAAAGCTATCCTAGGATTCATTTAAGTAAGACAAAGAGATACCTCCCATACACCCTCTCTAGGAACACAAAAATGATCCTTAAGACCACCTATAATGATACATATAGACTTACAATACATAAAACATATGAACATGAGATCCTCCTACCAAAGGTGATTCTATGTTTCACTTGAGTGAGTAGTGAAGCAACCTCCCATACAATTTCTTTCACACACAGTTAAGAGATCCTTTGGATTACCTAGTATAAAATCATTCTCACTTAACTCAATAGCAATCATAGAATATGATCTTCTCCTCACAAAGGTTATAAAAAGACCTACTCAAGTAAATCAAGAAGAGAATGTCCATGATTGACCCCTTCAAGATTACCTAAATAATCCTTAAGACTACCTAAGTTTGGATCATGTCTACATAATCAACCAACTTTCCTAACTAGAGTCATTCTTAAGACACAACATACTTCACTTTTGCACATATTGCATATCATTCTAGAATCACATAAGAATGACCATTATAATCTACAAGTCATCTTATGTACTAATATAACATCATTAATATAACCATAATAGACTCATATAGTCAAGTAGGAATAATCATGAATCAACACTAAGACTACACACATAAACACATAGTCATAGTCTAACATAATCACCTAACAACATCAATAGAATAACACATACTTCTATACAATAACAGGTAGAAAAACATGATTCACATAATCTTAAAGTAATGCCTACAAGGCCACATCATTCACATAGAACCGCCACCATAAGTGGACCATACCAAGCATAACATAACACAAGATCTAAGTTCCTTAAAATAAAGAGAATTAGGGCAGCGTACCATCAATCCATTCTCAACACTCAATCCAATGCTAAATTATCCAATTCAATACCATAAGTCCCTTACCGATGGCCATGAACATCAATTCAATAAAAAAAATATAATACTCAATGAATCTAGGTCGATTAAATATAGAGTTATCAATCAAAGACAACCTATACATCGATTGAATACAATTATTACATCATTCAATAACCCATAGAAAACTACACTAGAATTCATAAGCATTAAGTCAGTATCACTTGACACATAAATTAGTCAAAATCTAGGGTTAATCAATTTCATGGAAAAATAGGTCAATTGATTTAAAATAATCTAATTCGAAACAATTCAATCAATATACATTCTATAAAACCTTTAATGCAATAACCTGCGGATTGATCATAAAATTGGACAAGTTCATTTATAAAAACTTTAGAAAACTCTTCTACTTTTTGGCTCCTTGATGAATAGAGTTTCAAGGATCAAAAATCATACCAAAATTATGTTAATCACCGATTTATTGAATAATCTCAACTTAGTTTTCCAAATTATGCTCTTTCTTGAGTTTTTTCTTCAATGGAGTTCTTCAGAATTTCATAGAGATTTTGGGGTTTTGATTTTGAAGAATGTATTCATCTAGGCATTTAGAACTTATAAACCCACATAAAATACCTAAAATACCCCAAAGTAACCATCGTTTCACTTATTTTGACAAGGGATTAATTATTTTATACACCCCTAGAGTTTACAGTACAGCTGCCAAGGAAAACAGCTTCAGAGACAGATGCAACCGACTGGCCATTTCCCAACCAACGGACCGTCCTCTTGGTTCGTGGTTTCAGAATGAGGCTGTTCGTATGATGCTTGCCCTGCCACGCCTAAGCATTAGTCCACGCCCTGAATCAACGGTGAGTGTACCAGGCTACTGGCCATTGATTGCCTCTGTCGATTGGGCTGGTCTAAGACAACCTTTGGGTCAAGGCAAGGTCTTTCCTCAAGGACACTAGGATGGTCCTTGGGGTTATTCGCCCAGAAGTTTCCAACGCTAATAATTTATATGTGTTTAGGAGCTCCCATATAAATTTCATTATAAAAAACACTTAAAACTCAAACAAACATGTTAAGACACACGAGGTCATTTCAAGGCACACCTTTCGAATGTCATCGACGTTCTTGGACTTTTTACCTCCAAACATAATGAAACTTTACACAGTGACTACAAACACAATTTTAACTCATATAAGGACCTCATAAGCTAGTGAAACACATATATAAGCACATAAACACACATGAGGCACATAGGTAACTTCGTCATCGAACATCTTGGTCGTCCCTCGATGTTTGACTCCGAATGCACCTAAAACTCTGGACACATACTCAATACCACATTATAGAAAAATTTAGGAACTCATACCCTCATTACAAACACGTTAGTATATATCTTCACCGAATTCTTTTTTGAGGTATTACACATACGAATTTGCATGGTATGCGTCCGGATAAAGATATAAATTTCTACATTGAATTAGAGAGTGGCACTCGCCCTATTTCTCTCCCTCAGTGTCATGTGGATCCAGAAGAATAAAGAGAGTATAGCTTCAAATCAAAGAGGTTCTTGATAAAGGGCTTATCCGTACTAGTATTTTCAAGTGGGGTGCTCCTATCTTATTTGTTACGAAGAATGAGGGTAATATGAAGACTGAGGGTAGTATAAGGACTGGTGATTTTATCTTAAGACATAAGAAAATTAGTATAAAAATTGGGTTAGTCCTTTGAATTTGCTGAGTATACTTGATTTTGAGGTTTTATGTTGATGAAAATGGTAACATGTAGCTATAATTAGGGCTAACTTCGCATAATGGCGTTAATATTTCATACTCGATTGTGACGTGACTCAACTATGTAATAAGATTGTAGCTAAGAAAATTTGGTGTAGTCGAGTATTTAAGGTTGTGCTATTCTAATATTTGGTTAATAATATGGTCTTATGGAAAGTTTTAAGAGATGGAGTAACACCACTTTAACAGAATTTAAAAGAGCTAGAGTCATAATGATGAAAAATAGTGTGATGAGTGAACTTTAAAAGAGAGGAGAGAACAAGAATATTGTATTGATTGCAAAGGCTAAAAAAATATCTTAAGAGGTGTACATAATTGGGTGCAGACATGTGTATTTTCATTTGTTTTGTTGTGACTATGGTAATAGTATAACAAGTCCATCATATTGGTTATAACAATTGAAAAAGACTTGACAAAGGAGTGTACAAACACTATCTTGAATGTGATGATAAGTTTTTTTGTTTTGCTTTGATTTCGTAATGATTACGATGATGTTTTAGGCAAAATATATATGAGTTAGATGGATATGCCATTCATGATAATCGAAGATCCATGAATTTATAGAAATCTTTGAGGTATACGCTAATGTTGATAGATAAGGGGATTGTGTTATATGGTTGAATTTACAATTTAAAATTTTCATTTTAAGTCCATATTTGTGGTGATATATTTTGTCATGGTATAAATTTTCAAGGTGTGGAATGATCAATTGTATTAGGTATTGAGAATTTTAAATGACTTATACTTGGTTTCACTTTTAAAGTTTATTACTTTTGATTGTTAAAGTATTTATGAAAGGTTTCCATTTAAAAAGTACTGGTTTAGAGTAAGATTAATGATCAAAGTGCTCATGATTGCTGTTAGTATTGAGAGTATGTACTTCAATGGAACGATGTGAAGAGTGTGTGGAGTCAAGACTCTTCAGATGAAAACCTTTCATGTTATTCCTTTGACTCTTATGTGACCATCTACTCTGTTTTATACATGGTTGTGTGGGTGATGCACTATCTAGGCTCACACATATTTTTAATTTTTAGGTGGATCCCTAATGGTGAATCAAGTGTACCAATACTGCATTGTTCTTTTGGTTGAGTGGAATAATTGGGAAGAATTGGTTATTTAGATGACTTCTGTGGTGGTGTCTTGGAGTTGTTAACTTATTTAGTGGTTGCACACGCACCACCTTGCTTATGAGAGTTTATAGAAGAGATAGCATGCGTATTTATGGTTGTGTGACAATCGTAATATTCATCTACTAGTCGAGGTCAGGTATCAATTATATCTGATTGAATGTGGTATAATTGGGTCCAATTATCTTATTCTTGAGAGGTAATCTACAATTACTAAACATGATACTTCGATAGTGATAGTGGAGGGTTTGTTTGCTTAGACATATCCCTCAAATCTGATCTTTAAATATTAATTCTTTATTTCTTAAACTCAATGGAAGTTGGGTTGTGAGATGGATATGTTGATAAGAACTATGATTTTTTGAGTAGTAAAATTGTGTGTTGGTTGGCTGAAGTTCACCTCTAATTGCGGCGAGTTTTGATTTAAGATTTTATCATGGTTATGTAAGAAAGGGTCATGCTGATTGTTTTGTCAAGGTCCTTGATAAATGTTGCAGACATGTGAATGATCAACTTTGGTGGTTATTGGGAATATCGTTGTGGTTACCTAAGTGTACACACAACAATAATTAGCACTCAAGTATTACGTGTTGCATAAGAGGATGTATGAGTATTAAATTGATTGGCTCCCTGAATGAGGAGAACATCACACAGTTAGAATAAGTTTTGTTAAACAAGACCTTCAATATGATGAAGAACTGGTTAAACTTGGTCACAATGTTAGGAAGCTAAGGACATACAAGAAAAGTACACCCCAGTAATTTGATGTTTCAGATACTACTTTGCCCTTACTTTAGCCATCTTTCCTAGTTGATTTATCACATCCCGAAACCACACTTTAGAAGTTAGGGCAATCTCGGATTGCAACCAGCGTACTTGACTCTTGGAGGTACAAGCCCTTACATATCATTCATCGCATGAACATAATGAAATGTAGTGGGAAATTAAAACTTTTCACAAAACATAACCTTGTATTTTAAAAACTCTTTCATATAAAGTCAAAGGAAATATTAAGTCTAAATCTCATCAAACATAAGACATGAGAATACTTGGGATACGGTCCATACTTCAAAATATAAAAATACTTAGTCTATTACAATACATCAAATTGAAATTGAAAAGACATCTATGCCCTCAAATAAAATGAGGACATACTTCGACTTCTCTTGAATGATAATATGATCCAAGTATTCACTTCCCGAATGCTCCTTACCTACGAACAAATATGGAGATAGATAACAACCACGTGTACTAAGTATGGCATGATGCATGAAAATCATGATAATTGATATTTATTAAAAATATGCATCTTTTAATTTAAAAATCATATTATAATTATAAGAACAACATTTTAGAACTAATAAACAAATAAGATAATATTTCAACCATTTAACAAATTTTTTTAGCTAACCTGACAGTGAGCTATATTCACTGTACAATGAATTGCTTCATTGTTACAGTGAAGTATCTCTTTCTTCCTTTCAACACTTTCTAGTGTGTAGTCTTCTAACTAAAAACTAACCTAAGACCCACTTAAGAAACAAAAAGAGAGACCACCAATACAACCTACCTAAGAATACCTAAATGACCGTCAAGAATACTTATAATAACACACATACACAATCACAAGGCATCAAACACATCAATATGAGATAATATGACATTCTCATGCCAAAGGCTATCAAAAGACTTACATAAGTAAATCAAGAAGATAAAATCCATTATTGACCTCTTTAAGACTACCTAAATAATCCATAAGACTACCTAAGTTTAAATCATGTCCACATTATCAACATATTCCCTATGAAGAGTCATTCTTAAGACTCATCTAAGTAAGATACAAAGTGACCATTCCTATGCCCCCTTCACAACTTAACTAGACAACCCGTAACTACTCTAAATAAGTACTTATTCATTTAACATTTTCATAACTTAAGTCATTGCATTCACTAGTTCATTTAGGAGACATTCCACACATAGAGGACATTCAAGTAAAGGTCTTGGACAAGACCTTGAACACTTAGTAAAACCTTCAAAGCCTATTTTGCAATGTCTGGATAGCATCAAATACCACCACATATACTTCATAGAACTTCTCTAATATTATTAGGTATTACATATGACGACAATAGGCAATAACTGACATAGTCCATGATAGAAAGACATGGAATTCGGAGTTCTAACCTACTCTGATGAGGGTGTTCTACTTGCCAATAATAGAACATAGACACAATTCCATGTAGGCACATGGTTAAGGAATATGAAGGGCATCCTTTGTAATCTAGTATCATTCTTTAACTAGAACTACTTCCCTTACCATACTCACTCTGTGATAGCCTTTGTTCTCATAGATTGCTTCACATTATGGTTCATATTAAGGGTTTCCATATCTACTTCATAACCCAATTACATTTACCCTACCAAAGGGTTACCTTAAAATGGTGACAATAAGCTCATCATGACTTTCCTAAGGTTAGATTTGATGTCGTTCCAGCTAATGAACCTTATGTCGATCATTTTTTTGTTTTGCAGAATACCATTAAGGCTAAGGACTTCAACATTTTTAACCTTACCACTAGGTTCAAGGTTTCTACATAAAACACTCTCTTAATATAATTTAAGTTCTCATGTCATTCGTACATATAAGACTAAGAACTTTAGCATACTAATTCAATACGTCATATATACATTAAGTAAGGAACACAAGCCAACAAAGACAAGACACCACATACATTACCTTAACACACATTACATGTCATTATCATCATAAATATGACCATCATAGATTCATAGAGTCAAGTAGGAATAACTAAGACTCAACACTAAGACTATACACACAAGGTCAAAATCATAGTTTAACATGATCACCTAACTAGCATTAATAGAAGAACACATATACGAACTCACACGTAGATAGATATTGTCATGCTTCACATAATTAACTACACAAATAGCAACATTACATCAAATAGTTTGCCAACAAGTCCATGATCATCATATTACTTAAAATACCGCCGACAAAGCCACATCAATTCAAAGTAAAACACATAACACCACAACCATAAGTAAACCATACAAATAATAACATAATAGAAGCCTAATTAATCATAAAACAAAGGAAATCGGTCAGCTTACCACCACATCATCCTCAACACCTCAATCTAATACAAAATCACCACTTTCGATATCACAAGGTCCTTACCTACGGCCATAACCAAAAACTCAAAATAATTGTAATAATATTCATGAAAATAGGTCAAATTACTATATATTAATCAATCCCATACAATCTAGATGTCAATTTACTACAATTTTTACATCATTAGACATTCCATAGAAATTTACATCATAATTCATCAACATTAGGTCAATATCAAGTAACCCATAAATTAGTCAAAAAATAAGGTTCATCTAATTCATGGGTTCATAGGAAATTTAGGTTAAAATAATAAATAAAATAACAATTTAATCCATAATAAGTGTTTAAAAACAATTAATGCAAGAACCCATGGTAGATTAATGAAATTGAATAATTTAACTTTAAAAATTAAGAAAACATCTTGAGAGTTGGGATCCTTGATGAAGAGAGTTTCAAGGATCGAAATCCATACCTTTATGAATATAATTATTCAATTTTATGAATAATATCAACTCTATTCGTCACTCGAAGCCCTTCCTTGAGTTTTTACTCCAATGGAGTTCTAGAGAGAATTTTAAGGGATTTGGGTTTTTGATTTGGAAGAATGAAATATTCTAAGTGTTAAACACTTATATACACATTTGAAATACCAAAAATACCCTTAAAGAGCCTCCAATACTCTTATTTGGAAGTTGGGTGAAATTACAACTTCACCAGTCACTCAAAAGTGAAGTTGCACGCAAGACAGACTCCATCAACGGTTGGCATTTGACGGACCATTTGTACACAAACGGATAGTTCTGTCCTTCCGATATTGGGTTTAGAGGCTCAACATGGTTCCCTTAAATCCCCATCCTATGTATCTATAAGTGGCACCCATCGACGGAGCATCGACTGGCCCACAAGTTGTCGATTGCCTCAGTCATTTTTGGTTTTCCTTGGACAGTCTTGGGCATCACTTTTGGGTCCTTCCTCAAGGACCATTGGATGGTCCTAGGGATGTTTTCCCGGATGTTTCAAACCCACAAATAATGGTATACTAGTTTATCACCTCTCTGAAGAATTTCATCCAAAACGAACACGTAAAACATGACGAAACATTCCTAGACACACAATGTAATTTCAACGCAACACTTTCGAACATCATGGACGTTCTTGGACGTTTGCCCTTCAAACGTCCCGAAACTTGACAAAATTTCTATATGATATATAATAACTCATTTAAGGACCTTATAACCTCATAAAAAAACATAAACATATATAACAAAAAATGAGGCACATAAGTAACTTAGTCATCGAAGGGCTTGGTAGTCCATTGATGTTTGACTTCCAATGAACATAAACTCTTACATACTGCCTCTATACCATATAATAGACCTATTTAGGACTTATACCATCAAGACCAAAATGTTAGGTTCTAGTTCACTCTAAGTCATTTTAGGGGTCTTACAATCTCCCCCACTTGGACAACATTCGTCCTCTAATGACACTTGCCACTCTCCGAACACTTCCATTAATAGAGATTCAACTAGCGTCTTATGAACATACCACATAACATAAAATCAATAAGAAAACAACAATTTTACATAGTCAAGAGATTCACAACACAACAAGAAACTAGAAAAAAATTCTATAACTCATTATGCCACAAAACTCACATGCTTTATTCCAAATAACGAAAACTCATTTTATATTCAATATCATACTCATATAAAGCAGTTCTAACCAAATTACAACAATTTTAGACTAAAGAACCAATTAATCAAATTTTGAAAATCTAACAGTGAGTAGGTAAAAAATTTAAGTGATTTAGGCAATTTTTTAAAAAGTCCAACTTTTAGTAAATTCATAATATAAATATGCTAATATGCAAAGTAACAGCATATCAACACATCTTAGAACATATTCATGGCTTCATAAAAAACACAATGCAAATAGATAATGAAATTCAATTTCAACAAAACTCTATATCATGCACATCATTATAAACATCATGCACATACAACATACTTGTATATCATTCTAATAATCTTCTAACCATACTGACCCACTTAGACAGAACTCATATCGCTCAAAATAAATGCAAGTACTTACTCTCATAACTATCATCATTCTCATCCGGATTTGATCCTCTTGTCCGGAGTGCATAAAAATTCCTTTTCGTTAGGGCATCATCCTTTGGATAACTAGAAACAACTTTATTACCCTATCTTCCTCTAGAAGCAATGTTAGGACAATCTCTCACCGTATGTCCTTTTTTACCACAAAAATAGAAACTCCTACTACCCAATAGACACTCAACATAATGCCTTTTTCCACAAGTGACACATGAAGGTTTGACACTTTGATAACCACCTCCATTTTCCAATTTCACCTTAGCAATAGGTCCATCTTGAGTTTGAGCCCTCTTTTTTAACCTAGGTTGCCCGTGATCACTAGTACCACTCCTTTTCAGGTTTCTAGCCATCCTCCTATGTTTAGACTCTTCAATCAGTTGTGCATACACCATGTGTCTAGCTAGGGTCATATCATCATGTAGCATCACCGTACGAGATTCCTCCCTCACTAGATGGGCTACACCAGTCACAAAACGACTCATTTCATCCCTTGGATTAGACAAGGGAAGAGCTATATATGGATAACATAGAGAACTTCAAAGAGTATTCCTCAACAATCATATTGCCTTTATTGAGATTAATAAACTCTTCTACCTTAACATCCCTCCTCTCACGGGGAAAGTACTTTCAAAGAAAAGCTTCATTAAATTATTCCCACTCAATAAGACCTGATACTCCGGCCTGTTATCCTTCCATTTAGGCTACCGTATTTGAGAAACATCCTTCAGTTGATACAAAGCCTGCTCCGCCTTCTTTATAAATGTAACTCATATAGCACTCAACACCTTATACACTCCATATTGGAACTCTAGGGGATCCTCTCCAACCTTAGAGCCTAGAAAGATAGGAGGATTCATCCTCACAATGTCTCTAATCTTAGATGTCATAGTGATCTCCACATCATTCACCCTAGGCACTGTAACGACCTGTTTAGTCGTTTTTAGCAGGAGATTTTATTTCTTGATAAACTGTCTTGGTCGACGGATCCCTCGACGGACCGTCATGGGCACGACGGATCGTCGAGGGGGTTTCGTTTCAAAACACTTAGAATTCTGAAATTTGGGTACTGAAATTGACTCTTTGAACTTCGTGACGGAATGGCAGGACAGACCATCGCAGGCACGACGGACCATCACAAGTCTTTCCACAGAATTAACTCTCTGAACTTTGTGACGGACCTGAAGGACAGACCGTCACAACCATGACGGACCGTCACAGGTTGCGTAACCCAGACTGGGTCAGATTTCTGTTAAAGTTTATAAAGGGGCGTTTTGGACTATTCATGCTTATAATTATAAAGTTAGTAGATTAATGTTAATAATTCAATTACTTGGGGGTTAAAGGAGATAACCTTGAAATAATTAGTGGGTTATTTTTATCATCTTTTATACATAATTATATGACAATTAGGGTAAAAGAAAAAGGGTTTGAATAAGAAAAATAGAAAGAGGGAGAAACGAATGAACGAGAGAGAGAAGAAGAACGCAACTTTGGGGAATTAGCTTGTTTGATCGCAATTCTTCGGTGGAGGTAGGTTATGGTTTATGCTATTCGTAGTAAACTCTTAATAGCGAATGATATGTGTTGGGTAGTATTATAAAACCTTCTATATGCTTAATTGTGTGCTTATATGATGTAATTATATAATTGTGATGAATTAGCATGATGAGGCTATTGAATCTTGAATCCTAAATTTACTTTATTAATGATGATGCCTTGGTTTTAAAGAAGGCTCGATGAACTAAAGTAATGAGATTGATGATGCCTTGGTATAAAAGAAGGCTTGATGAACTAAAGTAATGAGATTAGAGGATCAGGTGTCACGTTTCGACACCAGGATAGTATTAGAGGATCGGGTGTCACGTTCCGACACCAGGATAGTATATAGATCGGGTTTCACGTTCCGGCACCAGGATAGTATATGGATCAGAGTGTCACATTCCGACACCAGGATAGTATATGGATCGGAGTGTCACGTTCTGACACCAGTATAGTATATGGATCGGGTGTCACGTTCCGGCACCTGGATAGTATATGGATCGAAGTGTCACGTTGCGACACCAGGATAGTATATGGATCGGGTGTCACGTTCCGGCACCAGGATAGTATATGGATCGGAGTGTCACGTTCCGACACCAGGATAGTATATAGATCGGGTGTCACGTTCCGACACTAGGATAGTATAGGGATCGGAGTGTCATGTTCCGACACCAGGATAGTAGTAGTGGAGCGGAGTGTCACGTATCGACACTAGAGGAATAAAGATAATGAATCTTGAATTATGATAATATACTAAATTGTAAAGAACTAATTCCCAAATGAGTATGATGGGGAGGCTTGAGTCCTCATTGATGTGCTTGGTGTTGTGACCAAGGGTTATGGTAATTGTTAATGTCGCCTGTTAAGGATATTAGTTGATTTTATGTTATTATACGATATGTACTGTTTTCTATTTTGAGTTGGCCGATGATACCAACTCAGTACTTATGCCTTGTACTGACCCCTACTTGTATTTGTTTTTCTTTGTTAATTGTGGAGTGCACCAAACGTACCGTCGTCTTCAACTCAACCGCAACTCTAGCCAGTCTTCATCAAGACAGATTTCAGGGTGAGCTATTGCTTCTAGCTTGGACTGGATCTTTCTCTTCATGTCTTGATGCCTTGAACTTCCGGCATGGACTAGCTTTTTATTAATTTTAGCTTCTTCGATACTCTTAGATTTAGTAATTTGAGGATAGATGTTCTTGTGGTGATGACTTCCAGATTTTGGGAATAATAATGATTGATAAATTTTAGAAGTTAATTAATTGATTTTGTTAATGAGTTTAAGTCTTCCGCATTGTATTTTGTTCATTATGTTTGAAATGTTGGGGTTTAGATCGGTTGGTTCGCTCACATAGTAGGACAAGTGTGGGTGCCACTCGCGGCTCGTTTTTGGTCGTGACAAACTTGGTATCAGAGCATTAGGTTCGTTGGTCTCATCACACAAGAACGAATCTAGTAGAGTCTTAAGGAACGGTAGGGGGACGCCTTTACTTTTCTTTGAGAGGCTATAAGACTTCCGGAAAATTCCATTCTTTCTTTCTTTATTTCGTGCTATTACTTGGATCCAATTGGTATCTAGGTGATACAAATTGATATCTGACCATCTTCACTCTATTTCGCAGATGGTTAGGACTAGAGCAACAGCGGCGCCAACACCAACACCGGCAAGACAAGATGCAACTGAGCCAGCCACTGGGGCTGTAGCTCGAAGAGGAGTAGTGGCGAGAGGCCGTGGTAGAGGTCGCGGGAGGACGTCCTCTAGAGCAAGAGGACAAGCACCTGGCCCATCTAGTACTAGGGCGGTGACTCCTCAACCGACTGAGGAAGTAGTAAGAGAGGGTGAGGAAGGGGAAAGTGAGCAAGTGCAGAATGAGGAATTGCCACCCCAACCTACCCCAGAGATGATTAATCAGGTTCTTGCTTATCTTAGCGGGTTATCTGATCAAGGCCAGACACCTCCAGTGTTTTCTGCACCAGCACCTCAGGTCCCAGAAGTATGACAGGCCGCTGCTGAGGCTCCCCGCATGGATGCCTCATTGGAAATAGGCACATTTCCTCGTTTGACTACAGGGCCCATAATGACAAGTGATCAGCATGAACTTTTCAGTAAGTTCTTGAAATTGAAACCTCCAGTCTTCAAAGGTGCTGTATATGATGATGCTTACGATTTTCTGGTTGATTGTCATGAGTTACTACATAAAATGGGCATAGTGGAACGATTTGGCGTTGAGTTTGTAACCTATAAGTTTAAGGGAAATGCCAAAATGTGGTGGAGGTGACATGTTGAGTGTAAACCCGCACAGGCACCACCTATGACTTGGGCGTCATGCTCTAGCTTATTTATGGAGAAGTATATCCCCCGGACCTTTAGGGATAGGAGGAGAGATGAGTTCTTGAGCCTAGAGCAAGGCAAGATGTCGCTGACTGCGTATGAGGCTAAGTTTCGTGCATTATCCAGGTATGCCACCCAGCTTCGTTTCAGTCCACAAGAACAGATTCGCCATTTTGTGAAGGGGTTGAGGTCAGATTTGCGGATTTCAGCCTTACAGGTAGCGGCTACAGCAAAATCCTTTCAGGAAGTGGTAGACTTCGTGATAGAGGTGGAAGGAGTGAAGACAGATGACTTCACCATGGCATCGACATCAAAAAGGTTTCGTAAGGGAGGTGACTTTAATGGTTCTTACTCCAGAGGGCAGGGTTCAGGAGGTTATCCAGGCCGACCCAGTCAGTCTTCACTACAGACTGTAGTTGGGGGTCCACCTCAGACCGGTCAACATTTCTATGAGGTTAGAGGTTATTCCCAGACTTCGTCATTCTCACAGAGACCGATGCTTGAATCCAGAGAGTGTTATGGATATGGGGAGACTGGGCACATTAAGAGGTATTGTCCAAAACAGAGTTACAGACCTCCCATAGTCAGAGGTAGAAGTGGTCATGGAAGAGGCCGTCATTCTGGAGGACGTGGTGGTCGAGCTAATGGTGGTCACCAAAACGGCTGGGGTGATGGGCAAACTGGAGCCACTACAGCATAACATGGTAGGGGCAACGGGCAGACAGGCGATAGGGCCCATTGTTACGCTTTCCCGGGTGGTCTGAAGTGGAGACATCTGATGCTGTTATCACAGGTAATCTTTTGGTTTGTGATTGCATGGCTTCTGTATTATTTGACCCTGGCTCCACATTTTCATATGTATCTTCCTCATTTGCTACTGGTCTTAATTTACCTTGTGAATTGCCCGACATGCCTATTCGTGTGTCTACTCCGGTGGGTGAGTCTTTGATAGTTGAAAAGGTATATAGGTCTTGTTTGGTGACTTTTGTAGGGATCAATACTCATGTAGACTTGTTTATTTTAGAGATGGTTGATTTCGATGTAATTCTGGGTATGACTTGGCTTTTTCCAAATTTTGCAATCTTAGATTGTAATGCAAAAACTGTAACGTTGGCCAAGCCTGGGAAAGATCCGTTAGTATGGGAGGGTGACTACACTTCCACTCCAGTCCGTATCATCTCCTTTCTTCGTGCTAAGAAAATGGTTAGTAAAGGGTGGTTAGCATTCTTGGCACACCTCAGAGATGATACTACCCAAGTACCTTCAATTGAGTCGGTTTCGGTAGTCCGTGAGTTTCTGGATGTGTTTCCTGCAGACCTTCCTGGTATGCCACCGGATAGAGATATTGATTTTTGCATTGATCTGGAACCGGGTACTCGCCCAATTTCTATACCCCCTTATAGAATGGCTCCAGCAGAGTTAAGGGAGTTAAAGGCCCAACTTCAAGAGTTGTTAAGTAAAGGTTTCATTAGAGCAAGTGCATCCCCTTGGGGTGCTCCGGTGTTATTTGTGAAGAAGAAGGATTGGAGCTTTCGGATGTGCATAGACTACCGGCAGTTGAACAAGGTAACTATTAAGAACAAGTATCCCATTCCTCGCATTGATGACTTGTTCGATCAGTTACAAGGTGCTTGTGTCTTCTCTAAGATTGACTTGAGATCCGGTTATCATTAATTGAAAATACGGCAATGGATGTGCCAAAGACTGCTTTCGAACCAGGTATGGGCATTACAAATTTGTAGTAATGTCTTTTGGTCTTACGAATGCCCCTGCTGCTTTCATGAGCTTGATGAATGGGATTTTTAAGCCATATCTGGATCTCTTTGTGATCGTATTTATTGATGATATACTGATATACTCCAAGAGTAAGAAGTAACATGAGGAGCATTTGAGAATTGGGTTGGAAGTATTAAGGGAGAAAAGGATTTATGCCAAATTCTCCAAGTGTGAGTTTTGGCTAGATTCAGTGTCCTTCTTGGGGCACGTGGTTTCTAAGGATGGAGTGATGGTGGATCCTTCTAAGATTGAGATAGTGAAGAATTGGGTAAGACCTACTAATGTGTCAGAAGTAAGGAGCTTTGTTGGTTTAGCCAGCTACTACCGTCGATTTGTCAAGGGATTCTCTTCTATTGCTTCCCAATTGACGAACTTGACTAAGCAGAATGTTCCATTTGTATGATCGGATGAATGTGAGGAAAGCTTTCAGAAACTCAAGACCTTGCTGACTACTGCACCTATCCTTACCTTGCCAGTAGAGGGTAAGAACTTCATTGTTTATTGTGATGCATCCTATTCTGGTTTGGGTGCAGTGCTAATGCAAGAGAAGAATGTAATTTCTTATGCTTAGAGGTAATTAAAGGTGCATGAACGTAACTATCCGACCCATGATTTGGAGTTGGCTGCGGTAGTGTTTGCATTATAGCAATGGAGACACTATCTATATGGGGTTAAGTGTGAAGTCTATACGGATCATCGTAGTCTACAGTATGTCTTTAATCAGAGGGATTTGAATTTGAGATAGAGGAGGTGGATGGAACTACTGAAGGATTATGATGTTACCATCTTGTATCACCCAGGAAAGGCTAATGTTGTGGAAGACGCCTTAAGTCGAAAAGCAGGGAGCATGGGTAGTTTAGCTCACTTACAGGTTTCTAGACGCCCATTGGCTAGAGAAATCCAAAACTTGGCTAATGACTTTATGAGGCTAGAAGTAAATGAGAAGGGAGGATTTTTGGCCAGTGTGGAGGCAAGATCTTCTTTTCTTGACAAGATCAAGGGAAAACAGTTTGATGACGAGAAACTAAGCCGAATTCGGGATATAGTGTTGCGAGGAGAGGCTAAAGAAGCAATAATTGATGAGGATGGTGTTTTGAGGATTAAGGGAAGGGTATGTGTGCCCCGTGTTGATGATTTGATCCACACTATTCTTACAGAAGATCATAGTTCCGGATATTCTATACATCCTGGTACAACCAAGATGTACCGTGACCTAAAGAAACACTTTTGGTGGAGTAGAATGAAGCGCGATATTGATGATTTTGTTGCCAAATGTCCAAATTGTCAGCAAGTAAAGTATGAACACCAGAGGCCCAGAGGAACACTTCAGAGAATGCCCATTCCTGAATGGAAGTGGGGGAGAATTGCAATGGACTTCGTGGTTGGTCTTCCAAAGACATTGGGTAAGTTTGATTCCATTTGGGTAATTGTGGACAGATTAACTAAGTCTGCTCACTTCATTCCGGTCAAGGTGACCTACAATGCAGAGAAGTTAGTTAAACTCTATATCTCAGAAATTGTTCGATTGCATGGAGTTCCACTTTCCATCATATCAGATAGAGGTACGCAGTTTACTTCTAAGTTTTGGAGAACATTGCATGCGGAATTAGGTATTAGGTTGGACCTTAGTACTGCATTTCACCCTCACACCGATGGTCAGTCTGAGCGAACGATTCAGGTATTGGAAGATATGCTTCGTGCATGTGTGATAGAATTTGGTGGTCATTGGGATAACTTCTTACCCTTAGCTGAGTTTTCATACAATAATAGCTATCACTCAAGTATTTACATGGCCCCATTTGAAGCATTGTATGGGAGGAGATGTAGGTCTCCCATTGGTTTGTTTGATGCATTTGAGGTTAGACCTTGGGGTACTGACCTTTTGAGGGATTCATTGGAGAAAGTGAAATCTATTCAAGAAAAGCTGTTAGCGGCGCAAAGTAGGCAAAAGGAGTATGCAGATCGAAAGGTTAGAGACTTGGAGTTTATGGAGGGTGAGCAAGTCTTGCTGAAGGTTTCGCCCATGAAAGGGGTGATGCGGTTTGGTAAGCGAGGTAAGCTTAGCCCAAGGTATATTGTTCCCTTTGAAGTTCTGAAGCGCGTGGGGGAGGTAGCTTATGAATTAGCCTTGCCCCCAGGACTGTCAGGAGTGCATCCGGTATTTCTTGTGACTATGTTGAAAAGATACCATGGGGATGGAAACTACATCATTCGTTGGGATTCATTTCAGCTTGATGAGAATTTTTCTTATGAGGAGGAGCCTGTTGCTATTTTAGATAGAGAAGTCTGCAAGTTGAGGTCAAGGGAGATTGCATCCATCAAGGTTCAATGGAAGAATCGACCAGTTGAAGAGTCCACTTGGGAGAAGGAGGCTGATATGCGAGAAAGATACCCACACCTGTTTACAGATTCAGGTACTCCTTTTCGCCCTTGTTTTTCTTCTTGGGATCGTTCCAGGACGAACGATGGGTTAATTGGTATCTATTGTAATGACCTGTTTAGTTGTTTTGAGCAGGAGATTTTATTTCTGGAAAAACTGTCTTGGTCGACGGATCCCACGACGGACAGTCATGGGCACGACGGACCGTCGAGAGGGTTTCGTTCCAAAACACTTAGAATTCTGAAATTTGGGTAGTGAAATCGATTCTCTGAACTTCGTGACGAAATTGCAGGACGGACTGTCTCAGGCACGACGGACCGTCACAACTTTTTCCAGAGGATTAACTCTCTGAACTTTGTGACGGACCTGCAGGACAGACCGTCACAGCCATGACGGACCGTCACAGGTTGCGTAATCCAGACTGGGTCGGATTTCTGTTAAAGTTTTTAAAGGGGCGTTTTGGACTATTCATGCTTATAATTATAAAGTTAGTGGATTAATGTTAATAATTCAATTACTTGGGGGTTAAAGGAGATAACCTTGAAATAATTAGTGGGTTATTTTTATCATCTTTTATACTTAATTATATGACAATTAGGGTAAAACAAAAAGGGTTTGAATAACAAAAATAGAAAGAGGGAGAAACGAACGAACGAGAGAGAGAAGAAGAATGCAACTTTGGGGAATTAGCTTGTTTGATCGCAATTCTTCGGTGGAGGTAGGTTATGGTTTATGCTATTCGTAGTAAACTCTTAATAGCGAATGATATGTGTTGGGTAGTATTATAAAACCTTCTATATGCTTAATTGTGTGCTTACATGATGTAATTATATAATTGTGATGAATTAGCATGATGAGGCTATTGAATCTTGAATCCTAAATTTACTTTGTTAATGATGATGCCTTGGTATAAAAGAAGGCTTGATGAACTAAAGTAATGAGATTGATGATGCCTTGGTATAAAAGAAGGCTTGATGAACTAAAGTAATGAGATTAGAGGATCGGGTGTCACGTTCCGACACCAGGATAGTAATAGAGGATCGGGTGTCACGTTCCGACACTAGGATATTATATGGATCGGGTGTCACGTTCTGGCACCAGGATAGTATATGGATCGGAGTGTCAAGTTCCGACACCAGGATAGTATATGGATCGGAGTGTCACGTTCCGACACCAGGATAGTATATGGATCGGGTGTCACGTTCCGGCACCTAGATAGTATATGGATCGGAGTGTCACGTTCTGACACTAGGATAGTATATGGATCGGGTGTCACGTTCCGGCACCAGGATAGTATATGGATCGAAGTGTCACGTTTCGACACCAGGATAGTATATGGATAGGGTGTCACGTTCCGACACCAGGATAGTATAGGGATCCGAGTGTCACGTTCCAACACCAGGATAGTAGTAGTGGAGCGGAGTGTCACGTACCGACACAAGAGGAATAAATATAATGAATCTTGAATTATTATAATATACTAAATTGTAAAGAACTAATTCCCAAATGAGTATGATGGGGAGGCTTGAGTCCTCATTGATGTGCTTGGTGTTGTGACCAAGGGTTATGGTAATTGTTAATGTCGCCTGTTAAGGATATTAGTTGATTTTATTTTATTATCTTATATATACTGTTTTCTATTTTGAGTTGGCCGATGATACCTACTAAGTACTTGTGCCTTGTACTGATCCCTACTTGTATTTGTTTTTCTTTGTTAATTGTGGAGTGCAGCAAACGTACCGTCGTCTTCAACTCAACCACAACTCTAGCCAGTCTTCATCAAGCCAGATTTCAGGGTGAGCTATTGCTTCTAGCTTGGACTGGATCTTCCTCTTCATGTATTGATGCCTTGAACTTCCGGCATGGACTAGCTTTTTATTTATTTTAGCTTCTTAGATACTCTTAGATTTAGTAATTTGAGGATAGATGTTCTTGTGGTGATGACTTCCAGATTTTGGGAATAATAATGATTGATAAATTTTAGAAGTTAATTAATTGATTTTGTTAATGAGTTTAAGTCTTCCGCATTGTATTTTGTTCATTATGTTTGAAATGTTGGGGTTTAGATCGGTTGGTTCGCTCACATAGTAGGATAAGTGTGGGTGCCACTCGCGGCTCGTTTTGGGTCGTGACAGGCACATTACTGACATTCACTTGAGTAGTAATGGCTCGAGCTAAAGCAAGCAAATCCTCCCTAATATCTATAGTACTCAACTCCGGGACATCATAATCTCAACCCTTAATATGGACTTGAGCACCTTGAGCACCTTGAGAACTTTGAAGAACTTCTTTAACTTCTTAAACTTGAGGAGGAATCTCATCTTGCACCTCATTCTACTGAAATCTCCTTGCCGGTGTCCTTCTTGTATTCATCTTCCTAGAAACACAAGGAAAACAATAAGAAAAGAGTACTCAAAACTTTTACTCTACGGCACCACATAGAAGTAAAAAAGAAAGGAAACTCTATCGTTCTATAGCCTCTCACCCATAGATGTGTCGTGACTCACACTGATGGTCAAGAATCTACTAGACGTGACTTGATGAGGCTTTTAGAATCCTACTTTCACAACCTATGATATGATACCAAGTTTTTCACATCCCGAAACCACACCCTAGAAGTTACGGCAATCTTGAATTGAAAACGGAATACTTGACCTCTCGGAGGTCTTGTACAAGACCTTACACATCATTCATCGCATAAACATAATGAAAAGTATTGGCAAATTAAAATATTTCACAAAACATATCATATTCTTTAAAAACACTTTCATATAATGTCATAGGAAATACTAAGTGTCAATCTCATCAAACTTAAGACATGAGAATACTTGGGACATGCCTATACTTCAAAATAAAGAAATACTTAGTCAATTATAATATTCTAAATGGAAACATAAAGACATCTTTTCCCTTGAATCAAATGAGGACATACTTCGACTTCTCTTTAACAATGCTATGATCCAAGTTTTTACTTCCCAAATGCTCCTTACCTACAAATAACTATAAAGATAGATAAAAGAGTGGCTTAGTACAACCACCTGTACTAAGTATGGCATAATGCATGAAAATCATGAAAACGGACATTTATTTAAAATATGCATCTTTTCATTTAAAAAACATATTATAATGATAAGAACAACATTTAACAACTTAGAAACACATAAGATAAGATTTAAACCATTTAACCAAATTTTTTGTTAACTTAATAGTGAGCTATATTCACTGTATAATAATTTGCTTCACTATTACAATAATGTATATCTTCCTTCCTTTTAACACTTTCTATCCTGTAGTCTTCTCACTAAAAGCTATCATAATACCCACTTAAGTAACACAAAGAGAGACCGCCCATACAACCTCCGTAAGCATACCTAAATGACCCCCAAGAATACTTATAATAAGACATATATACAATCACAAGACATCAAACCATGAATATGAGATAATATGACATTTTCATACCAAAGGTTATCAAAACACTTATTTAAGTAAATGAAGAAGATAAGGTCCATGATTTACCTCTTCAAAACTACCTAAACAATCCTTAAGACAACCTAAGTTTAGATCATGTCCATATAATCAACATCTTCCCTAACTAGAGTCATTCTTAAAACTCATCTAGGTAAGATACGAAGTGACCATTCCTATGCCTCCTTCACACTTTAACTAGACAACACTTAACTACTCCAGATAGGTACTTATTAATTTAACATATTTTCTTAACGTAAGTCATTACATTCACTAGTTCATTTAAGAAACATTCAAAATATAAAGTACATTCAAGTAATGGTTTTGGAAAAGACCTAGAAACTCCAAAAAACACCTTAAAATCTTATTGTGAAACATGTAGATAGCGTACCATACACCACCTAAAATTCATAGAACTTCTCTTATGCTAATAGGTATTCCATATGAGTATAGTCAATAACCGACACAGACCATGATGGCAAGACATGGAATCCGGAGTTCCAACCTACTTTGATGAGGGTGTTTTACTTGCCAATGGTAGAACTTAGACACACCCCATATAGACACATTATTAAGGAATTTGATGGCTATGCTTTGTAATTTAGTCTTATTGTTTAACTAGAACTACTTGCCTTAACATATTCACTCAGTTCTAGCATTTTTTCTCATAGATTAATTCATATGAAGGTTCATATAAAGGGGTTCCATATCTGGTTCATAGCCCAACTACATTTACCCTACCAAAGAGGTCCTTAGGGGTTATCTTACAATGCCGACAAGAAGCTCAAGATGAATTTCCTAAGGTTTGATATGATGCGTTCCATCCAATCAACCTTAAGTCCGTCATTCCTTTAATTTGAAGGATACTATTACGGCTAACGACTTCGACATTTTTAACCTTACACCACTAGGGTCAAGGTTTCCACATTAAAACTCTCTTAACATCATTTAAGGTCTCATGTCATTCATACATTTAATACTATGAACTTTAGAATCGTAATTCAAGACATCACGTATTCATATTCATATATACATCAAGTAAGTAACACAAGTCAACCAAGAAAAGACACCACATACTTCACCTTAACACACATTACATGTCATTCAAGAAGCACATAGAAGTAACTATTATTATCTTTATGTCATCCTATAAACTATCATAACATCATCAATATGACTATAATAAACTCATATAGTCAAGTACGAATAACAAAGACTCAACCCTAAGACTATCCACACAAGGTCAATGCCAAAGTCTAGCATGATCACCTAACTAGCATTAATAGAAGAACACATATATGACTTTACATGTAGATAGATGTGGTCATGCTTCTCATAATTAACCAAACAAATAGCGCCATTACTTCAATAAGTTTTCCAACACGGCCATGATCATCATATTACTTACAGTAGCGCCGATACGACCACATCAAGTAAAACACATAGAACCACAACCATAAGTGGACCATACAATTCACAACATGATCGAAGCATAATTAATCATAAAACAAAGTAAATAGGGAATATTACCACCACATAATCCTCAACACCTCAATCCAATACCAAATCACCACATTAGATATCACAAGGCCCTTACCCATGGCCATAACCAATAATTCACAATAATTGTTAAAATATTCATGAAACTAGGTAAAATTACTACATATTCATCAATCCCGTACAACCTAGATATCAATTTACTACAATTATTATATAATTAAACAGCCCATAGAAATCTACGCCATAATTCATCAACGTTAGGTCAATATCAAGTGACCCATGACATAGTCAAAACTAGGGTTCATCCAATTCATGGGTTCATAGGTAATTTATTTTAAAATCATAAATACAATAACAATTTATTCCATTATTAATGTTTAAAAATAATTACTGCTAGATCCCATGATAGAATCATGAAATGGGACAATTCAACTTCAAAACATTAGAAAACATCTTGAGAGTTGGGCTCCTAGATAAAGAGAGTTTAAAGGATAAAAATATATACCATGATGAATATAATTCATCACATTATGAATAATCTACACTAAATTCATCATTCCAATCCCTTCATTCAGTTTTGACTCCAATGGAGTTTTAGAGAGAATTCTAAGGGATTTGGGTTTTAGATTTGGAAGAATGAAATCTTCTATGTGTTAAACACTTATATACACATTTTAAATACCCAAAAGATCCTAAAGGAACCGACAATACTCTTATTTGGAAGTGGGTTGAAATTACGACTTCACCCATCACTTAATAGTGAAGTTGTACACAGGACATACTTGATCGATTGTTGGCAGTCGTCAGACCATTTGTCCACAAATGGACTGTCCTGTCCTTCCTTCATTGGATCAAGAGGCTCAACATGGTTACCTTCACTCCCCATCGTAATTACTTACCAACATCACCCATCGACGGGGCATCAAGTGTCCCACGAGCCGTCAAATGCCTCAGTCGTTTGGGGTTGTCTTGGACAGTCTTGGGCATCACTTTTTGGTCCTTCCTCAAGGACCCTTGGATGGTCCTTGGGGATGTTTGCCTGGACGTTTCTAACCCAAACATGATCTATACATATTTATCACCTCTCACATGAATTTCATCCAAACTAATCACATAAAATTCAAAACATGTCTAGCCATATAAGGTCATTTTAAGGCAACACTTTCAAACATCATGTACGTTCTTGGACGTTTGACCTCCAAACTCCATGAAACTCAACAAAATGTATATATATGCTATAATAACTCATTTAAGTACATAATTACCTCATGAATCAGATATAAACACATAGAACCACATATGAGACTCATAGGTGACTTAGTCGTCGAACGTCTTGGTCGTCCCTTGACGTTTCACTTCTAATGCACCTTAACCCTAAGAAACTGCCTCTATACCATATAATTGACATATTTAGGACCTTAGAAAATCAATACCAACAGGTTAGGATCTGGTTAACCTATGTCATTTTTGGGGTCTTACATGATAATCCGGGGTCGTGTAATGAGTAAATTGGTATCTATTATAACGACCTGGTTACATAGTTATTAAAAAAAAAAAAAACAGGAAATTTTTTTGGTGGAAAATTTTTTTCGTAGTAACTTGAAATTTCCCAACCTAGTATAGATTTGGATATAATCGGAGTAAGGTGTAGGGAAATAGGGTAAAAATGGGTGAGTTAATTATGATTTTTGTCACATGAGTAGTTATATAAGTAATTGAGAATCTGTACGACCTTACTGAATTAAAATCAGAGTAATAGAACTCCCATAATCGATCTTAGAAAGAATGGGTATTTTCTGACTGTCATTGGATGATGGTTTGTTGTAAAATGGGGCTTTGGAATTATTTACTTAGAATTCCGTCTCCGTGTAGGCTGCTTGGGACGGGGTCTCTGTAGAGGGACAAATGCGACTTATGTAGGAAATAAAACCTCAAAATCATTATATTCTACACTTTTCGAATTAGAGAGGTAAGGAACGAACATACGAGTCTTCTTGATAGTTTTCCATTATTCTTTAGGCTAAAGTAAGGTTTTCACTCCCTGAATCAATTTTTCAATCTGTAGAACCTATTTTTTTGGGTTAATATCACATGGTAAAAGTTGTCATATGAAATTTTTGGTGGGAAAAACCCTAATCTTGTTATGTGGGATCAAGAGTTTTGTCTAGGGTTATAGGCTTTGTTAAAATCCTGATAATTAGATCTTTTGTTATTGATCCTTGCATACTTTAATTATTTGTAGACCAATAACAATAGGAAAGAATTCGGAAAGGGAAGATTCAAGTGCCTTAGGGGATTTAAGCTTGGATTCGAGGTAGGTGATGATTGTGATTTCATATGTGTGATATACATTTGTTTTGCTTCGATGCATTTATGTATGCTAATGTGGCATTATTGACTATTTTATTTGTAAATGAGTATAAATGAGTAACTATATGCCATGAATCACATTTTATTGTATTATTGTGAAATATACATCATAATTGTGTTGGTAGTGTGTTGAAGGATTGCCACATCCCAGCATAACAAACAAGGATTAGAGTTCTACGTTTCTGCATAAATATGGGATTGGTTGTCACGTTCCCACATTAGAAAAACATGGGAATGAATACCACGTTCCGATGCACTAGAAGTTTTTGTATGGGTTCCATGAGAGGACCATTGGACTGGGTTCCATGAAAGGACCATTGATTTGTTATATATTGGCTTATTTTTAAGAATAGGAACATGGAGTATGACGCATAACTTCTCATTGACTTCTATTTAGTGTGGGTGTTGGTATCGGACATCATTCATGCATTGCATAAGGTACTTTAAGAGTAGTTGTGGTGTAGATCTCATATGATATTGTATGTGATCTGTGTATGCATGTTTATAATGTTTCTTTAACTTAAATATATTTAACCTAATCGGATAGTCGTGTGATCCTACCAGTACACTGTGATTGTGTACTTATACTACAATTGCTCTTATTTTTGTTGAGTAAATGGCATCCTCCAGCGGATATTGATAGACCTCAGCTATGTGAGTATTGCGTGTCAGTAAATTCAAGGGTGAGCCAGTTCTCTCAGTCTACCATAGATCTCTCTTATTTAAGTCCACTATCTTCAGACTTGGGATAATTTCTTAAGGTGTTCACTAACTTTCGCAGTTATACCACTTATTCTTAGACTTGTTGTGAGTAGAGTTTTTGTGCATTCTCTTTCAGGTTTTAAGCATATTTTGTTCGGCATTTTTTCGTTGTTAGACCTTAAGTTGGAGATTATTGGAAATACTTAATTCTTTTCTAAGTATTTTGATTAGTTGGTTAGTATTAATTGTTCTCCCACTAGAGTGTTAGTATGGGTGCCACTCTCGAAGGTCTGGGTTGTGATACCTTTCAAAAAGACAACACTAAGGTCATAATCATATTCACTTCACTCTTAAGTGCTCTTAAAACACATACAAAGACTCCATGAACATGCATAATTTAATAATTTACTCTTTCAAGATTAAAAATCATATGAATCAAATCATCTACAATTCACTAAATTAGACATGGATATAATCGCAAATCAAATAATATAATTACTACAAGAATAATCCCATAATAGCTTTTTCATCCAAAAACCCACTTCACAAGATCATAATCGAGAAATATCGGGATTTCATGGGTTCTTGGGGATTTGAACATAAAAAACATAATAAATAATCAATTCAATAATAATAATATAACGTAATTCAAGCGTAAGAATCGTTTTAGAAAGGAACGCATAGTGTTGGAATTAAACTCTACCTTTTGGGGATTTGTATCCTTGAAATTGGGATTTTTAAAGGGCTCCGTGGATGAATGCTGTCCATTGATTAAGAGCTACCATAAATTTGCAATTAAACCCAATAAATTTGAGAGTCAAACATTGATCCTTCACCCTAGCTCCACTTCCCTCCTCCTTCTTCTTCTCCTCATCCTCCTCCTTATCCTTCTTTCTCCTTCTCCTTCTCCTTCTCAGTATCCTTCTTTATCTCCCCCTCCTCCTTCTCCTCTTCTTTCTTTTATCTAGAGAGTATTGTTCAGAGAGGATGATGTTTTTGATTTTATAAACAATTACAAAATTGACATAGTTTAGTAAATTTAAATTCTTCTATAGGTTTTATAATTTAGGCTTAATAACCCTTACATTATTATTAATTAAAACTAGGAAACCCCAAAGTGCCCATAAGATTAGCTGCCAAAAACCAAATCTAGGCCTGAAACATGTGAAACACCCCAGAGTTATTTTTGAACTAAGACTCGAACCATTAATTGTAGTGAGTGATATTTGACCAAGGAATTTAAAATTTTTTAAATATTAAGGTGAGTTCATTAGATTTAGCACCAAGAGTTCCAAAAAGAAGTATATTGGGAATAGCAAAAAAAGTGAAAACTTGCAAGTAAAGTTAAGTATGAGCTTGGGTCAACTTTAAACTAACATAAATCTCAGCACAGGATGACTTAGGTGTGAAACACGATTCAAGAGGAATTTTAATTATCTCTCCAACGCCACTGAGTTTGCTAATTTTCAAGTTCACATGAGTGAGATAGGAGCTTTTGAAGTAAGGCTGCCCAATCAAGGAAAGTTAACCAAAAATAGTGAGGGGTATTTTGGTCCTTTCCTTACAATAAGATTTTACTCGTTTTTACTAATATATTAGGGGTATAATTCCTTTAGGTTCAGTTTTATAAACATAAAATAAACCTAGGTTTTTAGTTAGGAATTCAAGAAAAAGCAATAAAATAAAAGAGGAGAAGAAAAGGAAAGGATGAAGACGTTTGTCGATGTAGTTGAGTCTAGTTGCGGATTTTCGACATGGATTTAATCCCTAATTGGTATATAAGCTTCCATAGTATTTGGTTTGTTCACGCACATGCCAATTTTATTTCTAACGTATTTTCTATCTCAAAAAGTTGAAGGAATTATATTCTTGACGTTCATCGTAGATCTTGTGTTGTTGGCATTTTAATGATTTCTTAAGATGAAAGTAATTTTTTGGAGTGTTTTTTTCAGTGTATTAGTATTTTCTTAGGTTGGGTAATTGAATTTAATGAAAACTTGAGAAAAGAAATTGATTAAAAGCTATTTAGGGACTAAAAACAAGAGACAAAATTTGTCGAAATGATACCTAAAGAGGGGTTGGCATGCCGCGGCCCAGATCCTCCAAGAGGGCTGGGGTGGCGCGCCTGCACTGCGCCGAAATGTACTCTCTTATGTAAGGGGCTGGTTCCCCGTGCCCGATACGCGGAAGGGTCTCCTGCCCCCCCCCCCCCCCCCCCCCCCCCCACTACTTTTTCTTTGATAGTCCCGTTTGAGCTCATTTAAAATGTATATTCACTCCTTTTGATTCTAAACACTTTAAAATATTGCTAAACACTTATAAATCATCCATAACATGAATTATTACCTTGAAACAATAATTTAAATTCAAGGTAATGTGAAGATTAAGTTTTGAGAGTTCTTCCAAACCTTTTTGAGAGAATCCCTTCGAGTTCTTTTGAAGAGTTTTCTACAACTTCTAGCAACTTGTTTTTAAGACTCAATCAAGTGAACATAACAATGAATATTATGTATTCATAAGTCAAAAGTATCATCTAAATCCTCCGTGTCATCAACTAAAATTCTTGAATTCATAATTCACATACAAAAGACAATTAAGAGTAGTGTTCAAGAAAGTCTTTAAGTTGAATTTTTAATTCTTTGAGATCCATCATTGAATTGAACTAAGTTTTGAATAAGTAGATAATAGAATGAGACATTAATATACATGAGTTCCATCTAGTTACTTAGAAACTCTGTTCGAGTGATTCATGCCCATAATTTCCGCATGAATTCCATAAATTGAGTAGTATTGAGAGGAAGAGTATCTCAAAGTTCTACGTTTTGAGTATTGAGTTCTTATTCCTAACTTGAGTTAAGAAGGACCTGCTAGTTCTCGAGTTGAGTAGTTCATGCTCATAATTCCGCATGGACTCTCGAAGTTAAAAATAATGAAATTATCCATAAAAATGAGATCATTAACCTTGAATCCATAGTTCAATTAAAGAAAAATTATGAGTTACGTCAAGAAGTTATAGAGTCAAGTTTAAATGTTAAGAAGCAAGAAAAAGGGAGTTCTTAAAGTTTTCAAAGAGTCTTAAGCAATCAATTTAACTTTGATTTAAGGCTCACGTTACAGGTCGATCAAAGAGAAAAGAGTTGAGTTAAATTCTCCAAAGCTATAAGTGAACTAAGTATTCCCTAATAAGTTAAAGTTTCAAGTTAAGTAAAAAAGAGCAAGAGTTAAGTTTATTTTTCTAAGTTATAAAAGGGTCTAAGTATTCCCTAAACGTTGATAAATATTATTACATTTATGAAAAAAGGAAACTAAGAAGTTCCACAAGCGTTTTAAACTAAAGAGGGAACAATGATTCCAGGAGACTTTAAAGCAAAAGGGTTCCGTAAATTATCTCAACCCAAAGTAAAGAAGTTTTCTTAAAAAATGATCTGAAATTTGGGAGTTGTATTGAGCACCGATATGGGGATGAGAGTTAAGATAGCTCAAGTCCCATGTAAACCATGTAGCAATCATGGGTATTACTTGTTGTAATTTTTAGATGATCATGTCAGTTAGCCAGTAGATCCACTAAGTAGAGGACGTGCTTTGCGATGGCAAAGTATAGGACAGTTTTGGTAGCGTGGGCAAGACTTTGTATCACCACTTATGATTATAGTAGTGGTTGTCATTAGAGAAACTCCCACAATATTAATTACATGATTCCTCAAGGGGTCTTGCTTTGTATGAGTGGGGGTATGGGACTTCATTCATGCATTACACAAGTAGACTTTTAGAGGGAGCATAATATGTTTTTATGGTATTATTATCTTGAGTTAACATCGTGTTTTTAAACACTTTTTCTTTATGTTGCACTTGTTTTAAACTACTTTATGTTGAAATCAGTTCAGTTATGTATCATGAGTCGAGTATTTTAGGTTGAGTACCTTAAGTTGATTATCTTGAGTTTGTCTCTGATTCACTGAATCAAGTATAATATCTTTGAAGTTGAGTATCGAATCTGTATGTCAAATATCTTAATCTTTCTTTGAGTTTAGTTGAAAAGAGGTAACTATGTTTCTTTTATATTCAAGTATCAAGCTTATGTTATGCCTTAGAATTTTCCTTACATGATGTACATTCCACGTACTGAGCCAATTGTCCTGCATCTTCTCATGATGCAGCCACATATATGTAGGATCATCTAAAGGAGCTTCGTTGATACATCTGAGAGTTCGAGTTAGGTATGGTCAGCCTACTTGCTTCTGAGTGATTTTATTTTCTTTTCGGTTTAGTTAGGAGGTCGTGGGTCTTGTCCCGATTTCCATCTTTATTAGTTAGATACTTCAAAGATAGTCGGTTTAGTTAAGGACTCTGTGTTTTTCAATTATTCATTTAATGTTTTAATGACTAAAGTTGCCTATTTTATTGCTTGTTGAATATATTATTTTATTCAAAGTTTTCCATTTGAGTTAAAGCTTCTAAAGTTGAGTTGGTGAACTTTTATTTAGTTTTAAGCTTTTGCATGCTTAAGTTAGTCTTCTGCTTGTAGTCAGTCACGATGAGGGTTTACTTGGGGACCAGCAATTGTTCTTGAGTGTCAATCACATCTAGGGTGTAGAGTCGGGTCATGACAACATGGACCTCTAACATATGAATCTTGTATGGAACCACAGCCCATCCTGGTAAGGCTTTGTTTATGATCTGATAATTTGGACCCACCCACGAGACCCTCAAAGGTGAACTGTGTATTAGGGTTACGAGAGCTTCATTTTGTTGCTCGATCTATGACCCCCTTGCCCACGATTGTGGCATGACCAACTAGTCGTAGTTTCCCTCTGTCACGACCCAAATCGGGGACGCGACTGGCACCCACATTTACCCTCCTATGTGAGCGAACCAACCAATCTAACCTTTAACATTTTAATACAATATCAACAAAAGAAATGCGGAAGACTTAAACTCATTAATAGAACAATTCAAAACTATTATTAATATCCCCAAAATCTGGAAGTCATCATCACAAGAACATCTATCTCAATTCACTAAACTAGGAATGTCTAAGAACAAAATTAACTAAAAAGCTAGTCCATGCCGGAAGTTCAAGGCATCAAGACTTGAAGAAGAAGACCCAGTCCAAGCTAGAAGCATTAGCTCACCCTGAAGATCCGGTGTGACGAAGACTGGCTTGATTTACTGATGAGTTGAAGTTGACGGAACGTTTGCTGCATTACACAAATAACAAGAAGGAAACATAAAAGTAGGGGGTCAGTACAACCACAAGTACTGAGTAGATATCATCGGTTAACTCAAAATAGGGAACAATATATATCAATAATAATGTAAATCAACTACAATACTCAACATGTAGCAACAGCAATTACTTTATCATTAACAATTACCGTTAAGTTTACACATGAGGACTCAAGCCTCAACACCATACTCATTTGGGAATTAAGTTCTTTAGATTGAGTATATTCATTATCTTTCATGATTCATTATCTTTCTTCCTCTTGTGTCGGTACGTGACACTCCGCTCCTCTATTTCTATCCTGGTGCCGGAACGTGGCACTCCGATCCTCATATACTATCCTGGTACCGGAATGTGG
>CM064973.1:31308177-31492176 GCA_032847665.1 Solanum chilense | reverse complement strand
AGTGTTTTGCAACGGGAGCTCACGACGGTCCGTCGTGGATGTGACGGCTCGTCCTGCAGGTCCGTCACAATTTACAGAGAGTCGATTTTCAGTACCCAATTTCAGAATTCCCAAGTATATTGAAACGATACCCTGCGACGGTCCGTCGTGCCTGTGACGGTCCGTCGTGGGTTCCGTCGTTTCAGCCAATTTTCCAGAATTACAATCTGCTGCTCAAAACGACTAAACAGGTCGTTACACCCTCAATGCGTCAATTTCAAATAATTTTTCTAAGGTTCTCCTAAAGGACCCATGGTTTTTCGTTGGGATCATACCTTTATGTTACACCATGAAACCCATTATTTTTAAGTACATGGAGTTACATTAATGAATCTAACACTCATGTTAAGCTCTAGTTTATGCTAATATATTCCAGAGCATTGAAATATCTCCCATTGGGAGAATTGGTCCTCAAATGATGAACTAGACACCTTGTGGAAGGAAATACTCAGACTAGCAGCTCATTATGAATGGAACATCAAAATAATGCACAATTTAAAGGAGGAATCCTCAACTCCATCTTAAAAATAATCTATCCATCACAAAGAAGTAGGAACTGCATCTAACAACCCATTATGTATGAAATTCTAAACATTTCTCATGTTCATAGGTGGAATTACCTTCTCCAAGTAAAAGGTTGATCAACACAATATCATGGAGTCACATATGAAATTTACCCAAGAAAAGCATATGCATATAAGGCATGTTTATCAATTCATCTCTTGATGTGATATAGACAACTCATACTCTATTCAAAACAATATGAGGAACATAAATTATGAAATACCATTTTCTTACTAAAAATGAATTGCTCAAGAACATGCATAACATAAGTAAATCACGGAAATACATAAATCATACATGACTAAAAAACATAAAATACACCAAGATGAACTCCTTGTTTCAAGCTAGAGTAGGAGTAAAAGGAAATAGATGAGAACATCAGGACATTCTACAACTTTGCTTTCCAAGAACACAATCTCCCCCTTGGGAGGAAGCCTCAACTAATTACTTAAGCACCACTTTATTCAAGTCATTCCTAAATAACATAACCAAAAACACATAACAATCTACCATGTCATCGAAGCCATTATTGGAATATCATCCCCCTTTTGACTCATCGTGGTGATAACCTAAAAGAATATCAATCTTAAAGGAATAACTAACCATTGAAGTTGGTCAATATAAACCATATATTTCCCTCACCCTAATTAGATGGTAAAACAACCTTTTTCCATTATTCCTTTAACCTTTATATAAGGAACAATTGACCTCTAAACATATATTTTCCCCCTCCCATTCTAGGATAGACTCAATTAGGAACTAAAGCTTTACTATATAAGTTATGCAACCCATAAAAATATACTAGGAATGCAACCAATTCATGCCAAGAATAACATAAAACTCTAACAAGTAGAATCAGTATCTAATAAGATATATACTTTTATTTGGAACAATGAACATAACGGTACATATATTCAAATAACTATCTTGGTCATCTCTATACTAGAGTGCATAGAAGCGATTTTAGTTTGAAGCATTGTGATCCGGACCTCTAGTAGAACCTTTTTTGGACTCTCTCCCCTTTTCCATAAGCATCATGAATTCTCTTATCTTATGAAAAGTCTTGCTACAACCCTACATACCGTCCACTCAAGCTAGTCACCTATCATAGTGCTTCGTTGCACAATTGGTGCAAGTGGGCTTAAGCAACAAAAATTCACTATAACCCTCTTTTTGATGACTAGGGATAGACATCCTCTCTTGGTTATACCTATGAGAATCGGGGTACACTTGATCGGAAAGCATTTGTTGAATTCTAGGTTGACCATGTCTATCGAATCTAGCTTTTGAAATATTTCCATCGCTGGTCCTAGCCCTTTTTACCTCCCTAGAATTATCCTTAATTTTTATTCCTCGATTTGTTGAGCATATGTCATAAGCCTTCTAGATATTTATTTGATCGAGGAGATTACCTTACAACATTCATTTTCAACCAAGTTGGACACACCCATCAAAAACCTAGTCATCTTACCCCTTGAATCCGCCATCATAGGTGGAGCTTACTTGGACAATTGAGTTATCTTTTGGGAATATTCATTCACTTCTATATATCCTTGACGAAGGTTAATGAACTCTTGCACCTTATTTTCCCTGAACTATTAGGGAAAGAACATATCAATAAATGTCAACTTGAACGATATCCATTCTACCAACCCTATTTCTGAGAGTATCTTACCGTTACACTATTCATACAATACTTGAGCAACATATTTCAGTATATAGGTGGATAACATTTCATTATCTTCCAGAAACACCCCCATAATAGCAAGAACTTTATAAACCTCGTAGATAGCCTCTAGTATCCTCTTTGACTTTGGAGCCATAATACTTTAGAGGGTTCATTCGAGCAAAATCTCTAACCCTTGAGGAAGCTGAGCTCATATTAGGATTCACCGGAGCTATAACTCCGCTATTGTACCAAGCCACCATGGCTTGAGCTAGTATTTGGATGGACGACCTTAAATAAGCATTCGACACATCTTCATTTAAAGGATCTTTGAATCTTGGAGAGGAGATTCTTGATTCACATTTCTCTTGCTCTTTTATCCTTCTAGCATTAGGCCTTCGTGTATTCATGTTATGGAGACAGAAGAGAAGGATTAGGAAAGAGAATTCTTTTAGAGTTTCTCTCAGGAACTACTAAGAGTAATAATGAAGTGAGATTTCCTAAACCTTTTATAGCCTCTCATTAATAAATATAGCATGGTTCACATTATGAAAACACTCTACTAAACATGGTTTATGAGACATCATTATAGGATTATTCTAAAACTTGTGCCCTAATTACATAGTTTGTCATGACCCAGGGTACCCCCTTTACATATTATATGGCGTATCGAAGCCTTAAGTACTCCATACAAGCAACATAGCATACCATAACATAGGTGATTGAACAATAAGAGGAAAAACACATTTCAAGTCTTCATGTTTTTCATAAAGAAAAGTGAAAGTCTAGACTTGTCTAAATATAGGACCTAGACCATATACAATATGTACCAAAAGGTAATACAATAAAGGAAAAAACAATGAGAAATATCCATCCAGGAAGCATGGGGAGTCATAAACAAGCTAGAAGAATTAGAGATACATTGTACTCTAGTCCCCGTCTCAAGTAAAGCTACTTCCCTTACATAGTCACTCTGTCCTAGCCTTTGTTCTCATAGAGTAATTCATATTAAAGGATCACATAACGAGGTTGTTTATCTAGTTCATAACCCAATCACATTCTCCGTACCAAAGTGGTCCACTTTGGGCTACCTTTCAATGTCTACTAGGAAAGCTCATAATGACTATCCTAATAATGATATGATGTCGTTCCAACCAATAAAACCTAATTCCATCATCCTTTTCATTAAAGATACCATTACGACTCTACAACTTCAGCATTCATAACATAACCTTTCTCACGTACATGACCTTTTTAACATCATTTAAGGTCTCAAATATAATTAATTCATACATGACAAGGGTGAACAAAGCCTACCTATTCAAGACATATCATATCAACATATCATTCATACACATATCAAGTAAGGGACACAAGTCTACCAAAACAAGACACCACATTCTTTACATTATTACATATATCATATTATTCTTTGAAGCACTTAGGAATGGCCCTCATCATATTTATGTAATCATATACATTACCATATAATAATAAATATACCCATCACAACTCATATAGTCAAGTAGGAACAATCACGCATCAACATCTAAGACAACACATATAAGCATATAGTTATAGTTTACATGATCTTCTAACATACATATAAAGAACACATAATTTCACATTACTTCATATGTAGATAGATATGTTTATACTTCACATAAACCAACTACATAAATCATCATAATACTTCAAGTAGTGCCGACAAGACCATGATTATCATAATACATAAAGTAACGACGACAAGTCCACAACAATTTCAAGTAAAACACATATGACCACTAGCATAAATGGAACAGACCAATAACAACATAATTAAAGTCTAATCCACATAAAATAAAGGAAATTAGGGCAGTGTACCACCACTCCATCCTCAACAATTCAATCCAATGCTAAGTCATCCAATTCTATATCATAAAAACTCATACTCATGACCATAACCAATAATTCAATACAATTATAACAATACTCAATGAAACTAGGTTAATTCACTATATATTCATCAATATAATACAACCTAGATATAAATTCAATATAATTACCACATTATTCAATAGCCCATAGAAAACTACATTAGAATTCATAAGCATTAGACCAATAATAATTAACGCATAAATTTGTCAAAAGGAGGTTTCATCAATTTCATGGGTTCATAGGTTAATTTATTAAAAATTACGTAATTAAAAAAAATTCAATCAATAATTAATTTTTAAGACCTTTAATGCAAGTACCCATGGATGGATTTTAAAATTTGACAATTCACCTTTGGAAACTTTAGAAAACTTCGTTGAAAGTTGGGCTCCTTGATGAATATAGTTTAAAGGATCAAAAATCATACCTCAATAAATCTAATACTCTTATTTAATGAATAATATTCGCTCAACTCTCCAATTCAATCCCTTTGTTGAGTTTTGTCTCCAATGGAGTTCCAGAGAATTTCTACGGGAATTTGGGTTTTGATTTTAAAGAATGAAATCTTCTAAGTGTTAAAGACTTATATACTTGTTTAAAATACCCAAAAGACACCTAAGTAACCTCCCTTTCTATTATTGTTGATGTGGGGTAAATTTACAACTTCACCTCTTGAACTTAACATTACGTTGCACAGAGACAGACCCAATCTAAGGTTGCCCATCGACAGCCCGTCCCTTGACCAACAGACCATCATGTTGGTCTGTGGTTTGTGACTTAGGCTTGTCTTGGATCCTCCTTCCCCTCGCCTTAGTGTCCACCCAATAAACCTCACGTATGAGTCATGGACTGACCCATTGGGAGTCGATTGCCTCCGTGGTTGGGCTATCTTGGGTAGTCTTGGCCACTCATGAAGGGTCCTTCCTCAAGGACCCTTGGATACTCCTTGGTGATATTTTCACGAATGTTTCCAGTCCAAATATGATTGTATACGATATTAGTACCTCTCACATTAATTTCATCCAAAACGAACACGTAAAACGCAACGAAATATGCCAAGATACACAAGGTCATTTCAACCTTTTGAACGTCATAGAAGTTCTTGGACGTTTGATCTCCAATCTTCATGAAACTTGAATAACTGACTATATACAGTATAATAACTCATATTAATACCTCATTAACTCATAAAATACACATATATGCATATAACCGCATATGAAGCATCAAGGTCACTTAGTCGTCGAACATCTTAGTCGTCCCTTGACGTTTCACTTCCAAATCACCTAAACCTCTATACACTGCATTAATACCAAATTATAAACCATTTTAGGACCTTAAATACTCATGACAACCATGTTAGTCTCTAGCTTCACCTAAGTCATTTGAGGGGTGTTATACCTAAAATTTTGGGGAAAAGGGAGAAATAGGGGTTAGCACATCACTTGTAATAAGTATGGAAACAATGCACACACAACATAGAAATCATGCTTGAAAAGGAGCAGTTTTTAGAGATATGAAAACTTACTGTAAATCCCACTATTATGAACAATTTTATGAATCATATGAAAAAATCATATAATCCTCAATACAATATAATATTCAAACAAAGACAAACAATCCAAAGTCAAGTAACCGTAGGTATAGCTAAACAAGCTCTACATCATATTATAAGCACAAGGCATATATAAGAACATCAAGACATATGAACATATACAAGACCCTTAACGATATCCCATACAACTATACAAGTGAAATGACCAAGAAAATCCCCTTAACCTCACTTAAACAAGTAAACCAAATGAAGGACCATAAGCAATACCTAACATCATACTTTAGAAATATAGACCAACAACATGCTCATAAGTGAACCTAAAATCATATAAAGTCATTAACATTTAAAGTCATCATATACAACATATCCAGTGTAGAACACAAGAACAACCTCCTAAGTCTTCCCTCAAGGCAAACTAGTTCAAGGCATAGGTAGAATCCCATACTCCTACCTAGGCTAAGTCAAGCCTCTTCATTCACCCTAGTTAGTGTTTACTTTATTACTTCATTTTACTTTCAGGAAAACTTGTCTTAGCCAACATATACCACCAGATCTAAGTTAGAATTCGGTGTTATAAAACCTTACACCGATGGAAGGTTGTCTAGCGGCAAAAGTAGTACCATACATGAACATAACTGTAAGACACCCAAAATGATTTAGGGTATCTAGAGAATCACTCTTTCCTTTAAGATTTATAAAATGTTAATAAAGTGTTTTTTTAAAGTATGCTTGGGTGATTTGAAGTCATTTGGAATTCAAACATCAAGGGATGATCAAGACGTTCGACGACTAGTCACCTAAGGGGTATTATGTGTTTTTACGTGCTAATATGTGTGTCATGATATTATGAGGTCCTTAAATGATTAAAATGATGTTTATAGGCAGTGTGTTGAGTTTGATGAAGTTTAGAGGTCAAACGTCCACGAACGTCGAAGACGTTTGAAAGTTAGCCCTTTAGACATTCATGTGTGTCTTGAATGTGCCTTACATTTTTGGATGTGTTTTATGTGTTCTTTTTTGTTGAAATTTGCATGGAAGGTCTTAAACATGTTAATGTGTATATTCACGTTCGAAACATCTGGGTATGACTCCCCAAGGGCCCTGCAAGAGGGACAAAAGGTGAGTTTTAAAGCTTATATTGGTTTTATGGTTTCATGATTATGTGTGAATGTGAATTTTGCAATTATATGTTTATATGATGCCTTTTGTAGCTATATATGAGACCTATGTGAAATAGCAAGTTATGTTGAGAACTATGTGTCATGATACAGTTAAAACATGTTAGAAGTATTATGATTAAAATGAGTCTATTTTTGAATGGTGTGATACAATTTGACTTTGCATGATGATAGTCTTATAATATGGTTAAACTTGAAATACATTAGGAATATATTAAATGGTAGAGATGCATGTTGCCTAAGTATATGTTTAAATGGTTAAAATGTTTTCTTCGGTTATATGTGCGAACCTTCATGATTGCTTTACATGGATTGGAGTCTTTGTATAGGATTGGTCATAAAACTAAGGGTCGCATTATTTTCAAGGTAGGGTGGTTATGCGGGTTTGATTGACCTAGAAGTTACCTTACTATAAGGTTGAATGTAAAGGAAGAGCCCTTATCACTAAGTCTCCTCTATTATTTTCCCTTAATATTTTATGACCTTGGTGTCTATTAAATTGTTGAAAAAATAAACCTTATGTGGTTGAATAATATGACATAAATATAAAATTGGTGATACGCTCAAAGTTACTTCTTAAATAAGAAGTAAAGCGGTCGTATCAAGTAAAGAACCTAACTAATGAGGTTAGGATCGTTCCCACGAGGGAAATAGTTCAGACACAACTTCAATCTATTATTACTACTATTTAGTCAATTATTTCCTTGGAAAACAAAGACAATAAAAGGGGGGGTTTATTTCTAATTGAATGATAATAACTAGCTAAATTAAAGGAATCAACTAACAGATTCAAATATTAGAGGTTAATCAATTAATTAAAGTAGCTAGGGTTTACGTGTTCCCCACAAGTTCCTAATTTGATAATTCTAACTATAACAATTATTTCCTAGTATCTAGCATGCGAAGTGATAAGTTAGGTATTTCTAAATCTTTGGTCTGGCATCTAGAAAATTTCACTCCGCACCTTGGTCCGGCTATGTGTGTTGCTATAGTAACTCATAACTTTACCTCATATTAAGCATTGTTTTCGATATTTTACTAAGTTATTACCTCGTACCAATCAATACTAGCCTATAATATAGTATACACTAAATCTATGTTGATAATTCTTTTCCTATTATCTACCTCCTTTGTCCGGCAAGTAGCATTAAGGCGAGTTCTGACGTAGGCCATCCGTTAAAAAGACTTCGAAGCGAAAGAATTATCAATTCATGCAAGACACTATTGAAGAATTGTTACTTTAGTTATATTTTATCTTATTATTCACACATTGATCCCACAACCCTAGTTATGGAGTTTAGTTACCCATAGTCATAATCACAATATTCATATATATGATATAAAAATTCATGCACTTACTTCAATGAGAAAGAATAAAATCTAGAAAGTTATTTGATTAATCGACGAAATCACCAACAATCAACTCCAGAGAATAGTGTAACAATCCAAAGTCTAATGATCAAAATAATCTCTGATCTTCACGACGAACCAGCAGGACGGACCATCATGGCTACGACGGTCCGTCACGCACTTCGTAACCCCACACTTGGTCAGACTTCCCTATCTTCCTTCAGCAGCTTCACTACGATGCAACCTACGGACCGTTAGAGGCACGACGGACTGTCACAAGCTCCATAAGTGGTACTTTTCTGCATTTCTTTCTCAAAAACATCTGCGTTCATCTTTAGACAGATTTCCTGCAAATAAAGAGAAACTTATATAGAATTTAATACAAAAAGTCTTTTGGACACACACTAAACTTAAGAAAAAAGCATTAAAAATACCGGTGAAACCATGGTATATCAACAACCTCAACTTAAATTCGTTGTTTGTCCTCAGTGACTCACTATGACTCATTACATAATCTTTGTACAATAGTATCCAAGTTTTATCTTTCTCAATCATTAGACTATCAATACCAATCAGTCTCATCATATTTATGCATGTTATCACTATTAGGATTGAATTATCTCAAATCAGACCATGACACAGACTCACCACACACTAACACCTATCCTCTTCAATTTCTCACCGAGGTGCTAATATTTCCGATTTTGCAACTAGTGTCCTCACTTCAAAACAACATCCTCATTTTTCACACAATGATTTCAGTTTGAGTATAAGGATTACTTTTCAACACTCACTCTCAAAACAAATTCACTACTCATTCATACATATTGCCATAAGCTTGCCCTTTTTTCACTGCTTTAAGTTCGCTATACAACTCTTAGCATCATGATAGGACTTTCTTAGATTGTAACATACGCTCAGGTTCAGGTAGGGTATGTTTAGGTATACATTAGTGACTTTTTTACCTCCTTGACATATCGTCTAAACATACAACTTTTTATTATTTTATTACACCCAATTTCTCGTAGTCTTTCTCTTTGCTATTTTCCCTTCTTTCTTCATTTGTGTAAGTGACTCTCTTATTTTCTTGATTGTATTTATTGTATTATTTTTTTCTTTTTATTTCACTTTTCTTTCAACTGGTTCTTGAGTCACTTTACTTTTGTTATTTCTCTTTCTTTGTTCTTTCAACCCCACTTTCCAAAACATTCCTCATAATAGCTACCCTCAACTCATGGATTTGCTATGAGTCGAAGTACAGAATACCCAAAGTTGGGTCAGGGACATAAAAAGGTTGTTTACTGCATTAGCCACCCTCAACTTATGCTTTTGGCATAAGCTGAGGTGCACAAGTCAAAGGATGGACCACGACCAACACATTATTCCCAGAAAACATCAGTTAGGATGAAAAAGAGAGGTCTAGTTTATGCTCAAATAATTTGGATCAAAGAAGGAATAATTTCATTTGTTTTTTTTATCTAGGCTAAAAATGGCTTATATTGAACAAGGGCCTATGATCCTTTCGTATACAACTTACTTTTAGCAGGACTAACTAGGTAAGTTCTAGCTCAGTACAAATAGTGGACTATTCAAATTTTCCTCACACTCACTTGACATCTCATTACTCTACAAGATTATAAGACACCTAGGGTCATGTAGTGGTGTATCTCTATGTCATGCTTAGAGCCACACATTTATAAATACTATGCCAAGCCATGCATCATTTTCATTTCATCAGGATATCATTTTAGCCATAATGTTTTAGAGTTAAACTATGTACAGATGATATAGACATGCCGGTTCAACAGTAAAAATAATCATTCTCTTAGGGGAAAAGAACACAGGCAAGAAAACCCCAAAAGTGGATAGTGAATTGGGCTACTCAGACTTCACCCTAACACTCACTTTCCATTTACCCCACCCCGAACAAAAAGACATGCAATTGTCCCAATGCATAAAAAAATTGAAATATGAGATTTGTAGGTGAAGGAAACCTGGGGCGCAAAGCGCCGACGATCAATAAGATGGTGGGTTCGGTTCCCCGAAACCCACTACCTCTGTAATATGGACACCCTTAATAGTGTCCTCATCAGCAACAACACTATCAGCAGTGCCTCCCGCTATCTCCACATTTCTGTAGCTAGATGCCCCAGCAGCAAACTCTACAACCCTCATCCGACGCACCTCCTCATCAACAAGCGAGGCTCTCCTCGCAACCTCCATCTCACAGCACTCCTTCTTTCTGCTCTTTCCTCATCCTCCTCTCGACCCCTACTATTCTTGGCATGATATCGAGGGGGAGGTGGTTGAATTTTAAAAGTGGCGAATAAGGCCGCCATCACTGTGTCCTCAGCAGGCTTTGCAGAAGGGGCCTCAGACTCACGCACCCTAGAATCTAGGATCATATCAATGTCTGCTCGAACACTCTCGACCTCAGCCAGAAGGGTCGACACATCAACCTAAGGGGCTGGCCGGGCTAGCACCCGCAACTCAAAAGCGTCCAAGCGCTGATGAACCTTAGCGATCTTTCGCTCTGTGGCTTGACCATTCTCCACTCCAAGCGCTCTTTTGCCTCAGCAATAGACCTCTGCATCCAATGCTGGATATGATGAGGAAGTGTATCCATCTGTGCCTCTAGTTTGTGGACCCTAGAAAGTGAGGCCAGAGAAAGGGAAAGGGGTTGAGCGAGAGAAGCTCTGCGCAGTGCTACTACCCAGGATAGACTCGACCGGTGTAGTGACAGCGGTATCAGAAGTATCCTACGCAGCCGTGCGAGCCTCTACTACCGTATCATCCAGATTTTAACCAAGTGGAGGCAACTCTGAATGGGGCCCTCTGCGTGGAGCCAACTCATTGGCCTCATCCCTGATGAAGCCGATATCAACAGTGCCCAGCGGGGTCTTGAGCTGATAAATGTGCCAGATAGGCACACCTGCGGACCTGCATAAAGAAAATATCATGCACGGAAAGGGGTAAGTAGTTGTGACCTTAAACGCCCTCTCGTGAATGACCGCATGTAGAAGCAAAAAAAAGTCCACCTCAAACCCGGCAATCATTTCTGCCATCTAAACTGCACGATCCCATGTGACTATATTATCAGCGGCTGTGGGGGAGAGGAAGTGGCGGATAATTAACAATAAGAACTTCGCTGTGAAGGTCCAGTTAGACTTTTTGATGACTACCTTCGGCTCAATTAACCAGTCGGAACCCTCTCCAACAACAAACAAGTGAAAATCCATCCACCTCTTGGTGGTCTCTCTCACTGATGGCTCACGCAAGAATTGTCCATCTTTGACAATTTGCAACCGTTAGTCGAACTCGGCGGTGAGAGGGGTCCAGTTGGCATCAACATCCTCTCCGTATAGATACTGGCGGATGGCACGCAGGGAGATACAACCTGAATGCCACGTACTCAGACATGCTCAAGTGGGGCCTTTTTGGCGGGGGCAACCCGTATATCAATCTGTGATCTGAGAGTAGCCACGTTGGAGGCGTAGAACTCTCTTACAAACTCTTAACTATAACGGCCCAAAGAACGCACTGTACACTCTAGTCGGTGTCTGGTGAAGAGATTGTGGATCTCTGGCATAGTAGGGAGACTTCCCATAAGGACCCGCCTCTCCAATGTAAGAGTCCATGTCGTGACTCCTTTCTCATCCAGAAACTTTGCGTTTGAATAAACTTGATACTGACCATCGACAAACCATTGATTGAGATGATCGACAACTGGGGTGAGAACACGATTCGGTGAGACAGGAGTGGATTCAGAACTTTCAGCCACATTAGACGAGGCAGACTATGCAGCTGTGGTGGGTGCAGGGACTTCAGCAGACTCAGAAGCTTCCTCCAACCACGAAACTCCTAAGGAACCAGACGCTCCTTCTTCATGATTATCTGACCCAGAAGGTGTGCCGCTTAGTGTGCACTCCTCGTCAAATTGAGAGGTAGTGACTACGCCGGACGCCACCTTTTTGGGCATAGGTCTAGAAGCACGTGCCGCTCGGGATGGAGTGGCAACGCTTGGGGTCACGTACTCGGGGTCACGCTCATCGTCAGGGCCAATGACCAGGCGGGTAGCTGGGCGACAGACTTTAATCGCCAACGTGCGTAAACTCGTTCTTGTTTTGGTGCCATAATAGATATTACCCGTAACCAATCAATATTAGTACGAGAAGGAGCAAACAAGATGAGCAAAAGCGAAACAAAATAAATAAAAGAGTCAATATATAATTACATTTCTATAGTAAAAGTGAAACACGACGGACAAGGTGACGGATCGTCGTTACCACGGACCGTCGTGGGGTCCGTCATGTCTTACTTCAACTATGTTTATGTGGAGACCCTTGAGGAAAGTCTCTGACAAGTATGAAGGATAAATAGGACAGACCGTCGTGACAATGAAGGTCCTCCGTCGCTGTCTGTCGTGGGGTACTTTAGAAAAGAGAATGGACCCTTAGGAGAGGGGTCTATGACCGTCACAACGGTTATGCAGGACGGACCGTCCAGGGTATAATGGTCCATCGTAGATGTCCGTCAGAGGACACTTTGAAAAAGTATTGAGACCCTTAGGAGATGGGTCTCTGACAACCATGAGGGTTGTGAAGGACGGACCGTCGTGGATATGACGGTCCATCGTAGATGTCCGTCAGAGGACACTCAGGAAAAAAAAAGTAGGAGACCCTTAGAAAAAGGGTCTCTGACAACCAGAACAGTTGTGCAGGACGGACCGCCGTCTGAGAGACGGTCCTTCGTAGATGTCCGTAAGAGGACACTTTAGAAAAAATAGGACACCCACAGGAGATAAGTCTCATACAACCACAACGGTTGTGCAGGATGGACCTTCATGTTAATGACGGTCCATCGCAGGCGTCCACTTGTGGACACTTGGAGAAAATTTGACAGTCACGTGATGGGGGTGTTGGGACGGACCCTATGACAGTTCGTCGTGGGTACGACGGTCCGTTATTGGAGTCTCATTCTGTCATTCAGTGACAGAACTGGGCATGCCATAATAATCCCCTATGACCCAAATGGATTTTTTAGTGTTTAAACTACATGTGTCTAACCTAAATACCTAGTAAGCTAGCAATGCTAAAGCGCCTATTTCTAGAGTTATAACAAGGAAATTTTGAGGATTCTCAACCTAGGTCAGATAAAATTTGTATTAAAGAATGAACCCATCAATAAAAAATTGGAAAATACTAATTGATAAATAAAAATGCAATGTAAATGGGTAGAAATAAGAGATACATACCTTAGAATTTGAGAAAAACAAGCGAGGAAGGTACTTGGTGATCAAGAAGAGAACCACAGCAGCAGACTCCGACTAGTAAAGAGTCTACTTGAGGAATTTGAGAATTTGGGGAAATGATCGGTTGAAAGAGAGGTAGGAAATGGGAAGTTTAAATGGGAGGGAATGTGAGAAAGAGGGAAAGAAATCATTCAAATGAAGGGGTGGGGGGTTTTATACGTTGAAGTTTTTTTAAAAGATCCCAGCCGGGTCGGGTCGGGTACGCTCATTAATGACACAACTGAGTCCCCAACGATGGTCCATCGCAATTGTGACGGTCCGTCATTAGTTCCATCGCGTGTACCCTAGTTTTGAAAATAAATGAAAGACGTAGCTGACACGACTGGTTCATGCGACGTTCTATCGCGTTCATGATGATCTGTAGATGGGTCCGTCTGTGACTGCTACAGAGTTATTTTTTTCAGAATTTCCTAGTGATGTTCCTGCAAATTTAAAACCCATTAGTGGAAGATTCTACCATTACTAGAAAGAAAAACTATTAGTATTGGGTTGCCTCCCAACAAGCGTCTGATTTAACGTCGTGGTACGACTGAGTACACTTGATTATTAAGCCTTCATCAAGATGGTATGCCTCAATCTCTTCATTTGCCGATTCAGTATGCCCAAAATTGAGTTTTATTCGTTCTCCATTCACCCTAAACCACACTCCCTCCTTGGTTTCAAACTCAAATGCTCCATGAGGGAATAATTGGGTAATCAAGTAAGGGACAGTCCATTTAAACTTGAGCTTGCCCGAAAGCCAACTCAACCTAGAATTGTCTAAAAGCACCAAATCCCCAATCATAAACTCTTATTTTTCACTTTTTAGGTCATAATTCTTCTTCATCTTTTCTTTGTAGGATATAGAACATACCGATTGGAGCTCACCACTATGCCTCATGGACCTACAAATGTTGAAGGTCGCTTCTTCATTGTTCAATCGAAATTTCATCTGCCCCTTTTGCATATCAACTAAGGCTCTACCCATAGCAAGGAATGACCTCCTAAGAAAAATAGGCACTTCAAAATCGACTTCACAATCAAGAATAAAAAAATCTGCCGGAAATATGAACGACTCCACTTTTACTAGCAAATCGTGGAGTATCCCTATAGGCCTTTTCACTGTTTGATCGGCAATCAGTAGCCGCATGGAAGTGCACTTTGGGTCACCCAAACCCAACTTTTTGCAAATCAAGAGGGGCATGAGATTTATGCTTGCCGCCAGATTACATAATGCTTTTGCAAAATGTAATGACCCGACTATACAAGGAATAGTGAACGCACCCTGATCTCCTTTATTTTGTACGCGAGATCTTGTAGCAATAGCACTACAATGCTGCATTCTATCATCACCCTCGAAAGTGAGAGATCTTTTCTTTCTAACCAGATCTTTCATAAACATGGCATAACCGGACATTTGTTCTAGAGCTTCTACCAAAGGTACATTGATAGAAAGCTGCTTCAACATTGTTATTAAATGTCGATATTTACCATCCTCGGTCTTTTTCACTAATTTCTGAGAAATGGGGGGTCTAGGCATTTGAATTACCTTTATAGACACTTCAGCATCTTTTCCAGTGTTATCTTCTACTTCACCACTACCCTCTATCACCTTATCATTATCTTTTATCACTTTTTTCTCTTTAGACGGCATAGGTGGGTCAAAGGTCTGCTAACCACCCCGAGTAGTGATTGTCATACAGTATCCATCATATTTTACGATTTTGGACAGTGTTGATAGAAAGAGTGACCGGTTGCCGTGTGTTCACAGTCACTGATAATTGGGCCATTTTCAACTCAATCTACTTAATTGATATTGCATGTGTATCAACTTTCTGCCCAATTCCCGCTAAATCACTCCTTAACTCATTAATGTGATCATCAATAGCATCGGACCTCCTCATCATTTCGTGCAACATATCCTCAAATCGCGCCATACTATCTCCACCATCCCTAGGAGTAACTTCACGATTTTGAAGAGGGACATAGGGACCATTCCTATCATTTCAGTTACCATAGTTACCCCTGTTGAAAATGTTGTCGCGGTTGTAGTTTCCATCTCGGACATAATGACCCTCACGTTTATAGTTATTATAGATCCAACCTTTCTTTCCTTGAACTTGGTGCCAATTCTCCTGATTTGAGCCTTGGGAACTCTACCGAAAACCTCCCGTCTACTTATTTACCGCCTAGAATTCTCCGCATAATAACACTCATCATTTGGTGATGGTGGTTTAGACAAGTAGTTAACTACATTTATCTTTTCTGCACCCTAGTGATATGTTTTAATACCAACCCAAGCTCAGTTATCATTTGATCCATCTCTTCACGAATCTCATTTGTGGCTTGGTTGAGAGTGGATTATACTGCGAAGGTATTTCTCCCAGTATCTGACTTCGTAGTACTCCAAGCATTATTATTCCGGGAGATTTTCTCTAACTTTTCGGCAATCTCGACATAAGGACACTCCCCATAAGAACCACTTGCTATAGTATCCAACACCTCTTTATTATTATCATCCTATCCCCGATAAAAGTATTCCTTTAGTGACTCATCATCAATACGCTGATTGGGGACGCTTCTCAAAAACGAGGTGAATCTATCCCAAGAAATACTAACTGACTCTCCTGGTAGTGCCACAAAGTTATTCACTCTGTCTTTGTGGTTTAGTTTCTTGTACACCGGGTAGTAGGGTGCTAAGAAAACGTCCCTTAGTTGGTTCTAAGTTAAAATTGAGTTATAAGGGAGCTCATTGAACCAAATAGCAGCCTATCCTGTCAGTGAGAGAGGAAACACTCTTACCCCTATTACATCCATGTCCAAGTCAGGCCTCCCTACACAACTTTTACACACTACCCTAACCTTAGCTATATGGGCATGTGGATCCTCAGAAGGTAACCCTGAAAACAAACCTCTGGCAGTGAGCATTTGCATCAGGCTACTAGTTACCACAAAGGTGTGGCCTGGTTGTAGAGGGGGCAAGACAAGTGGCCCATCGGAGTTTGCTATATGGTCATAGCATTTGTAGTATTTTTGGGGCCGTGGAGCGGTATTTCGTCACCTCTGTTGGTTTTCACCCGGAGCATCGGTTAACAAATGACCATGAACATCAACCGGAGCTGGAATGTTCTGGTTAGGATCATCATCAATAATACCCAAGTTTTGATTCATGTTGCGTAGTGTACGCTCTAATTCGTGATCTTAGGGAAACAGGATTTCTCTTCCTCTCCGTGTTTTTGGCCTACAAGGAAGATAGTTCTACAAGAATAAAAAAACAAGAAACAAAGTAAAATCAAGAAAATATCGACTAAACTATAGTAATAAGTTTAAGTCAATCTAAAAGCTACCTTTCCAGGCAGCGGCGCCAAAATTTGATACGCTCAAACTTACTTTTCAAAAAAGAAGTAAAGCATTCGTATCAAGTAAATAATCCAACTAATGAAGTTAGGATCGTTCCCACGAGGAAAATAGTTCGGACTTAACTTCAATCTGTTATTACTACTATTTAGTAAATTATTTTCTTGGAAAACAAAGACAATAAAAGGGGGGTTTTATTTCTAAATAAATGAAAATAACTAGCTTAATTAAAGGAGACAACTAACAGATTCAAATGTTGGATTTTAATCAATCAATAATAGTAACTAGTGTTTACATGTTCCCCACAGTTTCCTAATTTAATAATTCTAACTATAAAAATTCTTTCCTAGTATCGTGCATGCAAAGTAATTATTTAGGTATTTCTAAATCCTTGGTCTGGCATCCACAAAATTTCACTCCGCACCTTGGTCCGGCTATGTGTGTTGCTATACTAACACTTACCTTTACCTCATATTAAGCATTGTATTCGATATTTGACTAAGTTATTACCTCGTACCAATCAATACTAGCCTATTAGATAGTATACACTAAATATATGTTCCTAATTCTTTTCCTATTATCTACCTCCTTGGTCCGGCAAGTAACATTAAGGCGAGTTCTAACGTTGGCCATCCGTTAAAAAGACTTCTAAGCGAAAGAATTATCAAAACATGCAAGACACTATTCAAGAATTGTTATTTTAGTTAGAATTTATCTTATTATTCACCCATGGTTGCCACACCCTAGTTATGGAGTTTTGTTACCCATAGTCATAATCACAATATTCATATATATGATATAAGAATTCATACACTTACTTGAATGAGAAAGAATAAAATCCCGAAATTTTCTTGATTAATCGACAAAATCACCAGCAATCAGCTCTAGAGAATAGTGTAACAATCCAAAGTCTAATAATCAAAATAATCTCTCAACAAAGAATCTAGCATATAAGTGTCTAATCACCAAAGGTCCAACCCCAAAAATGAAGTTTTTCAAACTATTTATAAAAAATAAAACCTAATCAAAGAAGGACTCTATTTGCTGGAAATCTGTGAAAATGCGGCTGGGTTGACGAACTTTGCGACGGGTCGTCGTGGTCACGACGGTCCATCATGGACTCTGTCTTCTCATACTTTGTAAATTCTTCTACTGCACTCTTTGTTACCCTCGACAGCAGGTATGATGGATCATCACAGGTACGACGGTCCGTCGAGGGTCTTCGTTCCATAACACTTAAACTCTTTGAAATTTGGGTACTAGGACTACTTCTCTGATCTTTAGGATGAACCAGCAGGACGGATCGTCATGGCTACGACAGTCCTCACGCACTTCGTAACCCCACACTTGGTCAGACTTCCCCATCTTCCTTCAACAGCTTCAATACGATGCCAACTATGGACCGTCACAGGCACGACGGACCGTCACAAGCTCTGTAGGTTGTTCTTTTATGTATTTCTTGCTCAAAAACATCCGTGTCCATTTTTAGATAGATTTCCTTCAAATAAAGAGAAACTTACATAAAAATTAATACAAAAAGGCTTTTGGACACACACTAAACTTAAGGAAAAAGCATTAAAAATACCGTGAAACCACGGTATATCAATTGGGTACTAATTTGCATAGATGATAAGGTTAAGAACCCCTTGGTGTTCCAATGTTGAATTACTGTAATTCTTTCTAAAGTGGTAATCACTTTATGTGATGAAAATGAAGGTTTTTAAGTTAAAATCCTCTTGAGGTTGGGTTAAGTTTTCTTAATTGGGTTTACCCTATGTTTGGGATGGTGATGTGAGTAGTGAGGTTGTAGACATTTTTACCTTGTCCTTCTATTTTTACTTGAGCTTGAATTTAATAATTTTTAGTAAGCTTGTTTATGATAGAAGTCTTGTATAAAATATGAATTGCGTGATCTTTACACGTTTGGTATGTCTTGATTGACACTATATTAATAGTATTTTGAAGATTCTAAAGTACTTGAAAAGTAATTTTTGATTAACTTCATGGTTTTCTCATGCTGATTGTGCATCTTGATATGCTAGTTGTGCATCTAACTTCATCAAATAAGATAAGAACCATGTTTGAAGTAACTCTTAATGTGTAAGGTTTATCCTTATAATGAAAAATCTGAGTCTCCTTAAAATGAAAATGATGTGTCTCTTTAAAATATGTGACTTCTATGATTTGGAAAGCATGATTGTAGGTTGTTATATTTCCAAAAGTATGCTTACTGTGAAGGACATCGCTATATTAGAAATTGACATTTTGTAAAATGACTTCCTATTTGTTTTCATGTGCTTGGTGCGACAGACCATTTAGATTTCACAAAGAAGAAAACATGATCATGCCTTGGTTTAAAAGTTGAGAAATTCTTTTGTTACAGTAAAGATGACCTTTGTGAATTTGCTTGGGAACTCATGTGACATGTTACAGTGTTTGGAGAAGGACATTCCTCCATGGACACAATTAAACATGGTATGGTTCAGTCTAACCATCATAGAACTAGGTCTAACTAATAAGAATTCATTATCTATATAATTAACTCAAGTCTATGTGCATTAAAGTATGAATGCTTAAATGGCTTTTGAGTATTGTTGGAATCTCCTATGTGTGACCTTACATTAAGAGATATTAAATAAATTCAAGTGTAATGGCCATGTCATGATTAGGAGAAGGATGTTCCTCCAATGAACATGATAAGATTCTATATGTTTGATGCATTAAAGTGTTAGTGAATAAAAGTTTTGCTTTCCTGTATGCATTGAGTGCTATTTGGATTGAATTGTGTTCCTTTTAACTTTGGTGAATTGATTTCTTTAAGATGATGTTATGACTGTTGTGATCTTCTCTATGGTTCATTGAAGTCCCTGTTGTGATTAAAGTTTTCTAAGTGTCATTCGAGGACGAATATTCCCAAGTGGGGGATATTGTAAGACCCCCAAAATGAGTTAGGGTGTAGAGAGCCTAACTTGTCACAATAAGATTTATACATGTTAATAAAGTGTTTTAAAGTATGTTTAGGTGATTTGAAGTCATTTGGAAGTTAAACGTCATGGAACGACAAGGACATCCGACGACTTGTCACCTAAGGGGCCTTATATGTTTTGATGTGCTTATGTGTGTGTCATGAACTTATGAGTTCCTTAACTGATTGAAAATGATGTTTATATGAGTGTATTGAGTTTTTTGAAGTTTGCAGGTCAAACATCCTAGAACGTCTAAGACGTTTGAAAGTTAGCCCTTGAGACGTTCATGTGTGGCTTGAGTGTGACTTGCATGTTTGGATGTGTTATACGTTTTCATTTTGGGTGAAACTTGCATGGAAGGTCTTCAACATGTTAGGGTGTATGTTCACATTGTAAATGTCCAGGTACGACTCCCCAAGGGTCCCGTAAGAGGCCTTCAAGGAGGACCCAAATGTTGTCGAGAGAGGTAGTGTCAATCGACAAGCAAAATTGATACATCATCAATCCAGTGATGACCCGTAGACTTGGGTAGTAGGTTGAACTTAAATTCAGGATCATGAGCCACCAATAAGCATCTTTAATAACAAAAGATGGAGCAGTAGGATACACCGTCGTCCAGTCGATGCTGTCCGTCGATGGTGGCTAGCAACTACTGCTTGCACACTGTTTTATTTAAGGAGTGAATGGTAAATTCACCCTCCGTCCTATCCTGACACTACTAGGTTTATTTGTTTATTTTTGGGTGTATTTAACAAAAACGTGATCAACACATTCCCAATCCCTTCTACACAAATTAGACTTTTCCTAAAACAATATTCTCTCTAGAACCTCTATTGAAGGTGAAGCTCAAGAAAAACTTAGAGCTTGGAATCCCATTGACTATTCATCAAGTTTTAGAGGTTTTCATAGAGTTAAAGGTATCATGATCCTTGTTCTCTAGTTATCCTTCCATCTAGAGAGTTAATCTCAAAGTTTGTAAAGAGATTTCATTATCAAACTTTCAAAATTTCAATCTAGCCATGGGTTCTTTCTCAAAATGTTTTCAAAGGATTTATCATGATGAATTGATGATAATATATTGGTTTTAATGTGAAATTTAATCCAATTGCATTGTGAACCCATGTCCCTTCCCAAAGACGATTTAGCCTATCCATGGTCATTTTGATGGGGTCTTGTTATTTGTTGAATTGTGATTATATTACGTTGAATTGCCCATGTATACTGTTTATTATGTATATTTGATGGTTAATCTTTGATGAATGATTCAGGTGGATCAATATATGATGATTTGAATAAGTTTAGCCTATGTCTTTATGTGTTCACTGTAACATTGGCCTTATAATGTATGAATGTGGAATTTAATAAGCTTAAGATTATTGTATATACTTCCTTAGGTTATTATCATGGTCGAATTCTGGGTATTAATATCGTATGATAAAAGTAAAGAAATATTGGCATGAATTGATCTAGGTTCTTCTAGTCTATCGACTAATAATATTATGTATGTGATGTGATCTCAATTTTAGGTTAGATGAAGCATGATTCCTTTTGAGTAATGATCTATTTAGATAATTCCTAACATTTACATTATTGTTAAAATAATATTGATGATCAAGTCATTAGGGAATTCCTCTTCTCTCTATCCAATGATAGTTTAGTGCCTATGTTTATCTTGATCTTGTAGGGATTTAAGCATCATTTCATTATGTTAAGTGTATATTTAGATACTGCCCTAGATTTATACTATTGATGAAATATGATTTATTATCCATGCAATTAAAATCGGATAATGGTCTATGTCCTTCTACCTTCTAGTATGTTAGGGATGTGTTGCACTAGTTTGTACCATGTCCTTGTAGTAGTTTATGCATGACTTCATATATGATTATTGTACTTTAGATACTGACTTGCACTAGTTTGTACCATGTCCTTGTAGTAGTTTATGCATGACTTCATATATGATAATTATACTTTAGATACTGACGTATACTTTAATTGTTGATGAAAGAGTAATAATGGTCAATGATGACCAAAGGCTAAAGGATTGGTAAGAATTGCTCTACTCTTCTACTTCTCTAATTCTCCATAATATTGTTGATGAGGTCTTGTATGGAACTGTGTGGTATGGTCCACTTATGGTGGTGCTGTTTACTTTATTGTGATTATATATGTATTGACTATGAAATTGAAGGCAAATTGGTGAATATATGAGTGTCTGGTTATAATGAGTACACTATGTGAAGCTTATACCTACTTTCCTATTTTAGTTTTTATGTAGATTGTATGGATATTGTATGAGCATGTAAATGGTAAGTTTAAGATCATGTGTTGGTGCTTCCATTAATGAAGTGTTAAGGATTAATGACCCCTATCCATGTACACCTATGTGAAGGTGTAAATAGCTAATGTTGGAGTCTTAGAGTGTAATATGAAGTTGGCTTGTCTCCTATGCTAAATTGGGTTGTGTTTTCTATTCTTGGTTGTGCTTGTGGTCCTAAGAGGGTGTCTTACTCAACGTGTTGTTTTTATCCATTATGTCGTCATATTGACCAATGTACACATACCCTCACTCTACATGGATGCTTACAAGTTGTATAGCGTCATAGTGTCTAATGAAATGTTGTTCTCATATTCACTAGTTTCTACTACTATGCATGTTAATATTATTTCTATGAAAGTATGGGATGTGTTTCCTTAAATAGGATAACTTGATAGGTCTACTAGTATGGTCAAAGGTATGGGACCTTCTCTGTGCAATGCACATGTTTACATTGATAGGATTGTTCCTAGGATTGGTTTCTATATACATGGATATGAATGGATAAGTAGGTTATGAGCATGTCTTATATGCTATAATGTGAAATATGTGGTATGCTGAAGTTTCATTATAACTAGTGTCTAAATGTGTTTATATGAAAGCATTATTCATATAGTTACACTTGTATACTTATGCATGAATGAAGTAAAGTATGAACATATGTAGGTCAAAGGTGTGCTCAAGAGTATCCTAAACTAGATAGGTGCTTGAATATGGTATGTCCATTTGAAAGGTTTTCTAACATGATATAGGTTGATGAAAGGATTTGTCATCTATAACCTATGAGCTAAGCATATGTGGAGTGAATCTCCTAAAGCCTATCTTATATAAAGTAATGTAATAAAGACTTTTAATAAACGAAACTTATCTTAGCCCCTTCCCATTGTATGAAGGTAGGTCACCATAATCCTCATGAGGTGGATAACCGCAATGCCTCCGTAGGCAGAAAAAGGGTTTCCATAATGAATAACCATAATTCCCCATTTGTCATAAAGAGGGTTTTCACATATATGACTCCAAGTTTCTACAACAATGTTGCACCGTAGGATCTAGCAAGTGATATAACCTAATATGCTATCATGATACTCATGTCTTACCTTGGAATGTAAGATACCCTCTTTTGGTGTGAGGGGATGACACAAAATTACATGTTTGGCTCACATGCTCTTATTGTCACTTAAGGCTATTGTTTTCCTAAAGGAAAATGGACATTGGAAGTAATGACGAAGACACTAAATAGGATGACCTAATGGAGGTGTCACTTAGGATAGGTGGAAGTAATGAACCCACCTAGACATGGCATAAGTGGCTCTTAGGGAGTTCTAGGAAGGTGATTTAAGGTGTATGATTATGGTTATGTCTTTATGCATGTCATGGTAGTAATTTTCTACTTGTTATGAAAATGTGCAGGATATGATGAGTCTATATGTGGTCTTATTCTTATATGCACTATGTTGGTCTTAATGACTATATGATGAAGGTTTTTGACATGAATGAAGTTGTGTTCACTTACTTGTTGATGTATGAATTGGATGTTAAGTATTGTGGTCTGATGATAGGCTTACTAAGTATGTGTGAGGTTATGGGGATTCACATTTACATTGCACTAGTGAACTTAGATGTGGATTGTGAGAAAGGTCTTAAAATGTTCTATGTGAAGTGAAATTGGTGTATGTGAATAATAAGTAAAGCTCACTCAATTGCATTACTGTCTTGACATAAATGTGTCTTGTAATTTGCTATAATTATATGATGGTATCGGTTGTCTTATGTAAGTTGTAGGCATGGTTTTTCTTGTAATATTGAGGTGATTCATTGCACCCAGTATCACTAGAGGGTTACTTGAGAGGTTAATGAGTTAAAGAAGAACTTTACTGAAAAAGGAAAGTAGTAACTGTAAAGTGACCTCAAATATGGCTTAAATTCTATATGTGATTTTTCGTGATGCTTAAATTATATTGATAATGTAGATATATGTTAAAGAATGTTTTGGCATAACTGGATACTCATATAAGTGAATGTTTAACCCTTATGAATTGAAAGTGATGTTTTAGGTTGCATGGTGTAAAAGTTCATGTTATTTTATTGATTTAAGTTTTAACTCATATTTTAATATGTTTTTGTTGGTTTGGTTTCTAGTATTGAGTCTATTCCTTCCCTCCAAAAGATCATGATGTCATTCGGGGACGAATGTTCCTAAGGGGTTGGGGGATAATGTAACACTCCAAAAGTCTAAGACGTGATCTAGAGCCTAACATGAGTGTATAGGGTTTGAGACACAATTTTAAGGTAAAAATAATGAATATAAGTCATTTAGGAAGTTTTAGTATCAAAACGGCAAAGAACGTCCATGACGTTCGGAAATTAGTTCAAGAGGTGCTAGTGTGCCATAGCCTATTTGACTAGGTTTTAGGAGTCGGAATGTGATGGAATTTGGTAGTAAGGTTTCAAATAAGTTTTAGAGTTGTTTATAGTCAAAACTTCAAGGTAGAAATCTCTAAGGACCAACCAAAGGATCCTTGAGGAGGACCCTTGCTTTTCGCTAAAAGTTGTCATGAGACAGTAGCCATCGAGATATGGCAGGCCACGAGGCGTGGTCCGATCGACACGGCGTCGATTGCCACAGTCAATGGACACTGAGTAAATTTGGTGGAGAGGTCATTTTCGCAAGTCTCACTCACAAACTACGGATGAGCACCAAGGAGGGAGGCTTGTCCATCGACTGGCCTATGGCCCGTAGGTCGTAGTCTTGTAGATCAGGTAACTATTTTGATGCCACGATTTAGTTGGTTCAATTAAATTGATTAGGTGGTTAGTGTATTATTTAGGGGGTAAGGGAGGCCTAATTAATCTAGTTAATGACTTATATTAATACCCTAACCTAATTAAACTAACCTTACCCTCTAATTTCCAAAACCAAATTGTTCTTCCTTCTCTCTTCTTTCTCACTCCAAAATAGAACAACTCCATCGAAGGGCTAGGTGAAGGTCAAAGGGCAGCAAGGAGGGTGCTTTTCTCTATCATTATTCATTAATTAACAAGGTATGGGAACTTTTTACCTTTGGGATTACTTTTCCCGAAGGATCCTTCCAATACAAATTTGATCTTATAAATTACTTTTTTTATGATTTATTTTGGTTATTATGAATATACTATGATGTATTATTATTCAATTATGCTAATTCTTTATTAATTGACCTAGTTTGTGGAAGATGACTTTGTCCCCTTAACCCTGGATTGTGATCTTTAATTTAATTATCTTGTATTGATACATTTGGCTTAGTTAATGTGTGAATTACTATTCTATGTTGTTATTATGATAATTGATGAGTTAATTGAGGTTGGTTGATGGTAATACCATGATGATGGATTTGGAAGAAAAAGAGGTACGACTTTGTAATTTTCAAACCTTAACTCTATTGTGATGACTTATACCTAATGATGGTGATTCAGTATATGTGTTGTGATTTGATTGATTAGAATGGTAGGATGTGGTATAGAAATTTATTCTATTATGAATCATGAGATCAATTTTTGGTTGTAAAGATATAAATATTATTTTGATTCATTTGTGTGTACTACTACAATATGATATATGGATCTCACTATGAATGATGTTTTGAAAGGTGATTCTCGTACAATTCCTAATGACATAATTATGATGATATACAAGGATTAGTCTCATACGACCTAAACTTATTTATGGTTATTAATGAAAGACATTTCAAAAAAGGAGTCTTGCTTAGCACCGAGTGAACTAGATGTGAGGGGGACACCTTCCCAATGAGGGAAGGTAGGGTTCACCATAGTACTTAAAGAGATTGCAGACTATAATATGATGTACATAAAGAGGGTCCCAACTATATGTCTCAGTTCATTAACTATGTTGCCTCTATTGAAATACTATCTAGTGGATCCACCTAGATGTTATTGTCACATCCGAGGAGCACCCCCTGGAACTAACATGGCGTACTTGACCTATAGAAGGTATTATACAATCCCATTATCATTCATTGCATTGTCATAGGTAAATTTAGAGGAAAATTTAAAACTCTCTTACCACATCAATATGCTATAACATTACTTATATTATATATAAAATATCATCATACATAGTTATAGACTCTAGTCTCTTTTATCCATACTAGACTTAATATCATAAGAGTACTTTAGGGACACGAACCTTATAACACAATACATAAGTACAATAAGGAAAGACTTTAAAGTAACTAGACATTACTTAGGAATCCTTGGACTTAAGGATTTCCTTTTCTTGAACTTGGTAATCATCTATCAATATTTTCACCATTTAAGACATCCTTTAAGAATCCCTAACCTACACTTTGTGTAAAAAGTAGAGAAGAATTAAGTTAGTACAAGAATGCACTAAGTATGGCAACCATGCATTTTAAAGGGTCAATTTTTTGAAATACACTTCATGCCTTTAAGTGATAACATCATAAAACGTCTACACAATACATTTATATCATTCACATACAGGACATACTGAAATACACAACATAGTCGAAAAACAAGTAAAAGAGAAAAATTTTATCTTTAGGATTAAAATTCACAGTAATTCATTGTAACATGAACCTTTTCATAAAACTTCACAAAAAGTCAAGACAACATCAAATTTAATCATTATTTTAATTATTAGTAATAATAAATAACCTTTGCTAGCAAAGAGATGAGGATAATGGGACTTCATGTCGGCCTCGGCCTCCTATGTTGCTTCAACTAGGTGGTTTCTCCATAACACTTTTACGGAGGCCACCTCTTTGTTCCTCAACCTCTTCATTTGAAAATCAAGGATTTCAACTGGAACCTCTTCATAGTAGAGGTTCTCTCTCACAGAAGACCTTCGATAGGAAAAATTGACTCGGGGTTACCAATGCACTTCTTATGCATGCATACATGGAAAACCGGATGAATCGAAGATAGTTCACTAGGGAGTTTCAACTCATATGCAACTTTGCAAACCCTTTGAAAAATTCAATAGGGACCCACATAACGAGGACTTAACTTCCCCTTCTTGCCGAATCTAACCACCTCTTTCATGGGCGAAATTTTAAAATACAACTTATCACCATATTCAAATTCAAGGTACCTTCTCCTATGATCGGCATAAGACTTTTGCCGACTATAGGCTGTTTGCAAACGGTTCCTTATGATATGAAATTTATCTAAAGTCTTATAGATCAAATCGTGACCAAGAAGTAAAGACTCACCAATCTTAAATCACTCAATAGGATATCTACACCTCTTACCATAAAAAAATTCAAAAGGAGCCATATATATGGATGAATAGAAACTATTATTATTTGAGAACTCCACCAAAGGAAAGTGTTAATACCAATTTCCCTTAAAATCAATAATACAATCTTGAAGCATATCCTTAAGAGTTTGAATGGTATGCTCTTCTTGACCATCCGTTTAAGGATGAAAACCAGTTCTTAACTACACTTGAGTACCCATACCTCTTGTAAATGACCTCCAAAAGATAGATTTTAATTGAGCACCTCTATCCGATATGATGGACAAAGGAACCCCATGAAGACTCACTATCTTGTCAATATAGATTCTTGTATAATCTTTCTCTTAAAAAGTGGACTTAACGGGAATAAAATGAGCGGATTTGTTCAATCTATACACCACCACACATATAGATTCATATTGATTCCGAGTCTAATGCAACCCAACTACAAAATCCGTGTTAGCATCTTCCCTATTACAAGTAGGAACATGGACCTCTTGTAGTAAACCACCTGACTTTTGGTGCTTCGTTTTCACTTGTTGGCAATTTGGACACTTTGCAAGAAATTCCACTATGATCCTTTTTAATCCATCCACCAAAACAATTCTCTACGATCATGATACATCTTAGTAGAACCCGGATGAATAGAGTAACGCGCAACATGAGCTTCCTCAAGAATCTGATTTCCCAAATCATTGACATTAGGCATATAAAATTTCTTTTAGTATCTAATAACACCATCCCCCCTTGGGAGAATGACTCATTCATCTTCCCAAGAACTGGTTATTTTAAATCCATCAATATTGGATCAAGGTGTTGCTTAGATTTCACCTCAACCACAAAAGACGACTCAGGTTATGATGTACCACAACACCACCATTTGGAGAATCTTCAATTTGAACCCCTAAATGAGTCATCCTATGAACATCCCTCACTAGATTTCTCTTGGATTTTTCCACATGGGACACACTTTCCATGGACAAACGATCTAGAGCGTCTGCTACCACATTAGCCTTTCTGGGGTGATAGAGTACAATTATGTCGTAGTCTTTTAACAACTATAACCATCTACTTTGATGGAGATTCTACTCTTTTTGAGTGAATACGTATTGAAGACTTTTATGGTATTGTATTACACATCAACATGAACCCCATGGAGATAATGCTTCTATATTTTTAAGGCAAATACCACGACCGCTAATTCAAGGTCATGAGTCATATAATTCTTCTCATGGAATTTTAGTTGACTAGAAGCATGAGCTATAACTTTTCCATGTTGCATAAGAACACACCCTAATCCGACTCATGATACATCATAATATACCAAAAAACACATAGAACCCTCTGGTAGGGTCAATATACCAGAGCGGAAGTAAGCTTATCTTTTAAAATTTGGAAGATTCGTTCTCATGCTTCCATCGACAAACCTTCTATAATAACCGGCTAGGTCTAAGAAACTCATAATATCCATAGGAGCCAAAGGTCTAGGACAATTTTTCACCGCTTCGGTCTTCCTTGGATCAGCCTCTACACCTTCACTAGAGATGATATGACCGAGAAACGCTACTGACCTCAACCAAAAACCACATTTGCTATACTTGGAAAATAGTTGATGTTTCTTAAGCACTTGTAAAACCACTCTCAAATGGTCCATGTGTTCACCCTCATTTTTTGAATATACCAAGATGTCATCAATGAATACACTGACAAATGAATATAGATAAATTCGAAACACCCTATTCATTAGGTCCATAAATTCAACAAGAGCATTGGTGACACCAAAGGTCATCAATAAGAATTCACAGTGACCATATCTAGTTCAAAATGCCGTCTTGGTATTATCTTAACCTCTTACCCTAAGTTGGTAATATTCCGACCTCAAGTTAATCTTAAAAAAGTAACTCGCGCCTTGGAGTTGATCAAATAAATCATCAATCCCTATGGATATGATATTTATTGTTAGTTGTGACTTTGTTCAGTTGACGGTTATCGATACACATTCTAAGAGAACCATCTTTCATCGGAGCACCCCATTCAGAAATACTAGGCTGAATAAATCCCTTGTATAGTAAATTGAGCCTTTAACTCATTAAATTATGATGGAGACATCCACTAAGGAGGAATTGAAATGGTATCTATATCCTGTAGCAAGTCGATACCAAAATCGATTTCCCGTTCGAGAGTAATACCGACAAGATAATAATGAATGACCTTCGGAAATTCCTCATGACGGGGACCGACTCAATGGGAGGAATTTCGTAGTCTAAATCTTTGACTCTTACAATATGGTATAAACACCCTTTTGAGATCATCTTACAAGCTTTCGAAAAAGAAATAATACGACCTCTAGGAATAGAATTTCCCCCCTTCCACTCTAAAATGGGCTCATTTGGAAAGTTAAACTTCACCACCCTTGTTCTAAAATCTATGGAAGCAAAGAAATCATAAAACGAATCCATAACAAAAATGACATCAAAATCAAACATATCAATTTCCACTAGTTCGACATAAGTAACTCTATTGGGCAATACTATAGGAAAATTTCTATACACTCTTTTTTCAACAACTGAATAACCCACTAGGGTTAGTCACTGAAAAAGGTTCATTCAAGTTATCGGGAAAAATGTCATACTTTCTAGATACTAAAGCGGTAACAAATGACAAAGTAGCATTGGGATCAATTAAAGCATATACATCAATAGAAAAGACTTTCAACATAACGGTGACCATATCTGGAGAAGTTTCTTGCTCACCCCTAGAGCGGAGAGCATAAAAGTGATTCTTCTTTGGAGCATCAACATTAAAACCACTTTCATGAGCTTGACCACTACCACTGTCTTGACCCTTAAAGTTTGGACAATCCCTCACCTTGGACACTCTTTCTACAACAGAAGTAATTGTCCGTCGCAATGATCAAATCACCATAATGCTTCTTTCCACACTATCAAGAATTTGTCTTCTTGGTTGATCAACTAGTACCCTTCCCTTTTGAGACTTAGGGTTAGACACCCTATCATCACGAGTTTTAGGGAACTTGAAGAGAACTTGATTAGAAAACATCTTTTTGAATGTAGGCTTGTCTCGGATGTCAAGACTACCCTTTGAAGAACCACCATCAAAAGACTTTACCCTATTGGCATCCCTAATCTTCATCTTAATACTTGCAACCTACACTTGTTGAGCATGAACCATGAGATGAGAAATCTTCATATTATCATGTAGCGTAGCCGAACGACATTATTATTTCAAATCACCGACACTCCATCACAAAGCAACTCATTCATCTCTAGGGTCAGAAACCAAAGAAGGAACATACTTTGATAATTTAGTAAATTTCAAATATTAGTTAAGTACACTCATACCTCCTTTACGAAGGTTGATGAATTCTTACACTTTGGCTTCCCTCTTCTCTTGAGGAAAGAACCTATGAAGAAAAGCCTTCTTGAAAATCTCCTATGTCACAGGTCCACCCTTTAAAGGCCTATTGTCTCTCCATTGGATGTACCAAGTTTGGGCCACATCTTTGAGTTGGTAGGTGGCTAACTCGTCATTCTCAACAGTAGTCAACTCCATGACATAGAGGATTTTGTAAGTTTCATCGATGAACTCGTTGGGTTCTTCCTCCACTTTTGCCCATAGAAAATAGTCGGATTCATCCTTCTTAAATCCCTTAAACGGAAGGACATTGTGCTAACATGTTGATTTCCTTAGGGTACCACCTCTCCATTAGCTTGTGTCGTCATGGATTGTGCTTGAGTAGGGAAGACTTGTTCTTGGGTGATAATATCTTCGGCCATTTCGAGAAAGGCTGCCCCATCTGTTAGTGGCGGAGGATTGTTCGAAGCTTGTACATCCTCTGTAACTTCTACAAGAGGAGGGATTTAATTGCGTCGACGAGGAAAACCTGTATTGGCAATCTCTTCCTCAATTAAAATATTCATTGTCTATAATAACAATAAAATAATTAATTGGTAAGGGTACATAGAATCAAGACTCTCGAGGCATCATATTAAATTTCCAAGAAAATGAGAGTTTCCTAAGAATCAGATGGTTTCCTATTCATTAGTGTGACACTCTTCACAATTATGAATAAGAATATACATAGATATTGTTTTTTATGAGGCGTCAAATCTTAAGATATTGAACCCATTCTCTGATATCAAGTTTGTCTAATTCAGGGATCACCCCCTAGACGTAATCGTCATCGTAGCCCTCGAAAAGGACTAAGACTAACCTCTTATCATACATCACTTTATTCATAGGTTGAAATGCGGAAAAATTAGAACTCTTCTTCTATATATATCATGAGGTTTACATAAAACTCTTGCATACACATAATACATTCATATCGAGTATGGTTAGACTCTTCTTATAAGAAGAATACATCATCTTCTACTGCACGCGCGCCATCACACACACACATATAAACTAGACTATAATCATTGGGCATAGACCATGCATCAATACAAGAAAATCCATATATAGGTTATACAATCTTAGTACTCAAATGAAAGGAAATGAATAAAGCGTCTTTAAGATTAATCAACATCCAATGATAGGAAGTTACATTGTCTTCGAAGTGGTGAGGACCTACCCAACTTGGAGAATGACGATCCAAGTTTTCTTCAAATGACCTCAACCTTGTCAATGACCGTTACCTAAAATGTTGGAGAAAAGGGAGAAATAGGGATTAGCACATTACTTGCAATAAGAATGGACACAATGCACAAACAACATAGAAATCATGCTTGAAAAGGGATATTTTTAAAATATATGCCAAATTACTGTAAAATTCCACTTTATGCACAATTAAGAATCATATGAACAAATAACAACATAATCCTCAATACAATATCATATTCAACACAAGATTAACAATCCAAAATCAAGTCAAAATAGGTATAGTCAAACAACCTCTACATCATATTATAAAGATAAGCCATATATGAACTTCATAACACTTGAACATATACAAAACCCTTAATGATATTACCTTATCAAGTCTACAAATGCAATGACCAAGCAAAGCCCCATAACCTCACTTAGACAAGTAAACCACACGAAGGACCATATGCAATTCCTAACATCATACTTTAACAATATAGACCAAAAACATGCTCATAAGTGAATCTAACATCATATAAAGTAAGTAACATTTAAATTCAACATATACACAACATATACATTATATAACATAAGAAAAACCTCCTAAGGCTTCCCTCAAGGCAAACTAGTACAAGGCATAGGAAGAGTCCCATACCCCTACCTAGGCTTAGTCAAACCTCTTAAGTCACCCTAGTTAGTGTTTACTTCTTTACTTCATTTTAATTTCAGGAACACTTTCCTTAACCAACATAGACCACAAGAGCTAAGTGTGGCCTCCGGTGTTGTAAAACCTTACACCGATGCGAGATGGTCTACCAGCAAAAGTAGTACAAACATGAACATAACATCTAGGTGGATCCACAAGCTAGTATTCCTATGGAGGTAACATAGTTCAACAACTAGGAGATATAGTTGGAAACTTCTTTATGTACATTACATTGAAGTCTCCAATTTCTGTGAGTACAATGGCGAACCCTACCTTCCGTCATTGGATAGGTGTCACCTGTCACATCTAGTTCACATGGTGCAAATGAATTAACATCATCCTTGTATCTGTACAACCTTAACATGATCTCACGTTCATAAGACAAGACATTTCAATACCAATATCATACCTTCCTAATCATTCCAATCAAAACACATATACTTCAATTGAATCACAACCATGAGGTACAAGTGATCACAATAGAGTTAAGGTTTGAAGATCACAAAGTCTTACCTCTTCCTCTTCCAAAGCCATCATCACAGTCTTATCATTAACCAACCCCAATTCACTTATAAATTGTCATAATAACAACATAGGATAGTAATACACACATTAACCAAGCCAATTGTATCATACTACATAATTCAATTCAAGGTCACAACCTAGGGTTAAAGGGAAAGTGTCATATTCCCGAAAATAGGTGAGGTAATCAAGAAGTAGAACAATTGAATCATAATACATCATAGTATATTCATAATTACCAAAAGAAATCATAAAAAAAAAAGCAATTTATAAGATCAAAATAGTATTGAATAGAAACCCACATGAAACTCATCCTTTTTAAATCAATTTGGAAGAACCCTTTGGGGAAAGGAATTCCAAAGATGAAAGGTTCACATATACCTTGTTAATTGACGAAGAATGATTGCGAAAAGTATCCTCCTTTCTGCCCTTATACCTTGACCTATACCTTCAATGGAGTTCTTCTATTTGGGAGAGAGAAGGAAGATCAATTTGGTTTTGGGAATTATGAGTGTCGGGTTAGTTTAATTAGGTTAGGGTATTTAGATGTCATGAACTAAATTAATTATATCTCCATTAACCCCTAATTAATTCACTAACCACTTAATTAATTTAACGGAACCAATTAAATCATTGTAGCAAAACAGTTACTTGACCTACGAGTCCCCGACCTATGGGCCGTAGGTTAGTTCACGGTCAACCCCCCCTTCGTGCTACTCATCCGTAGCTTGCAACTGAGACTTGACAAAATGACCTCTCCACAAAATTTTTGAGTTGTCCATCGATGGTGGCAATCGATGCCCCGTCAATTCGACCACGCCTCTTGGCCTGCTATCCGTTGATGGCTACTGTCTCATGAAAATTTTAAGTCAAAAGCAAGGGTCCTCTTCATGGAAACTTTGTTTAGTCCTTGGGGATTCGTACATGGACATTTTGACTATAAACCAACTATAACACATACTATAAAATTTTAATCAAATTCCGACTTCTAAAACCTAGTCAAATTGGCTAAGGCACACTAGAACCTATTGAACTAGTTTCCGAATGTTATGGACGTTCTTTGACGTTTTGATTATAAAACTTCCTAAATGGCTTACATACATTTTTGACCTTAAAATAGTGTCCTTACCTTAGACACTCATGTTAGGCTCTAGATCACATCTTAGACTTTCGGAGTGTTACAGATGTAAGTTTAATTTATTAAGTTATTAGTCAATCAAGGTGAAGTAGTGATTATTATTCTTATTATATGGCCATTAGTCAATCATGATGAAGTATTGATTATTTTTGTTATGATAGGGACATTTATATATTTAATTTCAGGTCAAAATAATGTGTGGATCTCTTTATTTTTATCTAATTTTGAATTCACTTATTTATTTCATCAATTTATGTTATTATCATTATTTTTGTTAGTTTTGTTTTCCTAATCATGATCATAATTTTTTAACAGAAATCGAAATGACACATCTTGGGTTGAAAAAAAATTTTTTCTAGGGGTTTGAACTAATTTTGACAATGATAAAAAAAAGTGTAGCAGAACCCCCCCCCCCTCCCAAAACACTAAGAATTAGTGTGGCAGGACCCTCCTAAAAATGAGAGTTAGAATAGCAGGACATTCCTAAACAATGCTAGTTAGATTAGCAATACCCTCATAAATAACAAAAGAGTAGCATGACCCTCCTAAACAATGGAAATTAGAGTAGCAAGACCCTCTTAAACAATGTGAATTAGAGTAACACGACCCTCCAAAGTAATGAGAATTAGTGTAGTAGGGCCCTCTTTAACAATGAGAATAGTGTTGTAAAACCCTCCTAAACAATGGAAATTATTGTAGCAAGACCATCCTGGACAATAAGAATTACATTAGAACGACCCTCCTGAACAATGAGAACTAGTGTAGCAGGATACTCGTAAACAATTCGAATTAGTGTAACAAGACCCTCTCAAACAATGTGAATTAGAGTAGCAAGACACTCATGAATAGTGAGAATTAGATTAAATATACCCTTTAAAATAATGAGAGTTAGATTAGCAGAACCCTCTTGTACGATGGGATTAGTAGGACCCTCATAAATAATGAAATTTGGTTACTTTCTTCTAGGATAATCACTTCCAAGTCTCAGATTTTTATTTTTCATTTTTTCTCCTAGGATAAACACTTCCTTGTTTGAGTTTATTTTTGAATATTTAAATTTGCTAATAACTCACAAAATGTTTCTAGTAAAAACAGTGGGCAAAAATTTTGTTTATATTTTTTTTGTGATGTTTTGTCAAGTTTCTTCAAGAGAAACATGAATTTTGAAATTATAGAAAAAAAGTTTCAACTTCTTTTTTTCTCAAAATGATCAATCTCCACGATAGCCACAATCAGCTTCTTCAATTCATGTAGCAATCTGACTTCCTGACATCTAATTCTATTCAGCCACTTATCAAGAAATCATGCAGGCATTCAAGATCATTTTCAAATTGTCATTTTAAAAAGTACAAAAGTTCACTCTAAATGACAAGTTGAACATCGAATTTTATTCAAGATATTCACCCAAAAATCAAGGTAATATCTAATAGTTAAGACTCAAGTGAAGAATCAAGAGATGCTGAATAGATAGGAGTTTGTAATTTTATTTTTCTTTTGACTATTAGTTTTCATTTTTTATTATAATTAAGGATAAGGGCCACGATCTAGATCCTCGATTGAACCTCACTAAACATCAAACTCATCACCCCATCTCTTTGAATTACAAGGTGACCTGATTCCCTTACAAGCGGGGATATGTAGAATGTTCAAAATCAAGAGTCGGTTATATATTATGATTATTTTTTATTCAAATAAGAGTCATGTCAAGAGTTGTTACTTTTTCTACTTCTTGTTCTATTTCCAGTCAAAGAGGAGCCAACTATAGACATGTAATTGACCAAACCTAAAATTTTACTCCATTTTTAGAGTTTAAATATTTAAAAAATCAAAATTAAATAATTAGACTTTTATATTATTTTATTAATTTTATTTTAAAAGATATGAATACTACAAAAATAGAATCACACTTGGAAAAATATTTTATTTTTAATTTATGCAAAGTTTTAATAATAAATTAGTGATTTTAATTTTCATATTTTTTAATCTAGCTATTAATTTTCTTAGTTAATATTATCATTATTAGTACATTTCTATTAATTAACAACAATTTTTTTAATAAAATAACCTACCAATTACCCTTACCCCACTCACCACTCCCTCACACGACCACCTCACACTCTCTCATACAGCCATTCTGCAAAAAAGAAAAACACTACCCACCTGCACCCCTTATTCCCCCTATTAACCCTAAACAATCTGCACACTACAAAAACACACACTACTATATTAATACATACATCAAAGAAATACATATACAGATAAGGAAGTGTTTATCCTAGCAGATTAAAGTGTAGGAGAATCTTCCTAAATAATGACAATTAGATTAGCAGAATCCTCTTACATAATTAAATTGGTTGCTTTCTTTTAAGATAATACTTTCTAGTCTAAGATTTTATTTTTCATTTTCCTCCTAAAATAAACACTTTCAATTTTGAGTTTATTTATGAAAATTTGCATATGCTTATAATTCACATAATTTTATTAGTGAAAACTGGGGCAATTTTTTTTTTTTTTTTTTGCACAGTTTTTATATTTCTTCAAGCACAACATGGATTCCAATTTCAAGAACAATATTTCTATTTTTTTTTCAAAAATGATCAATTTCCATGATAGCATAAATCATCATCTTCAATGCATGTAGCAGCCCGACTTTTTGACAGATATTTCTATTCATCCACTTTTCAAGAAATCATGCAGTCATTAAAGACAATTTTTAAATTTTCAGTTTGAAATGTGTGAAAATCTCATTTAAATGATAAGTTTATAATCGAATTTCATTCAATATATATATCGATACTCACCCAAAATTGAAGGTAATATCTTCAAGTAAGGTCTCAAGTACAGTGTCATGAGAAGCTGCATAAATAGGAGTTTGTACTTTTATTTTCCTTTCGACAATTAGTTATTATTATTATATAATAAAAGATATGAACCACGATTTGGAGCCTTGATTAAATTTCATTTAACTTCCAACTCTTTACCCCATCTCCTTGAACTATATGTGACGTGATTCCTTTAAAACATGGAATATGTAAGATGTTCAAAATCAAGACTCGGTTGCATATTATTATTATTATTTCATAAAATAAGAGTCCGTTAAAAACTTGTCAATTCATTTACTTTTTTTTTCTAAAAACTCTTTACGTTTCTAGTCAAAGAGTAGAAAACTGTAGACACATAATTTTTTACCGAACTAAAAAATTGACACCATTTTTAGAATTTAAATATCTTTAAAATTTAATTAAATATTTAGACTCTTATCTTGTTTTATTAATTTTTTAAAAGATATGAAAACTACAATATACATTTTCTTTTTAATTTATTCAAAATTTTAATAATAAAATAATAATTTTACTTTTATATTTTTTGATCTAGCTATATAAATTTTTCTTAGTTATAATTATTATTAGTATACTTTTATTTATTAACAATAAAATCTATTAAAAAAAACTACCCATTACCCTTATAGCCACTCACCACTAAGGTTGGCAAACAGACCGATTTTTGGCCGGTCCGGTCCGGTTCCAGTCTGGTTCTCGTACCGGTCTGTCCGTTACCGATTGAACCGGTAAGGAACTGGTCTTTTGGTATATCGGACCGGTTTCAAGTTTTTTATCCGGTTGAACGGGTTCGGCAAGAACCGGTTCCGTACCGGTCCGATCCGGTAAGAACCTGTTTAGTCATTTTTTCGATTTTTTTAAAAATTAAGGTGGTTGTTTTATGATCGTTATGCCCTTCTAGCCGTTGGGGTGGGGCCCAAGACGGTCAACTATTACCCCCACCCCTTTCTAACCCATTTACACTATAAATATACCTTTTTTTTTCATTTTAAATCAGAAATTCACTACTTATACAATCTTTCAAACTCTCAATTTTAAATCTCTCATATATTATTAATTATTATATTGTGATATTAAGTTGGAGTTTGAATTTCGGAAGATACAATAGGCATCTATCAAATCTGGCTTTGGTTATACGTCTACTTTTACGTCGACGTTTGGTATATTCGTTCCAACTATCAACTTTAATTATTATTTGTTTATTAATTTAGTTGTTTTATCTCTTTTATTATATTATTTTTCTTATTTTTCTCATAATATTTAATTATTTTAAATTTTAACACGAATTCGGAAAGAAATAGTGATAGAGTTTTAAGTTCAATATAAAACTTTAAATTCAATTTGAAACTTGAAATTCAATAAAAACTTTATAGTAAATTCAGTTTCAAACTTTAATGTTTTCAACTGGAGGTTTTAATATAAATATATAATATTATATAATAATTAAAATAATTAAAATTTTAAAAAAAAGTACCGGATGAACCGATAAGACCCAGTTCCAAACCGGTTACTAATGGACTGGGCGGAACAGGTTGATTTTTCCGATAAGTCAGGTTTGGTAAAATCCGATACCGGTAAGAAAATCCGGTAAGTAAAATCCGGTACCAGTCCAGTTTCCGGTAAAATCGGTCTTGTCCGTTTGCCAGCCTCACCACAGACCCTCACAAACTCATTCTTCCAAAAAGAAAACACACTACCAAACTACACCCCTACTTCCCCCTATTTTCCGTAAACAATCTGCACGCAACACACACATACACTTATATATTAACACTAATACAAAAATACGTGAAAGATATAAGTGTTTGTCCTAGAACAATGAGTAGTAGGACCCTCACAAATAATGATAATTATAATAGTAGGATTCTCCTGGAAAATAGAAATAACAGTACCCTCCTACATAATGGAATTTGATTATTTTTTCTTAAGATAAACACTTTCTAGTATGAGATTTTTATTTTATTTTGTTAAGACAAAACTTCCTAGTTTGAGTTTGTTTTTGGTTAAAACTACACCTTCTAATAACACATAAAAAATTTCTAGTGAAAATTCAAGAAAATATGTTGTTTATTTTTTTGTATGCCATGATTTTTATGTTTCTTCAAGCGAAACATGGATTTGAAATTCAAAAACAAAATTTAAACTTTTTTTTCTTTCAAAATGATAAATCTCCATGATAGCCAGAATCAAATTCTTCAATGCATATAGCATCCTGAATTCCTAACGTCTATTTTTGTTCAGCCACTTATCAAAATATCATGCAGTCATTCAAAATAATTTTCAAATTGTCATTTCGAAACGTGACAAAACTCACTCCAAATGACAAGTTAAGCATCGACTTTCATTCAAGATATATCAAGATACTCACCCGAAAATCAAGGTGATATTTTAAAGTCAAGTCATAAGTGAAGACTCATGACAAGCTGCATAGATAGGAGTTTGTACTTTTATTTTCCTTTTCACTATAAGTTTTCATTTTTTATGTAATTAAGAATAAGTGTCGCGACTTGATTCCTAACAACTCTAGATATGTAGGATGTTCAAAATCAAGACTCGGTTGTTTTGTTCAAATAAGAGCCCGGTCAAGACTTATAAGCTTTTCTACTTCTTCCGTCTTTCAAGTCAAAGAGAGGTAAATTGTAGGCACGCCATTTTTGACCGAACCTAAAATTTTACATCATTTGAGAATTTAAATATTTTAATAATCTAAATTAAATATTTAGACTTTTATCATAACTTATTAATTTTTATTTTAAAAGATATGAAATCTACAAAAATAGAATCGCACTTCATCGTACATTTTGTTTTTAACTTATTCAGAGTTTTGATAATAAATAAGCTATTTTAGTTTATATATTTTTTAATCTAGATATTAAATTTTTCTTATTTAATATTATTATAAGTATATTTTTATTTATTAAGAATTTTTTTAAAAAAAAATAACCTACCCATTACCTTTATCCCCACTCCCTCACACTAGCACCTCACACTCCCTCACACACCCATTCTGCCGAAAAAGAAAAAAACACTACCCACCTGCAACCTCACTTCCCCCTATTTTCCCTAAACAATCAGCACACATTACACACATACACTACTATACTAATACTAATAAATAAGTGCATCAAAAACAACAACAAAAAAAAAGCACATACAATATGCACAGCAACAACACTCCAAAACACAACGAGCAATACCAAGAAAAGCAACGCACAGAAAAAAAACATTCTTTCTACCCAAATACAGACACCCACGGAAAAAAACAATTGGTAACATACCAAAAAACATATTCATCTCTTCATTTCATTTTTCATTACTTTTATATGAAAATGACACACATCTATCAAGATTTTATGTTACTTATTCTTTTCAATTAAAGTTCAACTTTACCTTATCTCTTTAATTTACTTATAGAATTTTATGTAATTGTGTGATAAGGTTTCTTATAGTTTTGTCTCATTCATACTTTGATTGAAATTAATATTGACCTCTTGAGTTACATTTATATTATTTCTTAGTGCAAATCTTTGAAAGATGAATAAAATCCTATTGTTATGTATGAACTTTATTTTTTGTTTGTTATTCAATTTTGTTATGCCTAAACCATTACGTTTATATGTAATTGTTGTAGCTTAAAATAAGGTCTTGCAGTCAGGTTTCTTTTGGTTTACTTTTTTATAAGATGATCCATACTTCATAATGAAATTTTAACAGTGCCAAAGAATCGAAACTATTTTAAGCTACAAAATATGATATGAACTTGTCGAAGGTGATTACTAGAGAAAACATCCCCTTCTTTGTCATTGTGTAATATTCCTGTGTAGAGTCACGGGTCTTTTTTGTATAATAAATGTAATGGAACAACTTATCTCTTCCCTATTCAAGCACAACACCGACTGGTATGTCACTAGCAACAAACATAAGTTCAAACGATGATTCCCAAGTAGGAGCAATCAAGATATGTGCTATCATGAGATTCTTTTTCAGCAACTCAAGGGATCTGACATAACTTTCATCAAACACAAACTTTACCTCCTTCTCCAATATATTACAGATAGGCCTACAAGTCGTGGAGAAATCCTTGATGAAGCTCCTATAGACACCATTATGCCAAGGTAAACTTCTGAATCCTTTCACTGAAGGAGGTTGAAACTTTACAATTACTCGACCTTGGCTTTATCGTCTTCAAGTCCACTCCATGGGACATTATGACCCATGACTACGCCTTCTCAAATTAGGAAATGACACTTCTCCCAATTAAGCACAAGATTTGTTTCCACACATCGAGCAAGGATCCTATCAAAATTTCAAAAAGAGAGATTAAAAACTGACCAAATGCCGAGAAGTCATCCATGAACACTTCTTGCAAGTCCTAAAACATATCATGAAAGATGGTCATCATACATCTTTGAAAAGTGGATGGCGAATTATAATATTAACATGGCATACACTTAAAGCATATGCACCACATGTACAAGTAAAGGTAGTGTTCTCTTGGTACTCTAGTGCAATTACAATTTTGGTGTATCCTAAGTAGCTATCCAAAAAAGTAGGATTCATGCCTAGGAACCTATGCAACATCTGATAAATGAAAGGGGTTGGATAGTGATCTTCTCTAGTGGCCTCATTCAGTTATGTTAATCTGTGCAAATGCTATCACGACCCGCATCTATACACTACAAGTTAGGATATCCTTAGGTTGCAACACGATATACTTGACCTCTTGGAGGTCTTCTACAAGCCATTTTTTATCAATCATCACATATACGTATATGAAAAGTAGTGCTGAATTAAAATTTTTTACAATATTTGAATAGTCTTTAGAAATATCTTTCGTATAAATCTTATAGAAAATACTAAGTCTCATTTTATCAAATCCTTAACACAAGAGTACTTGGGACACGACCCATAAAATAGAAAGATAGTACTACTAAGTCTAGTACAATATTTCAATAAAAGAAACCAACGACATCTATGCATTCGAGCCTAATGAGGACATACTTCAACTTGCGTGAAAGATCCTCTAATCCAAGCTTCTCTCCCAAAAGCACCTTCACCTATGAATCACTTTAAAGATAGATAAAATATGGAATTAGTACAAACACATGTACTAAGTATGGTTCAATGCATAAAAATCATGATAACAAATATTTAATGAAAATATGCTCTTTTCGATTAAAACATCACAGCATAAGCATAAAAACAACATTTAACACCTTAGAAACACATAACAAATAACATAAGCAATTTATCATCTTTTAGGAAATGTTACAGTAAACGTAGCCAATTTACAGTGAACTACCATAGCCTTACAGTGAACTATTTTAACATTACAGTGAATCCAATTTAGCATGCATCCTTCTCACTAAATGCTATCCTAAGACTCAATTAATACTACGAGAGATTGCCCATACACCCTCTCTAATCATGCCTAAATGATCCTCAAGACTACTTATAAAGATACAAATACACTTAAAAAACACCAACCAAAACACATAACACACATAACATGTATAATATGACATTATCTTTACCAAGGATATCAAAAGACATATTTAAGTAATTCTAGAATAGAAAGCCCATACACCCTCTTCAAGCTTACCTAAATAATTCTTAAGACTTCCAAAGTTTATATCATGCCTAAGGTATCGACCAACTTTCCTAACTAGAGTCATTCCTAAGACTTCCCTTGATAAGATATGAAGAGATCATCCTTTATGCCCCCTTCATACTTTAGCTAGGAAATCCTTAAAGTTACTCTAGATTAGGTACTCATTCGTATATATGATTTCTAACATAAATCATTACATCATTGGTTCATTTAAGAGACATTCTTAACATAAGGGCACTAAAGTAATGGTCTTGGATAAGACCTAGGAACTCACTAACTAACATCTTTTATGCCTAAGGGTGCAATGCTTAGGTAGCATCCCATACCTCCAACTAAACTTCATCGACTTATCAAATACTAGTAGGTATCTCATATGATGAAAATAGACAATAACCAACATAGACCATGGTAGCTAAGGATGGAATCTGGAGTTATAACCTACTCCAATGGAGGCTGTTCTACTTGCCAGTGGTACAACTTGCACACATACCGTAAAGGCACATGGCTCGGGAATATGATGGGATTTGTTTGTCCTCTATTATAATAATACAAATTGAGAAACTTCCCATACCGTACTCACTCGGTGTAGCCTTTGTTCTCGTACATTAATTCACATAAAAGATCATATGAAGAGGTTCCATATCTAGTTCATAACCTAATCACATTCACCCTACCAAAGAGGTCCCCTAGGTGTACATTTCAATGGAGAAGAGGATATCTTTATGACTTTTCTGAGGATGATATCATGCTATACCAGCCAACCAACCTTAAGCCCATCATTCATACAAGAAGGATACTATTACGAGTTGCGATTTCAAGGATCATTACTTTACCAATAGGTTTAAGGTTCCACATAAAGGACCTTCTTAGCATCATTCAATGTCTCATGTCATTCATACTTACAAGACTAAGAGGCTGTAGAATCTAAGTCAAGACATCTCATATTCACAAATATGCATGTACCAAGTAATGGAGACAAGTCTACCACACAAGACACACCAAGACTTCACTTTAGCAAATATTACATATCATTCTAGAAGCACATAGGAATAACTATTATGATCTATAAGTTATCCTATGCCATATTATAACATGATCAATACCCATCATAGACTCATATAGTCAACTAGGAATAACCATGCATCAACTCTAAGAATACACACATAAGGACTAGTAATAGTCTATCACGATCACCTAACAACATCAATAGAAGAACACGTACTTTAACTTAATCACAAGTAGATGAATATGATCATATAAATAAACTACACAAATACTTATAAATTTTTAAGTAGTTGTCGACAACACCAAGATCGTCATAATACATAAAGTAATGTCGACGAGGACACATCATTCAAAAGTAAAGCACATAGCAATGCCAGCATAAGTGGACCATAACAATCACATCATAATTCAAGAGCTATACTACATAAAATAAAGACAAATGGGGCAGCGTACCACCCATCCATTTTCACCACTTTAATCCATAGAAAAATTATTCAATACAATACCCATACGCCATTACCCATGACAATGATAATCAATTCAATACAGAAATCACAATAATCAATGAATCTAAGTCAGTTCAATCTAGATTTATCAAGCTAATACATCCTATACATTAATTCAATAGAATTCTTAAATCATTGAATAGCCCATAAAAAATAAAGTCGAATTCATAAGAATTATGGCAAGATCATAACATCCAAAATATATGCAATTTGAAGAGATTATGTTTTGCATGGGTTCATGAAAATTTTAGGTTATAATAATTTAGTTAATATCAATTCAATCATAAATAAATTATTCATAACGTTTTACTCAATAACCAATGGCTAGATCATAAGATAGAAATTCATCTTTTGAGAAAGTCTTATAAAATTACTTTGAAGATTGACTCCTTGATGAAGAAAGTTTCAAGGATGAATAAAACATACCTTACTAATGTTAATCCACTAATTTGATGAAGAATCACAATCAAGTCTCCAAATCAAATCCCTTCCTTGAGTTTTGGCTCCAATGAAGTTCTAGAGAATTTCTAATAGAATTTGGATTTTGATTTTGAAGAATGTATTAATTTAGATTTTTAGGACTTATATAGATGATTAAAATACCCAAAATACCCTTAAGTAATTGCCAAAACTCTTATTTTTATGTGTTAAATTTACTAATTTACGCCCATCACTTGATAGTGAAGTAGGTGAAATTGCAGACTCGCAAACGACTTGGCCACACACGGACCGTTTGTCCATAAACGGACCATCCTCGCTAGCCGTCGTTTGGGACTGAGCCTTGAAAATGGGATAATAATATCCCTATGAAAATTAACTATCGAGGCCTTCAACCTACGAGGCACCTACTAGGCCACTGGCCGTCGTTTTCCATCCATGGTGGGACCGCCTTAGGCAGTTTTGGCCACCAACCTGGGTCCTTCCTCGAGGACCCTTGATTGGTATTTGGGGATATTTTCCTGATGTTTCAGATTTTATTATGATTGTACACGAGCTTAGGACCTGCCACATCGTTTTTATCCAAAATGAACACATAAAAATCGACAAAACATGCTAAGACACACTAGGTCATTTCAAGACAAATCTTTCGAACGTCTTAAATGTTCTTGGACGTTTGACTTTCAAATTTCATAACTCAAAACACTACCTATATAAATGAGAATAAGTCATATAAGTATCTCATAAGATCAGGAAACAAACATAAGCACATAAAAATACATATGAAGCACATAGGTGACTTAGTCGTCTAGTGTCTTGGTCGTCTATTGACGTTTGACTTCCAATACACCTAAACTCTGATACATTGCCTCATTACCATATTATAAAACATTTTAGGACCCTATACCCTTATGAAAACCATGTTTGTCTCTAGTGTACCTAGGTCATTTTAGAGGTGTCACATTCTTCCCCACTTGGACAACACAAAGACACTTGCCACTCTCCAAACACTTCCAAGAGTAAAAATTCAGTTAAAAACTCATAACCATATTACATAATACATTATACAACACACAACAAGGTGAAAAACATCAATTTCACATAATCAGGAGAATCACAACACAACAAGAGGATAGGAACTCATTCTACAACTCCTTACACTATAAAACTAACATTCTTTATTCCAAATAGCATGAATTCCTTTTGAATTCATCTTTATACTCATACACATCAGTTCTATACACATTACAACAATTTTCAACCAAAGAATCAATTCTTGAATTTCGCAAAAATCTTACAGGGATTAGGCCGACTTACAGTGAATTGTGCAACATTTTTTAAAAATACAACTTTTAGGCAATTCATGATTGTAACATGCTAATATGCAAGATAAAATCATATAAACACATTTTACTACATAATCATAACTTCATTTAGTACACAATGCAAGGAATTATTGAAATTGAATTCCAACAAGACTTCTAAGCACCATGCACATGCAATATTCTTCTATGACAATCTAGCCAATATACTAACAATAATCCCCCACTTAGAAGGAACTCATAACACTAAAGAAATACAAAAACTTATCATCATAATCATCACCCTCATACGGCTTTGCTCCTCTAGTCCAGGGGTGCATACAAACACCTCTTTTTTTGAGCATCATCTTTCAAAACATTAGAAGCAACTTGCTTACCATCTCTAGTAGGACAATCCCTCACTTAGTGTCCATCTTTACCACATCGAAAGAAACTCTCGTTACCCAATAGGAATTTACCATAGTGCCTCTCCGCACAAGTAGCCCAAGTAGGCTTGCCAACATGAGAACCACTTCCTTTCTTAAATTTAACCTTAGCACTCCTAGGTTCTTCTTGACTTGAAACCTTCTTTTTGAACCTAGGTTGACTTTGATCATTAGAACCACTCCTTTCCATGTTCTAGCAATCCTACCAAGTTTAGACTCCTCAATTGATTGAGCATAAACCATGATTCTTGATAGGGTCATATCATCATGGAGCGTGGTCGTATGACATTCTTCTCTCCCTAGGTTGGCGACCCTGGTCACAAAACCTACTCATCTCATCTGTAGGGTTACACACTAAGTATTGAGGATATCTAACAACATAGAGGACACCAAAGAGTATTCCTCAACACTCATATTTCCTTGCTTGAGGTTGATAAACTCCTCAAACTTTACTTCCCTCCTTTAATGGGGAAAGTACTTTCCAAGAAAAACTTCTTTAAATTCTTCCAACTCAACATGACCCAAATCAACCATTCTACAATCCTTCAATTTAGTGTACCACACTTGAACAACCTCCCTCAATTGTTACAAAGCTAACTCCGCCTTCTCCCTAGAAGTCACCCCCATGGCACTCAACACCTTGTACATAATATCTAGGAACTCTCAGGGATCCTCTCAAACCTTAGAGCCAAAAAGGTAGGAGGATTTATCCTCACAAAATCTCTCAATCTAGATGTAATAGTGCTCTCCATAACTTTCGCTCTACGCTCAATCCCCTATTCACATGGGTAGTCATGGCTCGGGCCAAAGCAAGTAAAGCCTCTTTAATCTCCCTATTAGTCATTTCTGGGGGAACCACATAAACATTATTATCTCCACCCACTATAGGGACTTAATAACCTTTCAGTACCTTGAGCACATTTAATTACTTGCTCAACTTTCTCAACTTGAGAAGGAATCTCCTCATTCTCTTTGCCTCTTTAAAGCTTCTAACGGCCATCCTTCTACTATTCATCTTCAGATTAGCAGAAAGAAAAAAGATAAGATAAGTGTACTCATAACTTCTAAATTTCTATGGCACGATATAGGGGAAACTCGATCGTCCCATAGACTCTCCCATATAGATGTGTCGCGACTTACACCGATGGTCAAGATTCTACTAGATGTGACATTATGAGAATTTTGGATTCCCAAGACCACTTTAATAACCTATGCTTTGATACCAATCTTGTCACATCTCGATAGCATACCCTACAAGATATGACACTCTTAGAGTGCAAAATGACGTACTTGACCTCTCGAAGGTCTTGTACAATCCCTTTTGTATCGTTCATCGAATATGCATATATCAAAAGTAGTACATAATTAAAAGTAAGCTTAGAGTTAACTTTTTTAACATTACAGTGAATCCAATTTAGCATGCATTCTTCTCAGTAAAAGCTATCATAAGACTCACTTAAGTAATACAAAGTGAGACCACCCATATACTCTCTCTAAGCATGCCTAAATTATCCTCAATACTACTTATAATGAGACTAATACACTTACAAGATACCAAAACAAATAAAACACACAACATGTATAATATGACATTCTCCTTACCAAGGATATCAAAAGACTTATTTAAGTAGTTCTAGAAGAGAAAGCCCATACACCCTTATCAAGGTTACCTAGATAGTCCTTAAGACTTCATTAGTTTAGATCATGCCTAAGGTATCAACAAACTTCCCTAACTAGAGTCATTCCAATTATTTAGCTAAGATATGAAGGGATCATCCTTTATGCCCCCATCACACTTTAACTAGGAAATCCTTAAAGCTAATCTAGATTACGTACACATTCATTTATATTATATCTAACATAATTCATTACTTCATTTGATCATTTAAAATGCATCCATTTTATAAGGCACTGAAGTAATGGTCTTGGAGAATACCTAGCGACTCACTAACTAATGTCTTTAAAACCTAAGGGTGCAATGTCTAGGTAGCATCCATACCACCATCTAAACTTCATAGACTTCTCAAATACTATTAGGTGTCCCATATGATGAGAATAGGAAATAACCGACATAATCCATGGTAGCTAAGCATGGAATCCGGAGTTATAACCTACTTCGGTGGAGGGCGTTTGACTTTCCAATGGTAGAATTTGGATACATCCCATGTAGGCACATGGTTCGGGAATATTATGGGGTTTGTTTGTCCCATATTATCATATTACAAATTGAGAAAATTCCCATACCGTACTCGGTACTAGTTTTTGTTATCATAGAGTAATTCACATAAAGGATAATACGAAGAGGTTCCATATCTAATTCGTAACCCAATCACGTTCACCCTACCAAAGAGGTCTCCTAGGGCTGCCTTTCATTGGCGAAGAGGATATCTTAATGACTTTCCTATGGATGATATCATGCCATACCATCCAACCAACCTTAAGCCCATCATTCATACAAGAAGGATACTATTAGGAGTTGCGATTTCAAGGATCATAACTTGACCACTTGGTTTAAGGTTCAACATAAAGGACCTTCATACCATCATTCAAGATCACATGTCATTCATACATACAAGACTAAGAGATTTTAGCATCTTAATTGAGGACATCTCATATTCACATTCATGCATTTGTCAAGTAAGGGCCACAAGTCTACCACACAAGACACACCAAGACTTCACTTTAGACAATTTTACGTATCATTCTATAAGCACATAGGAATAACTATTATCATTTTTAAGTCATCATATACTGTATTATAACATCATCAATATACCCATCATAGACTCATATAATTATGTTGGAATAACCATGCATCGACTCTAAGACTACACACATAAGGACATAGTGATAGTCTAACATAATCACCTAAAAACATCAATAGAAGATCACACATACTTTCACTTAATTACAATAGATGAATATGATAATACTTCACATAAATCAACTACACAAATCATCATAATATTAAAGTAGTTGTTAAAAAAGGCCATGATTATCATAACACATAAAGTAACGCCGACCATACCATATCATTCAAAAGTAAAAGCACATAGCACTTCGACCATAAGTGGATCATACCAATCACAACATAATTCAAGCGCTACATTAAATAAAATAAGTATCAATAGAGCAGCCTACCATCAATCCATTCTAACCACTTCAATCCATAGCTTAATCATCCAATACAATACTCATAGGTCCTTACCCATGGCCATGATAATCAATTCAATAAATATGTCACAATACTCAATGAATCTAATCAATTAAATATAAATTTATCAATCTAACATAACCTATACATTAATTCAATAAAATTCTTCCATCATTCATTAGACCATTGAAAACTACACTAGAATTATAAGAATTAAGGCAACATCATAACATCCCAAATATAGCCAATTTGATGAGATTATGTTTTGCATGGGTTCATGAAAAATTTAGGTTAAAATCGTCTAAGAAAAATTAATTCTATCATTAATCAATGATTGAAAACTTTTTATTCAATAACCCTTGGCTAGATCATAAGATAGAAATTCATCTTTTGAAAAAGTCGTATAAAATTACTTTGAAGAATGGCTCCTTGACGAAGCGATATTCAAGGATGAATAAAACATACCTTAATAATGTTAATATACTAATTTTATGAAGAATCAACCAATCAAATCTCCAATCCAAGACCTTCGTTGAGTTTTGGCTCCATTAGAGTTCTAGAGAATTTCGAAGAGAATTTGGGTTTTTATTTTTAAGAATGAATTCATTTTGGTGTTTATGACTTATAGAGACGTTTAAAATACCCCAAATTCCCTTAAGTAACCTCCAAAACACTTATTTCGATGTGGGTAATTTCACCCCTTCACGTTACAATGAAGCAGGTGAAATTGTAGACTCGCTAACGACTTTGCCACTAACGAACCTTTTTTTAACAAACGGACCATCCTGGATGGAAGTAATTTAGGAATGATCCTTAAAAATGGTATATTAATCTCCCTAGTCTATGTATACATCGAAACCCTCCACCTACGCCCAACCAGGCCACTGGCCGTTGTTTGCCATCCATAGGTGGGACTGCCTTATGCTGTTTTGGCCATCAACTTGGGTCATTCCTCAAGGACCCTTGTTTGGATATTGGGAAGTTTTTCTCAGATGTTTACAACTCAAAATGATCGTATACATGTTTATTACCTCCCACATAAATTTCATCAAAAAGGAACACAAAAAAACTCGATGAAACATTCTAAGATACACAAAGTCATTTCAAGACAAACCTTTCGAACGTCATGGACATTCCTTGGCGTTTGACCTCCAATATTTATGAAACTCAATACACCGCCTATATACATGATAATAACTCATATAAGGACCTCATAAGCTTATGAAACACACATAGGAAGATAAGAACACATATAAGGCACATAAGTGACTCAGACGTCGAACATATTGGTCGTCCCTTGACGTTTGACTTCCAATACATCTAAACTCTTAGACACTTACTCATTACAATATTATAAACCATTTTAGGACCATAAAATCTCATGAAAACAATTTTAGGATCTAGTTCCCCTAAGTCATTTTAGAGTTGTCACATTCTCCCCCACTTGGACAACGTACGTCCTCGAATGACACTTGCCACTGTCCGAACACTTCAAAGAGTAAAGATTGGGTTAACAAGTATAACCATACTACATAACACATTATACATAGACAATTAATGAGAAAACATCAATTTCACATAATCAAGAAAATCACAACACAACAAGAAGATAGGAACTCATTCTACAACTCCTTATGCCATTAAACTTACATCATTCATTCAAAATAATATGAACTCCATTTACATTCATTTTCATACTCATATACATAAGTTCTATACTCATTACAACAATTTTTAACCAAACAATGAATTAGTCAATTTTACAAAAATCTTATAGTGAACTGGCAGCCTTATAGTGAATTATGCACCATTTTTCAAAAATGCAAATTTTATGAATTTCATGATGGAAACATGATAATATGCAAGATAAATCATATAAACACATTTTACAACATAATAATAACTTCATTAAATACACAATTAAAGGAATTAATGAAATTCACTTCAAATAGGACTCCTAAACACCATGGACATGCAACATGCTTCTATGACCTTCTAGCCCATATACTAACCATACTCCCCCACTTAGAAGGAACTAATAGCACTAGAGAAACTCAATAACTTACCGCCATCCTCATTACCCTCATCCGGCTTTGCTCCTCTAGTCCGGAGTGCATAGAAACGCCTCTTCTTTGGAGCATCATCTTTCGGAACATTAGGAGCAACTTTCTGACCATATCTAGTAGGAAAATCCCTCAATTTGTGCCATCTTTATCACATCCAAAGAAACTCTCGATAACCAATAGGCATTCCCCATATTTCCTCTTCACACAAGTAGCACATGTAAGCTTTTCAACTTGAGAAACACTTCATTTCTCTAATTTCAACTTAGCACTCCTAAGTTCTTCTTGACTTGAAACCTTCTTCATAAACCTAGGTTGACTTCAATAACTAGAACCACTACTTATCAAGTTTCTAGAAATCCCACCAAGTTTAGACTCCTCAATTCATTGAGCATAAACTATCAGTCTATATAGGGTCATATCATTATGGAGCATGGCCGTATGCCATTCTTCTCTCTCTAGGTCTGCGACTCCGGTCACAAACCTACTCATCTAATCCCTACGGATCTAGATAATATGAGAACGACAAAGAGTATTCCTCAACACTCATATTGACTTCCTTGAGGTTGATAAACTCCTTAACCTATGACTCCCTCCTCTCATGGAGAAAGTACTTTCCTAGAAAAGATTCTTCAAATTCTTCAAACTCAATAGGACCCAACACAACCGGCCTATTATCATTCCATTAAGTGTACCACACTTAGGCAAGCTCTCTCAATTGGTACATAAATAACTCCTCCTTCTCCCTAGAAGTCACAACCATGGTACTCAAGACCTTATATACACCATATAGGAACTCTTGCGGATCCTCTCCCACTTTAGAGCCAAGAAAGATAGGAGGATTCATCCTTACAAAATCTCTCAATCTAGATGTCATGGTGCTCTCAACAACATTCACTCTTGGCTAAATACCCATATTCACATGGGTAGTCATGGATCGGGCCAAAGCAATTAAAGCCTCTCTAATCTCCCAATCAGTCATTTCTGGGGGAGTCACAGGAACATCATTACATCCATCCAGAATAGGTACATGATCACCTTGAACACCTTGAAGAACTTTCTCAACTTGAGGAGGAAGCTCATCATTCTCCTTCCCTCTTCAAAGATTCTAACGGCCATCCTTCTATTATTATTCTTCTGATAAACACAAGGAAAATACATAAGAAAAGTGTAGTCATAACTTCTAAATTTCTACGGCACGACTTGGAGTAGAAAAGAAGGGAAACTCTATCGCCCTATAGCCTGTCGCCCATAGATGTGTCGCCACTCACACCAATAGTCAAGACTCTACTAGACGTGAATTTATTGGACTTTTGGATGCCCAAGACCACTTTCATAAACTATGCTCTGACACCAATCTTGTCACATCTCGAGAGCATACCCTAGAAGATAAGGTACTCTAGGAACGCAACACGGCGTACTTGACCTCTCATAGGTAATGTGCAAACACCTTTCTTGTCGTTACGCGCATATATATATATATATATATATATATATATATATATATATATATATATATATATATATATATATATATATATATATATATATACCAAAATTAGTGCGGAATTAAATCTTTTCACAACATTCCAATAGACTTTAAAAATATCTTTTATATAAAACTCATAGGAAATACTAAGTCTCATGTCATCAAATCGTTGAAACAGGAGTACTTGGTATACAACCCACACAATAGAAATATAGTACTACTAAGTCTATTACAATACTTCAATAAAGAAACGAAAGACATCTATTCCCTCTATCAAATGAGGGCATACTTCAACTTGCTTGAAAGATCCTATAATCCCATTTCGCTCCCAAAAGTACCTTTTCCTATGAATAACTTTAGAGATAGATAAAATACGGAATTAGTACAAACGCATGTTTTAAGTATGGCTTAGTGCATAAAAATCATGATAACGAACATTTAATGGAAATATGCTCTTTTCGATTAAAACATCATAGGATAAGTATAAGAACAACATTTAACACCTTAGAAACACATAAGAAATCAAATAAGCAATTTATTATATTTTAGGAAATGTTATAGTAAGCTTAGCCAATTTACAGTGAACTACCTTATCCTTAGAGTGAACTGTTCTAACAATTCAGTGAATCCAATTAAGCATGCATCCTTCTCAGTTAAACCTATTCTAAGATTCACTTATATAATACAAAGATATACCGCACATACACCCTCTCTAAGCATGCGTAAATGATCATCAAGACTACTTAAATGAGACAAATACACTTAAAGGACACAAAAATACAGAACACACATAACTTGTATAATATGAAATTCTTCTTACCAAGGATATTAAATTACTTACTTATGTATTTCTATAAGAGAACGTTATACACCCTCCCAAGGTTACCTAAATAATGCTTAAGACTTCCTAAGTTTAAATCATGCCTAATGTATCCACAAACATCCCTAAGTAGACTCATTCCTAAGATGTCCCTAGATAAGATATGAAAAGATCATCCTTTATTCCCCCTTCACAGTTTAGCTAAGAAATCCTTAAACTTACTCTTATTAGGTACTCATTAATTTATATGCTTTCTAACATAAGTCATTACTTCATTAGTTCATTTAAGATAATTATATCACATACGGACACTCCAGTAATGGTCTTTGAAAAGACCAAGGGACTTACTAACTAACATCTTTAATGCTTAAAGGTGCAATGTCTAGGTAGCGTCCCATACAACCACCTAAATTTCATAGACTTCTCAAATACTAGTTGGTATCCCATATGATGAGAATAGTCAATAACTGAAATATAGCATTGTAGCTAAGCATAGAATCCAGAGTTATAACCTACTACGATGGAGGGTGTTCTACTTCCCAATGGAAAACCTGGAAACATTCCATGTAGTCACATGGTTCGGGAATATGATGGGGTTTGTTTGTCCTCTATTATCATAATACAAATGGATCTACTTCCCATACAATACTTACTCGGTTCTTGCCTTTTTTCACATAGAGTAATTCACATAAATGATCATATGAAGAGGTTCCATATCTAGTTAATAACCCAATCACGTTCACCCTACCAAAGATGTCCCTTAGGGCTGTCTTTCAATGGCGAAGAGGATATGTTAATGAATTTCCTGAGGATGATATCATGTCGTTCCAGTCAACGAACCTTAAGCCCATTATTCATACAAGAAGGATACAATTACGACTTTCGACTTCAAGGATCATCACCTTACCACTAGGTTGAAGGTTTCACACAAAGGACCTTGTTAGCATCAATCAAGGTCTCATGTCATTACTACATAAAATAATAAGTGGATTTAGCATGCTAAGCCAAGACATATCATATTCACATTGATGCATGTATTAAGTAAGGGAGACAAGTCTACCACACAAGGTGCACCAAGACTTAACTTTAGCACATATTATATATCATTCCAGAAGCATATAGGAATAAATACTATCATATATAAGTCATATTATACCCTACTATAATATCATCAATATACTCATCATAGACTAATATAGTCAAGTAGGAATAACCATGCATCGACTCTAATACTACACACATAAGGACACAGTCATAGTCTAACATGATCACCTAACAACATCAATAGAAGATTATATACTTTCACTTAATCACAAATAGAAAAATCAAAATACTCAATGAATCTACGTCAATTCAATATGGATTTATCAATCTAAGATAGCCCATACATTAGTTTAATTCAATTCATATATCATTCAGTAACCCATAGAAAACTACACTAAAATTCATAAGCATTAAGTCAAGATCATAACATCCAAAATATAGCAAATTTAAAAAGAATATGTTTTGCATGGTTTCATGAAAAATTTAGGTTAAAATCATATATTTTTAACATCAATACAATCATAAATCAACAATTCAAAACGTTTTATGCAATAAACAATGTCTAGATTGTAAGATAAAAAATCATCTTTTTAGAAAGTCTTGTAAAATCCCTTTGGAGATTGGCTCCTTGATGAAGAGAGTTCACGGAAAACCTTTCGAACGTCATGGATGTTCTTTGACGGTTTACCTCCAAACTTCAGAAAACCTAACATACTGCCTATATACACAATATTAACTCATATAAGGACCTCATAATCTCATGAAACACACCTAAGCACATAAAAACATGAGGCATATAGGTGACTTATTCGTCGAACGTCTTGGTCATCCCTTGACGTTTGACTTCCAATACTCCTAAGCTCTTAGACATTGCCTCATTACCTTATTATAAACCATTTTAGGACCCTAGACCCTTATGAAAACCATGTAAGGCTCTACTTCACCTAAGTCTTTTTAGAGTTGTCACAAATGCACCATTAATTCTTTGCACTATTGGGGATTAATTATTTTTTCATTCATTACAACAATCACGCCACCTTTATTAGGCACACATTGCACCAGACATACCCAATTTCTATCTAATATAGGGTACACTTTCCGTGTGTCTAACCACTGGATTACCTCTCTCCCTACTACATCTGTCATGACTAGGTTCAAGTGACGATAATGTTATGTTATAAGTTGTGGCCTTCCTCCATATATATCTTATGCATGCACAAGGATAGAATTATCCCATATATGTCATACATTTCATCCAATGAATTATTTCTTGTCAAGACAGTGTGAAGAAATTTTATTCTTCCTCTGTGTACCTAGCTAGAACTTGCCCGGTTATTCCTCCAAATGGAATTTGTGTTAGGGAACTTAGAAAGGATCATAGGCCCTTGTTCAAAATTAGAAAATATATCGAATAAAGTAAAGTGAACTAAATGAAATTGTTATCCTTTTTTTATCCAAATATGTTGAGCCTATAATAGACATTTCTTTTTTTCACCAACTCAGTTATCTTGTGTATAATGTGCTGGGCCTCGTCCTTCCTTTGACATGTGCACCTCAACTTAGGCCAAAAGCATAAGTTGAGGGTGGCTAATGCATAAATAGACCTTGTATATGCCTTGACCCAACCTTGGTAATGTGTACCTCGACTCATGGAAAATCCATAGGTTGAGGGTGGTATTATGAGTAATGACCCGAAAAGTGGGTAAGAAAAGAGTAATATGGAAAAGAAAACAAAAGGTGATCAAGAGAAGTGACTCAGTCAAAATTAATAATTGAAAAAAGAAAGAAAGATAAAATAAAGAAAAGAGTTGAACAAAAACAAGTGAGAGTCAGTTCGAAAAATAACAAAGGGAAAAAGCAAGGTAAAGATTAAAATAAAAGAAAAGTAGGGCATATGAGATAATGAAAGAGGTATGACACTTAGACGTAATGTCAAGAAGGAAAAAAAGTCACTAAAATATACCCATATGTACCATACCTGACCCTAAGACTACATTACAAGCCAAGAAAGTCCTATCATGATCCTAAGAGTTTAATGTGGTGAACTTAAGCAGTGAAAATAGGGGTAAGCCTATGGATACAAGTAGTAACTAGGTGTGAATTTTTTTTTTTGTTGTGAGTGTTGAATAATGATCCTTATACTCAAAGTTAAAGTCACTGTGCAAAAAAGGAGAATATCTTTTGAAGTGAGGACATTAGTTGCAATATCGGAAAGTTGGTACCTTGGCGAGAAGCAAAAGAGTAGAGGTGTTTGTGCATGGTGAGTTTATGTTATGGTCTAATCCAGATGAGTGAGATTTTCAAGCCTAAGATTAAAAGCATGCACTAAAGAAATGAACAAGTTTGAATTGATATCCATGTGATTGCGAAAGCTCAAATAAGGATACTTTTGTACAAAATGCTGTCTTGAGTCGTAGTGCGCACATGAGGGCAAACAAAATTAGGGAAGCGACCACCAATCCATTCTCACCACTTCAAACCATAGCTAAATCATCCACTTCAATACCATAAGGCTCTTATTCATGGTCATGAACATTAATTCAATACAAAATTCATAATACTCAATGAAACTAGGTCAATTTAATATAGATTTATCAATCTAAGACAACCTATACATCAATTAAATACAATTCTTACATCATTCAATATACCATAGAAAACTATTCTAGAATTTATAAGCATTAAGTCAATATGAAGTAACCCATAAACTACTCAAAAACTAGGGTTCATCAATTAATGGGTTCATATGTCAATTTAAAAAAAAATCGTCTAATTAACAGCAATTCAATCAATAGAATATTATTGTACTTAGTATTATGACATTATATTTTAAAGGGTTATGGTCCTTAATTGGAGATTCCTATGTTTAACCTAGATTGATTAATAGACAAGTCTAGACACTCTATTTTCGTATATGAAAGAGTTTCTGTTACACCCTCAAAATGAAATAGGTAAAACTAGAGCTTAACATGGGTTTCATGATATTTTAAAGTCAAGAAATTGTTAATAATAGTGTTCTTAGGCAGTATATAAACTCAGGAAGTGTTTGGAGGTCAAACGTCCAAGAATGTCCATGATTTTTGGAAACTAGTCGAAGTTGAACTAGTGTATTGTAGTGTTTTGTAGTGATATTTGGGGGGATGGTTTGAGGGTAAAATTGAGTATCGATGGTTCCTACGTGTATCCTGATATGCAAAGGGTCTAACAACCGAGAATGATGCCTCGGGGACCACCCAAAGGGTCCCCAAAAAGGAGTCAAATATGGGAAAACCAAGCTGGCGCGCCAGCCACATTATGGTGGTGTCTGCACGTCGCGCAGCTAATACTTAGTGGGCACGAACACTTTATTCTTTAAATTTTCTTTAAAAAAGATTTTAAAATGCCTCCGAGATGAGCAATAAACTCCTAGATTTGGCCGCGTCGTTTTTAAGTCAAATTTGAGTTGGTTAAATTGTCTAATAAGTTCAAGGGTCTTTAAGGTAATTTTGGGGTGAATTATTGACATTTATTAGACCTTTTTAAACCTCCAAACTTACCAATCAAATCTAAACCCTCAAGTCTAAACAAAACCACTCCATTCTTTATAAAACTCCATTGTTGAAGCTTGGGAGCTCCAAGGAAGAAGATAGATTTTCTAAGTTTTTCTCCATCCATATTGTGGGTTATTCATCACAATAAATGTATTTTTCTTAATCCTTGAAATCTCTTTCTTCAAAGAGTCAATTCCAATGATTTTTCAAAGATTATCAAAACATTAAATCTTCTATTTCAACTTCTAGCCATGGGTTCTTCAATGAAATGATTTGAAACAATGTTTTATGTTATAATTGATGTTAATTAACTTATGTTAGATCAAATTCCTTATGAACCTATGCAAATCATGCAATCCTTCTTTTGAATATATTGTGGGTGATTTGATCATGTCTCTATATTATTGAATTCATGCGTAGTTCACTTTAGGCTATTTAATTATGAAAGAATTATGTTAGAATTATTATTAGGCTGTCTTATATTGATAAATTCATGTTGTTTTACCATGACTCATTATTTATTGTAAGAATAGAATTGAATTGGTGATCATGTCCATGTGTAAGAGCCTTTGAATATTATGTTGGATTATTTAGTTATAGATTCAAGTTGTGAGGGTTGATTGGTGGTACGCTTCCCTAATTATCTTTATATTATGTAATTTAGGTCTTGATTTAAGTTATGGTGGGTATTGTCCACTTACGGTGGCGTTGCTATGTGTTTTACCTGTGAATTACGTGGCCTCATCGGCGTATCTTTATGTATTATGATGGTCACGATCTTGTCAGCACTATTTGATACATTATAATGATTTGTGTTGTTGATTCATGTGAAGTATGGTCATATTTATCTGCTTATGAGTAATGTGAAAGTATGTGTTCTTCTATTGACATTAGGTAAACATGGAAGACTATGACTATGTCCTTATGTGTGTAGTCTTAGGATTTATGCATGATTTTTTCTACTTGGCTATATGAGTCTTATTATGGTTATATTCAAGGTTCTATAATAGTGTATAAGGTGACGTATGGTTTACTTGGTTGTTCCTATGTGTTTCTTAAGTTATATGATCTATGTTATAAAGTGAAGTAATGATGTGTCTTGTTTCAGTACACTTGTGGCCCTTACTTGGTACCTATTGAATGTATATGTGGAATTCCAGACATAGTATGCTAAAACTCCTTAGTCTTGTATATGTTTTGGACATGTGGCCTTGAATATAGGTAGAAGGTCAAATTATGTGGAATCCTCAACCTAGTTGAGAGGTTATGATATCCTTGAAGTTGAAAGCCCTAATAGCGTCCTTATTTTGTGAATGGTGGACTTAGGATTGATTGGATGGAAAGGCATGAAATCATCCTTTGGAAAGTCATTGAGCTATCCTCTTTGCCATTGTAGGCAATCCTAGTAGACCTCCTTGGTAGGGTGTGTTATGATTTGGTTAGAACATGATATGAAACCTCTTTATATACCTTTGTATTGAAATACTGTATTAGAACAAAGCCTAGCACCGAGTGAGTATGCTTGGGTAGTAGCTCTAGTTAAGGATTCTTGAGTACAAAGAATCCCTTGATATTCCGTAACAATGTACCTATATGGGATGTGTCGTAGCTCTACCATTGGAAAATAGAACACCCTCCATTGGAGTAGATTTATGACTCCGAATTCCATGCCTAGCTAGTATGGTCTATGTTGGTTGTTGCCTATTCTTATCATGTATGAGGGCCAAAGGTCTTCTTTAAGACCATAATGTGAGTGTCCATAAGTGATGAATGTTTTCTAAATGACTAAATGAACATAATAAGTTTAGTAAAGGATTGTTACAAAAAAGTACTTATCTATATTAGCTTTGAGGATTGCTTATGTAGGCTTGAAGAGGGTGTATAAGCGGTCTCTTCATGTCTTACTTAGAGGAGTCTTAGTGTAATTCTCTATAGGGAGTTTAAAAAATTAAAAGAGAATAATCTTATCTTTGGCATTCTAAAGGATATCTTTGGTGTGTGTGATGGTACTATATGGGCGGTCGCTTCTTAACTCACACATGTGAGCCTTAAAATCACCTTTGGTAGGAAAGTCTCATGTCTATGAGTTTTCAAATTGTTCTTTATGTTATGTGTTATTATTATACTGATATTATGAGGTTCTACTCAAAAAGAGCATGTCTCATACAAATGTATCTTTCTCATTATTTTATGCATTATGCCATACATAGTACAAGTGTTTGTACTAATTACATAATTTTGTCAATTTCTAAAGGTGTAGGTTGCTATTGAGAGGTGTTTGCAAAGTCAAGCTTGGATATCAACAATAATTCAAGCAAGAGTTATGGCACGTTCTCAATTGATTCGAGGACCCCAATATGTTTAGCTTTTCGAGTTATAGATATTTTAATAGACCTTGTTAATTCGTATTCGGTTGTAGTATGGGCTGTTACCCAAGGATGTTTCATGAGTCTAAGTTTGATACTTGGAGACTTAGCGTTTCTGTTGTTTCTATAAATGAGATTTTTAGAATGTCGTGAAAAGTTTAATTCTGCACTAATTTTCATCTATGTTGTATGCGATGAATGGTACAAAAAACGTTCTACATAACCTCTGAGAGGTCAAGTACGCTGTGTTATTATTTGAGAATGCCTTAAAATCTAGGGAGTACTCTCAGGTCGTAAAAAACTAGGTAATAGAGCATAGATTATAAAAGTGGCCTTAGGAATCAAAAAGTATCAAAAAGCCATGTCAAGTAGAGTCTTATTCATTGGTGTGAGTTGTGACACATCCATGGGGGAGAGACTATAGCACAATAGAGTTTCCCTCATTTTCAACTCTTATGTCGTGTCGTAGAGATTTATAAGTCATTAGTGTTCTTTTCCTATGGTTTTCCTTTTGTTATAGGAGATGAATACAAGAAGGACACCGACTAGGAGAGTTGATAAGAATGATATGAATCTCAGACTTCCTCCCAGAGGTGGACAAGTTCCACAAGGTGTGCAAGTTCCTCAAAGTGGTTAAGATGATCAAGTCCCTATTGTGGGTGGAGGTAATGATGTGCCAGTGGTTCCTCAAAAAATGACTATTGGGGAAGTTATAGAGGCTTTACTTGTTTTAGCCTGAGCGATGATCACTCATGCTAATAGGGGTATTAAACCTTGGTGAATGTTATGGAGATCAATATGACATCTAGTTTTAGAGACTTTGTGAGGATGAATGACTCCTATCTTTCTTGGCTCTAAGGTAGGAGAGGATCCTCAAGAGTTTATAGAGTGTGTACAAGGTGTTGTGTGCCATGGGGGTTATTTCTAGGGATAAGGCGGAGTTAGTTTCGTACGAATTGAGGGATGTTGCTCAAGTGTGGTACACCCAATGGAAGGATACTAGGCCGGTTGAGTCTGGTCCCATAGAGTGGGAGGAGTTTAAGGAGGCTTTCATGGAGAAGTACTTTCCCGTGAGAGGAGAGAGGTGAAGGTTGAAGAGTTCACTAAACACAAGCAAGAAAACAATAGTGTGGAAGAGTATTCCTTCAAGTTCACTATGTTATCTAGGTATGGTCCATTCTTGGTGTCTAACCCAAGGGATGAGATGAATAGATATGTGACCTGTGTTGCCAACCTTGTGAAAAAGAAGTCTAGACGACAATGCTTGACCATGATATGAATTTAACTAGACTTATGGTGTATGCTCAATCTATTGAGGAATCTAAACTTAGTATGTTGGCAAGGAACTTGAAGAGGAGTAGATCAAATGAGAAAAGCTAACCTAGGTTTAAAAAGAGGGATCGAAACCATGATTGATCTAGTGATCCTAAGGTCAAACTTGAGGAGTGTGGTGGTTCCCAAGTGGTTAAGCCTACTTGTGCTACTTGTGGGAATAATCACTTTGGGAAGTGTCTAGACGGTAGTAGTAGGTGCTTTGATTGTGCTAAGGATGATCACAGGGTGAGAAATTGTCCTACAATTGCGGCTATAGGTAGAGAGACCAAGATATTTCCTCCAAATGTTTCGCATAGTGGTACTCAAAAGATGAGTCGCTTCAATCCCCTTAGACCAAAAGCAACAAAACCGGAATATGATGATAATGCCGGTAAGTTACAGTTTTCCATATTTAGTTGTTATGGTTTGCTTTTAAGTGGGAGAGTAAGATGGGAGATAGAATATCATAGTAGCATGTTGTATTGTGTTTAGGAGTCTTATTGAAATTGAGTTTCTTTGATTCCTTGCATTTGTTTTATTTCGGAAAGGGAAAAATATTTTATTATGTTTGTTTAAGACTTGTTCGAGTTGTCACTTAATTTTTGAGAAAAATCAAGAAAACTATTCTTCCAATTGACTAAAAAAGAAAATCAAATTGAAATATTTTTAAGGGTTTCGGGGATCGTTATTAATATCTTAGAAAGGTTTTGAAAGCATCTAAGACGTCCACGTACTTGCGGTTATCCAAAAATTGACTTGCTTGACTAAAATTACTTTAACTTGATTTGACTTGAACATTTATATAATAATTTGTTAAAGATGAAATATTAATCTATTATCAATGTGAATTATTAGTCTTGCAAGTTAGTTTATTATTATTTAAATCCATTAGTCATGTTCAATTTAGTTGAACAAAATAATGCTTTATGAGGATTTGGATTCTTTAACAGTTAAACTAACGACAATTAATTAAGAAGTAAATAAGCGATAAATAGAGGAGAGAGAGCGAGAGAGTTGGGCAACACAGGTCACATATCTAAAGATGCAAAAAAAAATGAGATTGGTAGCCAAACACTCACTTCATCGCCAAAAAATAAAATATATACACATAATCCTTCCATCTCGATCAGCAGTGAACCCCAATCAATAGGCTAAAGATGCATACTAGTTATTGCCCTTATGCAGTTTAGCAAAATAGCAGATAACTAAAGCAACACAAAAATGAATATGAAAAAACTCCTCATGAGAGAATTCAACTTGACACAGCATTAATAAAGCAAGGCAAGAACAAATAGGCTAAGGAGAACAGAGAACTAGGAATAGAAGAAATTTCATATTAGGACGGAATTGACGATACACAATCAATCCTTTATTAGAATAATCGGAATGACCACAGAATTTCCTCGAACAAGGCAACTTACACCTCAAGATAATACCTAGATTGAGAAGGCAAGAGAAAGAAAAATAAAATAAAATAAAAACAAAATTTCGCATCCAAAAAGAAATAGCCATCACAGTGTCCAACCTCAATATTAAATTGCTTCAAGTTTTGTCAAAATATTCACCATGACAAGAAAACCGCATACTCATTCAACTTATTAAGATAAAAACATTTGGAGGTGCTTATAAATATAAAATATTTTGTAAAACCAGAAATGTTGTACTTTTGTGAGTCTCAATTTAGTCGAACAATGATTAATATCATTAATTGAGACTTTCAATAACAATAAATAGAAGACAATAGCAGACAGTTAAAACCACAACCTTCGTATCATCGCATTTACAAGGAAATAACTAACTTTAAAATATAGACACAACACACAGTGGGACTATCATCCCCCAAGAAATATTTATGTTGCACAAAGACTAACCCAAAAGAATGAGAATCAGTCAAGGAACAAACCAGTGAAACATAGAAAAATGGAGGAATTACTTCTTGTTGTGCAGCGACGGGATGATAGGCGAGCTGAGAGCGATTCCGCAACAACGAGATTCGAACCTTCGATAGGAAAATTTTTGATGGGATCCTAAGGCCAAAGCTTAAGTTATTCAGTCTTCTCTTTACGAAGTGTATTTAGTGTATTTTTGCTCAAACTATTATGTGTAATTTTTTAAACAAAAAAAAACCTCTGCTTTTTCTTTGTTTTACACTTTCTGTATCTATCTCAAAAAACTTCTATTCTCTGCCTAAAAAACTTCCCTCACAATGAAGTAACAAGAATATATAAAGGGAATTTTAGGTCTAAAAAATGGGGGGAAATTAATAGAGAAAATAGGGTGAGAATCGAGCTCTATTCGAATTTCAAAAATCAAAATTCCATTTCACCATAAAGGGGAAACAACTTTTTCTGATGCATCTACCCATTCCGGAAGAGGAAATAGGTACGAATGACTGGAATCAGTTGTACATCCTAAATATGATACATAGATCGATCTAGAGCTATCAATGATGATTAACGCGTGCGTCCACTTCTATTGGACTTGTACGACAGCAGAGGAAAAATTGGTGAAAAGCTGAGCCAATAGGAAAAGGAGAAAGAGACGTTCGAACGTCGGTTCTCATGCGTGGAGGGCATCGCTTTGCTTGCCATTGATGCGTTGTCGTCGTGTTGTGGAAGAAAGACACATAGGAATTGCGATCTCATGCTGTTACGTGGAGGAAACAGGTTAGCTGGGTTCTGCTTCTGTACGAATTGATTTTCTTTGGAAGAAGAAAAGGGTGGGTCGGGACGGGTTAGGAGTTCATGTTGGCTGGTTCTCTATTGTTAAAAAAAGAATTGGGTTGGGCTGATTTTAATTTAGAGGAACAGGTCAGATCAATGGGATTGAAGGTGATTGGGCATTGGATTTGATGGAATTGAGTTGGGTCTGTATTTGATATTAAATTTGGGCTTGAAGTATTGAACTAGGAATTTGATATAAAGGATCAGAGGTTTTTCAATTGGCCAAATTGATTTTGATTGGTGAATTTGACCAAATTTTAAATATGACAACCTTACACAAATTAACCAACGATCTCTTTAATTTTAAAGAAATAAAATAATTAATTTAATTATCAATCAAATAATTTAAAAGATATAAGTATACTTTAAACTAAATTAATTTAATAAAAATACTTACTAAAATTAAAATTCTTTTGAGATTATTTTCAAATAATACTAAAACAAACTAATTATATTAAAAATATATTTACTGCTTAAATATTATCAAAGCTAATAAAATTATTTAAAATAACTTGAAAAACATTTTGAAAATTATAAAGCTATTTATATTAAATCATTTAGAATTGGGAAACTAGCTAATTAATTCTAGTCTGGGAGGGTCAAAATTAGGTGTCAACAATTGTTCCTCATTTTACATGGATTGATGCAAGACGTTCGAGGAAAATGAAATTGACTGATCTAATTTTGACCGGCCACATCTTCATTTTATTCGAAACAAATTCGGTAAGGATTCATGAATTATGGTTGAACCCTAGAAATGGATTTCCTACATATCTTAGGCTATATAAGAATTCAGACCACTTGTAGCTCGATACGGTTGATTTGACGCACCATTTTGAAAGAATTCAAAAGCCATTCCAATACCAAATTATGAAGGGACCACGATGCTCAAGGATAATATTTATGAGAGGATATTGGAATACATCCGAGTTTCAAACATTGAGTCCGCCTACAAGTCTTTAAACTTTAAAAATAAGGTTGTTTGTAGTTCTACTTGATCGGTTGAGAAGGAAATTTATTATGTTAGATAAACTTTGGTTTTGGAAGAGGGACAAATTAATTCGAGTATGAAAATGAGTCTTGTAACCTCTTATAAATGAATTTGGAGAGCTTCACACCCATAATTAAGAACCTACACGGACATAATTTCTAATGTTCTTGGCGCATTGTCACTAAGATTAGTAACGTTCTTCCGGCAAATACAAAAATTTCAAGACGTGAGACTGAAACCATGAAACCTGAAGGAAATCACACATACATTTTGATAGGGGTGTGGTTTTTATTGTGGTGGAAGTCATTCCTCTACTTGCCTCTAAAGAGTTTCACACTCCTATTCAGACTATGACCCAGTTCGCATCTAAGAAAAAGATCCACGTTGTGCTACATCCTTTTCTGATCTCATCCGCACCTATAGTTTTTTTTCTTCCTCTGGCGAATTCATCCTTTTGGATGCTCTCAACAAAGACTGAGATAAAACACGTCTATATAAAAAATGCAATTCAAATGAGATACGATGTCATTTACAATGTTGACAATTAATTGCTCTCCTTCAATATTTGACGTCAACTCCGTTGGTTTTGAGTAAATCAAATAAAGTTTATGTCTTATGTTTGCAATATAATCTTCAATATATTCTTCATTTGATGGTAAAATAATAAAAGGCTGATTTAGTGTTGATATTTCTCTCAATGTCATCTTCTATGTTCTCTCAATGATAACTCTTGCCAAATAAGAGGATGCGGTTTATTTTGATGGGTAATTTTTTCTCTTGGGATGCACAATTTCCTTCTCTTGCATTGCAAGATTTCTCTTTTGAATTCATGATTTCCTTTTCTTGCAATGCATGACTTCTTTTCTATGCACAAACTCCTACTCTTACAATGCATGACTTCTTTCTGCGATACATGACATTCTCCGCGATGCATAAATTTCTTCTCTTGGAATGCTTTATTTTTTTTGCGCAATGCATAAATATCTTTATTTTGATATGAATGACCTTCTGTGGCAATGCATTACTTCCTTCTCATACGATGTATGAATATTTTCTAGCGATGCATGACTTTCGCGATGCATGAATATCTTCTCGTGATGCATGAGTTTCCATAATGCATGAATATTTTCTCGCGATGCATATCTTCTCCTGATGCATGTGTTTTTTTTCATAATGTATGAACTACTTCTCTTGCAATGCATGGTCTCTTTTTTGCATTGTATGGATTCCTTTTCTTGGAATGCATGGTCTCTATTCTGCGATGCATGAATGTCTTCTCATAATTCATGACTTTCTGCGATGCATGAACATTTTTTCGTGATGCATGATTTTCTGCTGCATGAACATCTTCGCTTGATACCATCCTTGGTGCCACATGAAGATAGCATTTCAATCGAGCAACATAGTGATCTTTTAGGTGTCTTCTAGATAATGATATCATCTTAAGTGAAAATATGGTGAGATGACCCTCCAGATAGTGTATCATGTAAATCGATAATACGAATAAAATGACCCTCTAGGTAGTGTTCATTACAATCAACAATACAAATAAGATTACCCTCCGGGTAGTAATATTATCATGTCTTATAATATGATGCAGATGACGTCCTTGATGAAAAATCGTAAATTGTCTTTCTTGGGGTTTTAATATGATTCATCTTTGAACATAGTTGTATCTTTGATATAGACTTCATGTTGTTGGGAATTGGATGAAATAATGTCGTTCATATTCCCATGTCTTCGATATAAGAAAAATAATATATTTCCTGCATCCACAAAAAATCATAAACTTTGGGGAGCTCTTCAACCCCTTCACTTCTCCATATTCATCGATTAGAGGAATTTTATGATTTCAGAGTAAATTTTGGGGAGCTCTGCCCCCCTCCACAGAAAAATTTCAAGTGTCAAGACAAACTGATCTATGTCGATATCTTTGATCGTCTACTCCTTATCCTGCTAGCTCCGGTATAGTTTCAAATCTCCCGCCTCTTGATAGATTGGAAAACATATTTTATGTTGAGAAATAAATGAAAAATAAAGAACAAGTTTTAATATAAACTGATTTTTGAAAAGTAGTATTTAGAAAAATGTCACTGCCGAGTGTCATGTCATGTCAAGCTTAGTAAACTTTTTGAGTCCGATGCTCTGAGGTCTACCTGATTATTTGGTGGAAAGTGTTCAAATTTGCTCTAGGCTTCCAATAAACCCATATTGAAATTTTCAGATCATCCTCAAAATATTTGTCCCAATTAACTACCTTGGCTTATCTTTAACTGGCGGTGAGTAAATCACGGAATTTTGAGTCCTCTCAAAATTGTTGTCCTAGTTGTAAATTTTAATGTAACTACAATCTCGACTTATTACAGATCCTCTAAAAAATTCTGTCCAGTTTCTATTATACATAAAAATAGAAAACCTACGAGAGATATGACTGAACCCTTGTGACACCTACGTATTCTGTTGAGGCAGGAATAAGGTCAAATGTAGTTACCCCTCATAGGTTGAATAAATAGGAAATGTACAAAGAAAACTGACCAAGGCTAGCATAGGCTGCCTATGTATCTCATTCTTAAAAATTCACGACGAATGTAGTTCAATAAAAGAAATATTCAAAGGGTTAAATGGGGGTGACTACGGCCGACATAGGCCGGCTACGTATCTCATTCTTTAGAATTCAGGTCTGACGTAGTTCATTACACGGAGGGTAAAATTTTAAACAAAGCGATTAAACAAATTGAACAAGTACAAGGAAATGATATAAATACAAACTAAGGTTCACACATAATATCTCTTGACAAAATCTAAATTGATTGGTTTTGTCCATGTCGTGCCATCCATCTCCGAAAGGACCAAAGCATTCCCAGATAACACTTCGCGAATCAAGCAAGGTCCTTTCAAATTCGGTGCAAATTTTCTTTTTGTACTTATCCTGATTAGGAAAAATGCGTTTAAGAACCAATTGACTGATTTCAAAAATTTTGGCTACAACTCTCTTGTGGAAAGCACGAATCATTCTTTGCCGATATAGTTTACCATGACAAACAATAACCATTTGCTTATTGTCAATCAATTTCACTTGGTCAATCCGCTAGCTGAGCCATTCAACATTACTCAGATCATCCTATTGGATGATCCCAAGGATGGTAGCTTGACATATGTAGGTATGACCTCTTCCATTCAATATTCTTGAAAATATGGAGTAGCTCTAATCGTTCTGACGGTCGTACAATAAACGAACAAAGCATATGACAACATCCATTCCAACCTCAGTAATTGTCAATATGTTTCCTTAGAATCTTGTTGATGTTCTTATGGGCGGCCTCTATAGCTCCATTCATTTGAGGAAGATAAGAGGGTGAGTTTCGTTGAGTAATCTTAAATTTCTCACATATATCTCTCATCAAGTGACTATTAAGATTTTCACCATTATCAGTAATGACGGACTCTGGTACTCCAAACCTGCATAGTAGATTATTGCATACAAAATCAGCTACAACTTTCTTGATCATCAACTTGTACGAAGCTGCTTTTATTCACTTGGTAAAATAATCAATGACAACTCATTAGAGGTAGCTTGCTCGATCGGAACAATGACATCCATGCCCAAAGCTACTAAAGGCCAAGGAGAACTCATAGCGTTGAGTTCATGGGGCGACACTCCAATCAAATCACCAGGTACTTGAAATGTATGAAATTTTTGCACAAACTTTCAAGGATCATGTTCAATGTTCATAAAAAAAATAATCGACTCAAAGGATTTTCCTTGTTATAGTTAGTTCATTGATGTGCACACCTCAAACTCCAGTATGTAATTGTTCAATAAACTTCGCAGCTTCACCAGCATCAATACATCTGAGAAGACCTAAATCTATGGTCCTTCTATAACGTATTTCTACACTTATAAAGAAGTTGAGGGTCATAAGGTGTATCAACATCTTTTGGTTTGATATTGCATCCTCAGAATAACTCTTGGTCTCTAAGTACTTCTATATATCAAAATACTATGGCAAACCGTCTGGTTCTACTTCAACATGTGAACAACGGACTGGATTTTTATTTAGGAGGATCAATATAATTAGTATCCAGATGTTTAATCATTAAAAACGATGGTGGCAAGAGCATCGGCTAACTAATTTTCTTTTGCCGGAGTGTTTCTGAGCTCGATCTTATGAAATCTCTTGCACAACTTTTTTATATACTACACGTACAGTGTAATCTTTGGGTTTTTTATGGCCCATTCTCGTTGAACCTGATGAATCAACAAGTCTGAATCTCTGATAACCAACAACTTGTGGACATTCATGTCAATGGCAATTTTCAAACCAAGTATACAAGCTTCATATGCCGCCATGTTGTTCATGCAATTAAATTGGAGTTTAGCAGTCATGTGATAGTGTTGACCAGATTTTTACAGTAAAAATATTTCAATACCTCTTCCTTGGTGGTGCGCTGCCCCGTCAAAGAATGCTCTCCAGCTCTGGTATGCTTTAGAAATATCTTCGCCAAAAAATTATACCTCTTCATTATGGAAATAAGTCTTGAGCGGTTCATACTCTTCATAGACTAGATTTTCTGCAAGATGAACAGCCAAGGCCTGTACTTATATCGCCTTCTAAGTCACATAGACAATATCAAATTCACTCAAAAGCATTTTCCATTTGGCCAACTTACCGGTCGACATTTCTTTCTGGAAATTATATTTCAATGGGTCCTTCCATGAAATTAGGTATATTGTATAAGAAAAAAACCATGCCTCAATTTGTGGGAAATCCATGTTAAAGAACAACATGTTCTTTCCAAAAGAGTATAACGAGACCGTATGGAGTGAACTTCTCGCTTACTTAATAAATAGCTCGCTCTTTCTTCCCTTTATCATTGTGTTGACCAAGTACACATTAAAATGCGCTATCTGAGACAGACAAATATAGGAAGAATGGTCTCCCTTCTCCCGGAGGATATAACACAGACGGATTGGACAAATAATCCTTGATAGCATGAAAAGCAATCTGCGATTCTTCAATCAACTTTGTAAGAACATCTTTCTTCAATAGCTTGAAGATAGGATCACACACCAAGGTGGATTGAGTTATGAACCGACTAATGTATTTCAACCTTCCCAAGAAACTCATTACATCCTTCTTAGTCTTCGAAGAAGGTAACTCTTGAATTGCCTTAATCTTAGAAGGGTCAAGCTCAATACCCCTTCTGCTGATTATGAATCCAAACAATTTTCCGGATGGCATCCCAAAAGCACATTTAGCAGGATTTAACTTAAAGTTTTAATGACACAAATATTCATTGAACTTCCTTAAATGCATCAAGTGGTCCGAACTCTCGCGGGACTTGATTATGACGTCATCTTCGTACACCTTAATCACCTTGTGGATTATTTCATGAAATATGGTTTTCCTAGCTTTCATATAAGTAGCATACAATGTTTTTGAGTCCAAATCACATCACCCTATAATGGTATACAACCCAAGGTGCAATGAAAGTTGTTGTCTGCGTCCTTTCAATCCATTAGGATCAGGTGATAACGTGCATATTAATATACAAATTACTGTGCTTCATGCTTATCACAGTTATCAAAATGTGAATGTTCAGAAACAAAAAATTATCTTTCAAGCTTGCTTTGTTGAGATTTCTATAATTGACACAGATTCTAATCTTTCCATATTTCTAGGAACCCGGAAAAACATTTCCCGACGAAGATGGGTATATGTCACTTCCACTAATCTAGACTCGATCTATTTGGTTATCTCTTCTTTAATATTTAAACTTAATTGATGTTTGAACTTCTGAGCCATCTATTTCACTAGATTGCATCCTAGATTAATCGAAAACTTATCAGACACTATATTTGTACTCATCCCTAGCATGTGTCATTAAACTTACACAAATACAACAATGTATTCAGTAAGAAAAGGAATTAGCTCCCTTATTTGAGATTCATTCAAATGGACACTAATTTTGACATCTTTGATGAAGCCTTTGTCTCCAAGATTTAGAGACTCTGTGTTCCTCCAAATTTGGCTTATGTTGATTCTCAAATTGCCGAAACACCTGAGTAACATATTCTACTACCTCATTTTCCTCCTCATATTCTTCATATTTGTCATCACCTACCTCGTTTTGTTTGTTCAACTCGTGACATAACATGACATTGACAAATTTAAAATTAATATTACTCAAATCATAAAGAGACAAAGTTAGGAAAGTAAATATAGCAAATAAGAAAATAAAGAAGTTTTTAATAAAACAGGCTTTTATTTAAATTGAAATGAAAACACAAACTTTGGCCATGGCAAAGGTCCGTGCTGCCTTTTAAACATTATTGGGGTATTTAATAATTCAAGTAATTAAAGAAAGTGTGAAATGGTGGGTCTCAGGCTTCTTCTTGAGTACCATCGATTTTTAAAATAGTCATAAAAAATGTCCTTCTACAAAGATGTTCAAGGAATCAAGATTGGTGTTGAAGTCCAATTCTGCAGCTGCTCCCCACCTTCGACGCAACGGATGTCGGATGTCTCAGCCTGATCCTCTATGATTGAGTCCACTTTCTCGAACATGCCCCAGATTCCTTCCCCAAGGCCATCATCAGTGGAATACTCACAGACATGGAACGATTGTTACAAATGAGGGATTGGCCTGGCCAATGCTTGATAACCACTCTTTTTCTTCATTTTTGCTTCATCTTCTGTGGGGACGTACCCCAAACCAAATATTAATCCTTTGGAGGGAACTTGAATATGATCAAAAATTCCTTTGAAGTTTCTTCCCGATCCAAAACCTAGTTCGAATCAATTCTAGTGCATCACCGTAGCGTTCATCTTGTATACAGAGGGCATAGGGGTTTGCGAAGCCAAATCATCATTAGTGGCATTAACCAGATCCACCATGTATAAATCGAAACCTTAAGAGACTTGATCAATAATTGGCGCATGGAAATCTGAGTGGCTTCCTTCAATGTGAATAACCAATTCTTGCTCCTTCCAGACAAGCTTCATCAGCTGGTGAAGGGTAGAAGGCACAACCACATCCATGTGTATGAACGACCTTCTTAAAAGAAGGTAGTAGCTAGTGTCAATGTCCACGACTTGAAAATTTGCATTGAACGCTTCTGGCACCCAGTGTGTCTCTCTGCACCCACCGGAAGATCTCATGTTGACTTTATTTTGTTCAACATTCCCCAAGTTAAACCTTAACTGCCTTTGAGTCGACAACAGGAAAATATTGAGACGAGATCAATCATCTACCAAGATACAGTTTGTAACCCTTCCTCTACATATGATAGTGACATGCAAAGATTTTATGTCCATCTTCTATTCGAAGGGCAACTCTTTATCACAGAAGCGGGTTCGATGTCCTCGAATAACCTTGTTGATCATGGACGCTACATTGTTGCTGATGGTGCCTACGGGTACCTATGTATCATCCAAACCCTTCTTCAGGGCTTGCCTATGTAGATGCAAACTCATCAACAGGGCCAACATTTTCTTAAAATGCTTTACAATCGAGTAGTCTTTACGCTGTATTTTCCTAAAAAATTCTTTAGTTTAGCTTGACTTATTAGCCTCTTTGCTAGGTCGTTCTTTTCCCTCCATAGGCAAACTCTTCTGGAGTATAACATCTGTTAGACCTAGTCATAACCTGAGCAGAAGAGATTTTGATCACATACTTTGGCAAACTAGGATTTTCTAATGTCACCAAGGCAAGAACCTTTTCGGGTGTAAGAATCATATCTACATGATACTTAGGGAAGCCATGACTCTTTCAAGATCATCATGAAGGATCGGAACTATCAACTTTGTCAAGCCCCAATCTTCACCTGTCTTTATCATATTGATATTGATGCTCCCATGCTTAGGTAAAGTATTACTGACATTGGGCGCGAGTGTCTGGAGGGAGATCACCTTTTGGTCAATTGAATCCTTGATTTTGTGCTTGAGGTTAATTCAATCCTCTGTATCATGTCAAATACCATTGGAGTGATATGCACACTTTTTATCGGGTCTATAAAACCTGGATCTAGTATCCACCGACTTGGGCCCCGCTGGGTGAATATATCCATTCACAGTTAGACGCTCGAAAAACTTTGTTCGGCTTTCAATGAGTGGGGTGAATGTTCTGACCGGTTTCTTCTCAAATCTTGAGCGGGGGGGATCATAGTTGCCTTGATAGGGGAGGCATCTGATGATAATTTTGGAAGTTAGGGGGGGAGATTGATATCATAGGTTAGGGATTAGTTTGGTAATTTTGGAATGGAGCTTGGTAGTTTTGGGAAGTATTTGGGTAAACTTAATCTGGACCTTGATATACTGGGGGAGATGCTCGGTAGCTTGACTGCATCACGGGCAGTTGGGAGTGGCTTTTTGGTAGTGATTAGATGTAGTTTGGTAAAGTGAAGGGGAATTTTTTTACATAGGAGGTGGAGTTTGATAACTAGGAGGGAAAGTATTTTGATAACTTGGCGGAAGGGTAATTTGGTAGTTTGGGGGAAGAATATTTTGGTAATTAGGAGAGGGAGCATTCTGATAATCGACTTGTGTATAACAAGCATGGTATGGATACCGTAACGGTCAAGAACGGCCTTGGTATGATGATCTTCTCGGGGTATTCTTTCCCTCATAAGTGAAAACTGACACATCTTCTCTCTTCTTTTTTTAACAAACCCGATTATCCCAGCGATGCAGTAACATGGGCAATCTTCTCGGTTTTTAATCCATCTTCTATAGTCTCACCTACCTTTAAAATCTCTGCAAACTTTTCTCCAACAAGGAGCATGATTTCTTCATAGTACTCGGGTTTCTGAACATGCACAAATACTTCAATAAATTTCTTTTTTGATATAGGTGGCAAAACTCTAGCTTCCTCCTTCCGCAATCTGTACAAAAACTCTCTGTAGGAAATACGTAAATTTCTGCTTCATTTTCTCTAGGAAAAAAGGATCGGGATGATCTCCACGTTGTAAGAAAAATTTTAATAGAAGTCCTTACCCAGACATTCCACCTAGTATATTGTTTTGTTTTATAAGATGTTAACCATTCTGGAGACTCTCCAATTGGACTTCGAGTAAATACATGCATCAATACAACTTCATCTTTTCCAACTCCCACGAGCTGTTCAGAGTAGGCCTTTATATGCTCTAAGAGATATCCTTTTCGTACCTTGACATTGAATTTATGTACCTTGAACCATTCCGGGTGGTCCAAACATAGATGAATGTATATGTCACCATACATTAAGTCAGTTACCTCAAGAAGGCATTGTAACTCTTTCATTGCCTTTTATATCCACTTAGCAGCGTCTCCCTTTAAGATCCATTATTTTTCATGTTCTTCTTAATGGTCGAGTTCAGAACCGTTGACATCCGACTCATTTGGAACGGGAATTTGGAAGGTGGTTTTTCGAGTTAGTGGAAGAGCCATAGAGGGACATGGGGTGTTTTGAGTAGTTTGGTAGTTTTGGGAAAGGTTTGAGGGTTAGTGTGTTGTTTTTGTGATGGAGGGATGTTTGGGGATTGAATGTACTTTTGTTTTGTTGGGGTGGAGCAGTTTGGTGATGGGCATTTTTAGGGGGAAGCAGAATTTGACGATAATTATTTTTGAGGAGGGGTGGGGTCTCGTAGTAGGATGAGGCTTCTTGAGGATTTTGCACGTTAATGTCGATAACGGAGGGGTTCTGAGCAGGAGTGGATGGCGGGTTCTGAGCCTATTCCATGTTTGAAGAGGGCAAGTAAGCGGAGGCCTCCCATTATTCAAAACATTGGCAATAAAACCCAGTAGAGGCAAATCTTGTCTTCTTTGCATTTCCAATCTCATTTTGGCAATCTGCTCCATGAGCTACATAATCCATTCATTCTGATCAGCTATGGTAGGTTAAGCCACCAAAACGTCACTAAGACTGATTTCTTCATTACTATCACCCATTACTATTTTTTCTTTATATGAACTTTGGCAGGTAAAGGATTCTGCAGGGTCTGTGGATCTATTGTAGTAAGGATGATCAACCAGTTTAATCGACACCGACCATTTTTAAAGTACCTGCGGAGGAAAACAACTCAAAGTAAAATTTGCTAGTTTAAGCTCAAAATACGTAATGCCAGATATCACATAGAGAGCAGATAAACACATTAAAGTTTCTTTGTTTGACAACATGCGGACCCATGAGTAAAGGGAGAAATTAATTTTTGAGCAAGCAAAAATTTTCTTGTTTTAATTTGGGATTATCTCGGAAAGGTTAAATCACGTTGAGATATGCTTTTTTTTGTTGCATATCATTCGACTTCCATTTATTTGAGCTTCATATTTCCTTTTATAATGGAAATAGGGAGAATGAAATTTTGGAATGATTAGAGTCGGTCCTTGAAAGGCTGCCTACGTATCTCATAAGGAGAACTCAGGCCCTATGTAGTTTGGATACAAAGAAATACTTGTTTTTATTAATTCTAGATGATTGCAAGGGAATTGAAAAACAAACAAAAAGATTTAAGAGATAAAGTTGGATCAATCTAAACCTTTCATCTCCTCAATGTCACATCAGCCACAGGGATTAGAGTAGACTCAAATCTTTCCTATGTGGATGAGGTATTCCATGTCGTGGTGGAATGCAAGACATCTTTAAATACTATGATCAATGGCCCTGTGATACGGGAAATATTTCCGAACTTCAATTCCAAGGGAATATACCACTCCCACGTCCTTATAAAGAGGGTTAAAGAACCCGTTTTGAACCAATTATGAATAGCCTCCAACATTATTTTCTAGAAAGGCGTGAAAGAGAAAGATAGAACTCAGTCTTCTCAGTGATAGATATGTGGATCCTTTGTTCATCACACAAAATGATAACGCCGTAATCCCAACTTCTTGGGGTACCATCCATACGAGTAGGTGGTAGACCTCCTTCATAAACTCCATGCACACCTCTATTCTGTGCCCTTTCTGGTTGGGATGACACTCACAGGTCTTGCGGGTGTCCATTGATTCCACTTTGGAAGATGCTCTTTCAACGGGCCTTAACATACACCTAGACCTATAGTGCTCTAAAATGATAACGCATGGAATGGCTTCCATTCCTATTCGGTATTCTTGTGGTTATGCATCGAGAGTGACTTTCTGGTCTCTTTCTGCCAAACGTCCTTGGAGAGAAGGTTTGTGTAACACTTTGGAAATTTCATGACTTAGACTTGAGATTAATATATTAAATCATGTTCCAAATGATATTTCCACAATTATATTAATGCAATAAGTTCATTCGGAAAAGGTTAGAACAAAAATGACAAAGAAAGACCGTGACGTCCGGAAACAAGCTAATTTGAACTAGTTGACTTCCCTATGTTTGGTGAAGGTTTCAAAGTGTCAAAAGAAGTCTTAAATTAGTCAAATGACTTTTTATAGGTAGTATGTAGTACAAAGGGTTCAAACTTCCAGTAACGGCACCCCAAGGACGACCCGAAGGGTCCTTGTGAAGGACCCAAACTTGGGCGAGCAGGCTGCCAAAGAAGCCTGCAAGCAGGGAGATTGGAGGGGCTGCTGCGCGACGCGCACTGTACTTCCTCAAGATTGAGAGGAAGCCTCGCGACGCTAGGATGACACGAGGCTCACTGTCTTGACCCAAAAATTAAGAAAAAATGGGAATTGGCCCCACTACGCGGAGCCACTTCCCAAATTTGTCAAAGTCGTATTTTTGATAATTTAGCATCACAAAAAGACCCATTTAACTGAAGGATCGTTTGAGTATTTTATAGGACGACTATATATTGATTTTGTTCAGTTTTAGATTAATTTTTATGAACCTAAATAAAATCATATGAATTTCTCTTATCTCTCTCAAAAACAATCTCTTTTCCAAACTACATTGAAGAATAAGAAGAGCTTAAGGGAGAAGACGAAGACTTCAAGATTTTCTTCCAAAATTCATGGATTGTTTGACAATAATGTATGTGTTCTTCTCTCTTGGTATTCCTTTGCCCAAGAGTTCCTTTCAAATCTTGTTTTAAAGAAATTCAAATCTTAGAGTTTTTACACTACAAAACAGGTTTTCTTCCTAACTTAAAATTTATGACTATTGATGAAAAATAATGGTTTTTCTATGGCTGATTTAATATATATAGTCAAATGTTTGACTTGTAATGCTTGAATTTCGTGTGAAGCATGAAGCCTATCAATTTGATGGTTTCGAATGAGGTATACCTATTACTTGATAACATGTAGTTGTTGGAATTGGGACTATGAGTTGAATGAACTCCAAAATGGACCTTTCCCTTATTCTAATTTACGAATTAGTATTGTTTATGAGTTGAATAGTTAGTATTGATTCTGCTGTTGAGTATTTCACTCTGTTGTTGGATGATTGTTTTATATTGATTATAAGTTCTTTAATAAGGATCTTGCGTACAAAAGGTAAGTCATCTAAAGTTGTGATTACTCTATGACGTTTATGTTAGCCAACAAATGATGTTACAATGCTAATGAAGTATTTATGAGGATGCTATGCATATATGTTAAGCTATGAATATGTTAATTTGTGAGATCATGATAATAATACATTAATTAAAGTTTATTATATTCTCTTGTATGATTTACACAACATGATTTATGATATGTTAATCTCACAAACGAAGGGTTATGATGAAAGGAAATTCTCATATAATTCTAAAGAGCATATGATCATGTTTATACAAGGAGTTAACATCCTCTGACTTGTGATAATATTTATGAATAAATAATGATCTAAAGGTTATTCAAAAAGGCAGTTTAGCTTAGCATTGAGTGAACTTGATATGAGAGGTGTCCCTTCCTAGTACGAAGGTAGGTTCATAATGACTCTTATCAGATAGGGGTTGCCATGTATGTGGAACTATGGGTCTCTAATACATCTCTTAGTTCTTGTAGTATGTCTTTACCATAGGATAATAGCTAGTGGATCCACCTAGAAAGATATGTCATGTTTGGTTCTAGTTTGGCCGGTAGACCTCCTTCTTTGAGTTTCAGGATTTATGACACGGGATTACATGTTTAACTCACATGGTCTATGTCAATTAAGGTGATTTTTCCTTCAAGTAAAATTAAAGACAAGTAAATGGACATTAGCTAGGGTGACTTGAGGAGTCTACTTAGTATAGGTAGGGGTATGAGACTTTACCTAGACATTGCACAAGTTAACTCTAAGGGAAAACCTTGGAAATTGTTCTCATGTAATATTATAACATGTAAGGTATGATCCTTATGATACATGTTGTTACTCTTATATGAAGTTTGTTATGTTAATGAAAATATTACTAGTCTATACTTCTTTATGAGGTGATGACTACTTATGTTAGAAGTTATATGAAGCAAAACGTTACTTATGGTATCCTATATTATCTACTTGGTTATGTCGAATTATGAGGCTTCACATTATCATTGCACTTGTAGGTTGGGGATGGTATCATTGGTAAGTGTTTTTTATTTTATGTGTATATAATCTATTGAATATGAAATGTTAACATGTCTTTGATTAGGACCATGCTTTATGTTAATGGAATCCTTTACTCGTATATGTTTATGGCATGTGCATTTAAGACTTTCATATGATTTAGCATGTTTTCTATGAAATGATCCCTTGTCATGCAGTTCCCTAAATGTTATGTGTGTATACAAATACTTAGTACATGTGGCGTACTACCCCATTACTTTATATTACTACAAATGTAGATTCCGACCATTGAAGATTAAGAAGGTAGATTGAAGAAGTTTGGAACTCTTTCTCCAAGTGTTGGTTGGTCCTCATGTTCGTGGATGCTATCTTTTCTTACTTTAGATTATGAAAACTTTAGTAGTTAGTAGGAATATTTTTTACTCCATTTTATCTTCTTTTGATTCTTTTGTATTAATGCCTATATGGCATATTGACATTTGTTGGCTAAGTCAAGATCCATACTTTTAGATGGTTTTTATATGAGACAAATTGTAGAATATCGTTATGTATGTTTTCATGATTGTTATGAAAGATGTCTAAGTATTCTTCAGACAATTTTAAATGTCTTTAATTTTTCCTTAATTTTAACTAATGATATGTTATTACGAATGCTAAGGGCTTGTCTGAGTCTATGAGAGGACAATGACTCTGGTCGCATCTACGGGGTGCTCTTCTGATGTGACAGGTTACGGACAATCTCTTCCTCTTTACTTTTTTCGAAGTTCTCCAACTTAGTGTTCTCAGGGGTAAACAATACGTTGTATAGGTACTTTTCGCTGACACCATATGTCTATCATTTCCCCTCCATTTGGTTCAGTATTGATATTCTTCCTTTTGTCCATACATGTGATCTTACGTTCCCTTAGGTCGTAGAGTAATGTTTTAGGATTTGGTGATAAGCTTTGCTCTTGTTTGGGAAACTCAAGACTCTAAAAATTTGGTCGGACTTTGTAGTAGTGACTTGTATATATTTTTTAGAAATTTCTGGAATGTAGTGTGATTGAGATGCCTTCATTTAAATAAACCTATCACATAAGCAGTTAAAAACACATCTATCGCATCCTAGATATATATGAGTACTTTTGTGTCAAGGGTAGGCCTACAGCATTTGAAAAATGTATGTGTGGATTTGAACCATTTATTCACCCCCAAGAAAATTTTGCATATAATAATTAATGTTTGGAACAAAAATAACCAGGGAAAAAAATAAGGAACAAAATAAAAAGGGCAGGCCCACACATGGGTCATTCGAATAAACATACTATAATACAGGAAAGGGAAGCCCACACAAGGTATCATAATGACATAAATACAAATATAAAAACCCACGCAGGGGAAAAATCTACTATGCCCTTCCTGAACGCCCTACTTCTCTGCTACTTTCATGTATCTCGTATTGCTTAACGTATATCGTAGCATTAACAGGTAACGCTCGCTCTGGCGTCCCTTTTCTTCTCAATCCTTGTATTGCATTCCCTCTATACTCTCTTTAACCAATAAGTCAAGCTCATCAAAACTACATTTCAATCTTTTCAACTCCCAAGTTGTATTCTCGAGAGTACATTGATTTTCAAGAAATTTGGTGTGCAATTTTTAAGAGTCCCATTTTACCTCTCTTAACTCGATCACAACTTTAACTTTTTTGTCTTACAGATTGTGGCAATTGTTTGGATCTGGAATGGATACACTCTGTTTTCTTTTCATCCAAATTTAAAATGTTTCATCATATCCGTCGTCGAACTGATTTGGAGCAATGTTGTCTTTTTTCATTCACTTGGCCCCTTTCCATCCCCTTAGTAATTATGTAGCGTCATCCACGTTGTCATCCCCAATATCATACACATAGGCGCCGTAGTACGCTTCTTGGAGCGTGATTTGCCTCCTCCCAAACTGTCGTAGGACTCGGAAGGGTGCGTAAGGACAGACTAACCAAAAACCTAGTAGTGGAAGCAAGAGTTGTCTGCGGGACCATGTGATTAAATACCTTGATATAAATTGATCAAGCATCCATTGGAGATATTCTTCCCTTATCTCATAAAAGATCTGAACCCATCTTTCTCTAGCCCTTTGTTTTTCTAGATTTTCCCAAAACATATATCGTTCAAATCCATGAGAATGTTCTTATTATCAAAGGTATGTAGCTGAGTCCCATGCCCTTTCGCTAACTGACTTAAAATTTATCATTGAAGGAGCATGTTTCATACTTAAAAGTAGTGATGTCCCTCTTTGCATTTTAGTAGGGCTCAATACATGTCAAACAGTAAGACCGGAGTGACGGGATAATACTTCACTTTCCCTTGATTCTCAAACTCGATGAATAATGTATGTGCAAGCATTATCACTCGAGTGTTGATAGTTAGGATCAGGCTATGTGGAAAGACCATTGTTCCTAATAGTATGACAGTGACTGCCAAAAGTCGGATTTCATTCCATTTCTTGTAGGTTACTCTGAACTCTTTGTTGAACTTTGCTTAAAAGCTGGTTTGCCCGAATCTAATGTGAAGGTCCTTGAACAAATTCTTGGGCCAAATAGGCATAATCCTTTCCCAACCCAACCAACTTGTGGTATCTTTGACGGAAGGCTTGTTAGGGATCAATATGTCATATCGTTTTCTCACCCTTCTTTATAACCTTGTACCAAGCGTGCGATACAATTTTGAAGTTTCTCTATTGTCATGGTAATTTCTAAAATTCAGAATCAGAACACCATATTCTCGTTGTCCCAATAGCCTGGAAGGACTTTAATTAGTTCAGGCCAACCACCCATGTTGAATATTTCGGTCACGACACCCACATATTTGTTGAGGTTTCTTTTGTGATCTTGTCGAGGTTGTTATACCACATTCTGACTAAACGTGGTTATTCTACAACAATGTCCAACATTTGAAAGCGATTCATACCTACAAAATAAAACCTGATTAAGTTTCCCCACGCCAAACCTGGTTTCCACATCTACATCGTTAAAGTGTCAAACAATATGGTATATCATTTGGTTGGAGACCTTGTACATGGTTTTGGTGGTTTCAACTAATGGACTTAATACGGCTTGTGTATTAAGCCGTCTTAGGCTAATGCTTAGATTTTATTTAGGTTTATCTGTATCTTAGGTTTGCTAGAATTGATTCAAAAGTGACGGTTACCCGAGTCGGACACATGATGGAGTCAAGATAACAAACAACGTTGGATGATCACAAGCCAACTATTCATTGATTACATCCAAACATAGATTTTTGTGTTTTCTGAAAGAAGTCGTTATATGCTACGTAACTCCCTTTGCTCGAATGCAAACTATTTTGCCGTTTGACAATGTTGATGCCATGAAGTAAAACAATTTTAATAATATGATAAAGAAAGAAGTAAACAGTTGTTTCACATAGCCAAATAAGTTTAGTTTTAAGGTTAGAATCCTTCAAATCCCCAGCAGAAAATATTTAAAAATTCGACAAGTCTTGTTGGCTCAAATCTTTAACTTCATGGCCTGTTTTGAATTTTTCCGCTTCGAGCATATTCGTCGATTTTAATGGGATTAACTCAGAATGAAGAATTTGTCCTCCTTGGCCCAATAGGGAAATGCAAAGATAAGGTCCATGGAACCCAAATGGATTTTCACATGCAAATAAAAGAATAACACAGTATGTAACGAATCACAATTTAATATTCAAAGGTATAAGTAAATTGGGCTTATAGACTACCACATTTCACTTTTGGATACCATAATAATACTACGAAGATCACAGAAAGGACTTTATAGTGACCTAAATGATTCTGAAAGACTCTAGACTACTACTAGCTACAATAAAATTTAGACAAATTTAAAACTTCAGTAATAAGTAAATGAATACTCACTTAAAGATTCCTAAAAGAATCTATTACGACTAGACTACAATCACCTAAAAACCACAAAAACATGTAAAAACAGTAATTCATATAACACAGTTAGGGGAACATTGAGCATTTAGGGGGGGGGGGTGCAAACACAACAACAAACAATAAACCATTTACGAGCCAAAAATGGCTTCTCATCACATTGAACCAATATACCTTAGTTTCAAGAAAATAATATGAAGAAAAAAAATAAATAGATTGGTGGGCAAACACTCACTTCATCACCATGAAATAACATATCTATACATAATCCTTCCAGCTTGATCAACAGTGAACCCAAATTAATAGGCTAAAGCTGCACACTAGTTAATGCCCTTATTCAGTTTAGCAAAATCGCAGATAACTAAAGCAACACAAAATGAAGATGAAAACTCATCATGAGTGAATTCAACTTGACACAACATAAATAAAGCAAGGAAAGAACAAATAGGCTTAGGAGAACAGAGAAGTAGGAAAATACCAAATTTCATATTAGGACGGGATTGACGATGTGCTATCAATTCTTTACTAGACTAAACGACATGACAACAAAATTGCATAGAACAGGGCAACTTACACCTCCAAATAGTCACGATATTGAGAAGGCGAGAGAAGGAAAGAAACAAAATCAAATCAAATTTCACATCCAATAATCAATAGCCACAACAGTGTCCGACCTACATATTGAATAGCTTCGAGTTTCGGCACAATATTCACCAAGACACAAAAACCGCATACTTATTCAACTCTTTAAGAGAAAAAACATTTGAAGGTGCTTATATATAAAAAAGATTAGTTAGAACCGAAATGTTGTATTTTTGTTAGTCTAAGTTTATGAGCTATAGGAAAAGAATAGAGAGATAGTTTGAATCCAAATAGGAACTCAAGATTTAGCAAGATAAAAATCGATATTTTCTTGTTGAAGAAGATAACTAAATAACCACGCTTTGTCGAACAATGATGAATATCATCAACCGAGACTTGCAATAACAATAAAGAAATGACAACAACAGACTTTCAAAACCACAACCTTCTTATCATTGCATTTACACATTAATAAATAACATAAAAATACAGCCACAACACATAGACGGACTAACAACCCCCTAAGAAAAATGTATGTTGCACAAAAACTAACCCAAAAGAATGAGAATACAGTTAAGGAACAAACCAGTGAAACATAGATAAAGGGAGGAATTACCTATTGTTGTGCAGCGATGGGATTATAGGCGAGCTAAGAGCGATTCCACAACCACGAGACTAGAACATTTAATAGGAAAAATATGGATAGGAGACTAATGCCAAAAGCTGAAGCTATTCACATTTCTCTTAAAGAAGTGTATTTAGTATATTTTTTCTCAAACTATTCTATGTATTTTTTAACCAAAATAAAAAAGAACCTCTGCTTTTTCTTCATTTTCCACATTCTGTATCCATCTCAAAATATTTCTTTTGTCCCCCCCCCCAAAAAAAAAACCTCCCTCCAAATGAAATAAAAAGAGAATATATAAAAGGAATTTTAGGTCTAAAAAAATGGGGGAAATGGATAGAGAAAATCGAGTGAGAATCGGGCCCTATTAAAATTTCAAAAATAAAAATTCATTTTAACCATCAAGGGGAAACACCATTTTCTGATGATTAAAACCATTTTAGAAGACGAAATGGGGATGGACGGCTGGAATCTTTTTGGCATCCTTGAGATGCTACATGGATCGATCTCGAGCTATCAAGGATGATTTCCATGTGCCTCCTCTTCTACTGGACTCGAACGACTGTAGAGGAAAAATCAGTCAAAATCCAAACTAACAGGAAAAAAAGAAGAGACATTCGAACATCGATTCTCACCGGTAGAGGGAATTGCTTCGCTTGCCTTTCACACATTGTCGTCGTGCTTAAGAAGGAAGACAAATTGGAATTGGGTTCACATGTTGTTACGCGGAAGAAACTGTGTCGCGGGTTCTGCTGTTGTATGACTTTATTTTTTTTCTTTTGGGAAGAAGACAAGGTTGGGTCGGGTCGGGTTAGGAGTTAAAAGTTGGGTGATTCTCTCTTGTTAAAAAAAAAAAAGAATTGAGTTGGGATGATTTTAATTTAGAGCAATGGTAAGGGTCAATGGGATTGGAGGTGATTGGGAATCAAAATTTCTGGAATTTTGGTGGGTCTATATTTGATATTAGATTTGGGCTTGAAGCCTTGAACTAGGAATTTGAGATAAAGGATCAGAGGTTTTAGAATTGGCCAAATTGATTTTGATTGGTGGATTCGATCAAATTTTAAATACACCAACCTTACATGAATTAACCGACGAGCTCCTTAATGTTAACAAAATTGAATAATTAATTTAATTGTAAACCAATTAATTTAAAAGATAGAAGTATACTTTAAACTAAACTTATTTAATCAAAATTCTTACTAAAATTAAAATTTTCCTTGGGATTATTTTCAAAATTTAAATAACAAACTGATTATAAAAAAAAATATATTTACTATTTAAACATTATAGAAGCGAGTAACATTACTTTAAAATATCTTGAAAAACATTTTGAAATTTATAAAACTAGTTATTTTAGATCATTTAGATTTGAGAAACTCGCTAATTAATTCATATCGTGGAGGATCAAAATGTGGTGTCAACAGCATTTTACATCTCATAAAGTTATTTTTAAATGGTAAATTGACTTCATATGGTTTTTTATTTCATATTTTCATTATTCCATCATGAATTGCTTAAGAGTTGCATTTTTTGGAAATTTTAGCATGTTCCACAGTAAAGAATTTGGTGTTCACTATAATGATTTTTAATATTTGATTAAATTGTTCTTTCATGAGAAATATAAAGTGTATAGAACTGATGTATATGAGCATGATAATATGTGGAGAAGGAAGTTCCTTTTTTATGAAATGAGTAAAACAATTGTGGGTCTTATGTGCATCATGAGTGGTAGAATGTTTCTATCTTCTTGTTGTGTCTTGAGTCACTTGTCAAATGAAATTGATGTTTCTCCTATTTGTGTGTCTTGTGTAAAGTGTGGTATGTCTATGTTATGTTAGTCTTGAATTTCTTATCTTTCGATAGTGTATAACAATATTAGCAAGTGTCATTCGAGGACGAATGTTGTCCAAGCGGGGGAATATTGTTACACCCTCAAAAGGAACTAGGTGCAACTACTGCCTAACATGAGTGTCATGATATTTTAAAGTCATAAGATTGTACATAATAGTTTTCTTAAGAAATTATAAAGTTTGGAAGTGTTTGGAGGTCAACATCCAAGAACGTCCAAGATGTTGGGGAAATAGTCAAAGTTGAACTAGAATATCATAGTGTTTTGTAATGATGTTCAGGGGGATGGTTTGAGGGTGAAGTTGAGTACCGACGGTTCCTACGCTTAGACTTATATGAAAAGGGTTTAATGTTATTAGAATGATGCTCAGGGGACCAGCCAAAGGGTCCCCAGAGAGGACCAAAACATGAGACAACAAAGCTGCCACGCCAGCCAGATTATGATGGTGGTTGGGCGTTGCGCAGTTGACACTTATTGAGAAAAAAAATTTCCGTGCGACATGGGTCTATCACGAATCATTCTGTCTTGAAATTTTCTTTAAATAAGATTTGAAATTATCTCAGTGACGCGGAGTAAACTCCCTGATTTGGCAGCGTCGTTTTTAAGTCAAATTTGAGTTGGTTAAATTGTCAAATAAGTGTAGGGGTCTTTTTGGAAATTTTTGGGTGACTAAATGATGGTTATTAGACCTTTTTAAGCCCCTTAACTCACCAATCTAATCTAAACCCCTAACTCAAAACGAAACCTCTCCATTCTTCTCTCTGAAACTCCAATGTTGAAGCTTGGGAGCTCCGACGAAGAAGATAGATTTTTCATGTTTTTCTCCATAAATCCTGTGGGATTTTCATCACAATAAAGGTATGGTGCTTCATACTTCAAATCTCTTTCTTCATGGAGTCAATTCCAATAATTTTTAAAAGATGATTAAAATATGAATTCTTCTATTTCAACTTCTAGCCACGGGTTCTTGCATGAAATGATTTGAAACAATATTTTATGTTATAATTTTTATTAAGTGAATTATTTTATATAAAAATCCTTATGAACCCATTTAAATCACGCAATCCTTCTTTTGACTATATTATGGGTGATTTGATCATGTAACTATATTATTGAATTCATGTGTAGTTCACTTTGGGTTATTAAATTATGAAAGAATTATCTTAGAATTGTGAGTAGGTTGTATTATATTTATACATTCATATTTTTTTTACCTTGGATTCATTGTTTATTTTAAAAATTAAATTGAATTGGAGATCATGGCCATGGGTAAGGGCCTTTGGATACTGCGTTTGATGATTTAGATATGGATTGAAGTGGTGCGAGTGAATTGGTGGTACGCTGTCCTAATTCTCTTTATTTTATGTAATTTAGTTCTTGAATTATGTTGTAATGGGTATGGTCCACTTATGGTTGCGGTGCTATGTGTTTTACTTATGAATTATGTGGCATCGTTGACATTTTTTTTATGTATTATGATGATTTTGGCCTTGTCGCCACTATTTGATATATTATGATGATATGTGAAGTTGATTTATGTGAAGTATGATCATATCTATCTACTTATGAGTAATGTGAAAGTATGTGTTCTTCTATTGACATTAGGTGATCATGTTAGATTATGATTATGTCCTTATGTGTGTAGTCTTAGGATTTATACATGATTCTTCATACTTGGTTATATGAGTTTTATTTTAATTATATTGAAGGTTATATAATAGTGTATAAGGTGACGTGTGGTTGCATTTGTTGTGCCTATGTTTTTGTTAAGTGATATGCTATATGTCATAAAGTGAAGAAATTATCTATCTTGTTTTGGTAGACTTGCGTCCCTCACTTGGTACCTACTGAATATATATGTGAAATTCTTGATTTAGTATTCTAAAATTCCTTAGTCTTGTATATGTGATGGGCATCTGGCCTTGAATATAGTGAGAAGGTCAAATTATGTGGAACCCTCAACTTAGTTGAGAGATTATGATATCCTTGAAGTTGAAAGTCGTAATGGTATCCTTCTTGTGTAAATGGTAGACATAGGGTTGATTGGATGGAACAAATCAAATTATCCTAGGGAAATTTATTGAGCTATCCTCTTTGCCATTGAACGCAACACTAATGGACCTACTTTGAAGGGTGTGTTATAATTTGGTTAAGAACAAGATATAGAACCTCTTTATATAATTCTTTATTGAGTAACTCTATGAGAACAAAGGCTGGCACATAGTGAGTATGCTTGGGTAGTAGATCTAGTTAAGAAGGAGTCTTGACTACAAAGAGGCCCTTAATATTGCTTAACCATGTTTCTACATAGAATGTGTCCTAGTTCTACCATTGGCAAGTAGAACACCCTCCATCAGAGTAGATTTATGACTCCGGATTCCATGCTCAACTAGTATGGTCTATTGTCTGTTATTGCCTATCTTAAAATGTGGGATAAATACTAGTGTTGTAAAAGTACAATGAAGTTTAGGTAGTTGAATGGGATGCTATCTGGACATTGCACGATTATGCTTTGAAGATTTTAGTGTGTGAGTGCCCAAGGTCTTCTTAAATACCATTATGTGAATTTCCATAAGTGATGAATGTTTTCTTAATAACTTAGTGAACATAATGACTTTAGTAAAGTAATGTTAACGAAAAAGTACTTATCGAGAGTAGCTTTGAGGATTGCTTAGGTACGTTTGAAGAGGATGTATGGGAAGTCTCTTCATATCTTGCTTAGAGAATTCTTAGAGTAAATCTAGGTAGGAAGTTTAACAAATGAAATGGGAATAATCTTATCTTTGGTAGTCTAAATGATCTCTTTTTTTTTGTGTGTGAAGGGATTGTATGGGCGGTCGCTTCATAACTCACTCAACTAAGCCTTAGAATCACCTTTGGTAGGAAAGTCTCATGTTTATGTATTTTTCAAAGTGTTAATATTGATGTTATGTATTGTATATTATACTTGTATTTTGTCGTTTTACTCAAAAAGAGATTGTCTTATAAAAATGTCTATTTCTCATTATTTTATTCGATCATACTTAGTACAAGTATTTTTATTAATTCCATACTTTTGTCTATCTCTAAAGTTGTAGGTGGATTTTTAGAGGTGGTCAGGAAGTGAATCTTTGATATAGAAATCATCCAAGGAAGAGTTTTTGTATGTACTCTATCGATTCAAGGACACCAATATGTTTAGCTTTTCAAGTTATAGACATTGTAATCGACCTTGTTAATTCGCATTCGATTGTAGTGTGGGTTGTCACCCAAGGATGTTTCATGAGTCTAAGTTGGCTAATTAAAGACTTAGCATTTCTATTGTGTCTATGTATGATATTTTTAGAATGTTGTGTAAAGTATTAACTATGCACCACTTTTCATATATGTATATGAAATGAAATGTTTGAAATGGCTTGTACAAGACCTCCGAGGGGTAAAGTACTCCATGTTCTGATTTGAGAATGCCATGACTTCTAGGGGGTACCTCGGGTTGTAACAGTTTGACATTGATTGTTAAAAGTTTTAATAGTTTGAGAATGCCCTAACTTCTAGGGGTACCTCGGGTCGTAACAGTTTGACACTGATTGTTAAAAGTTTTATTATTCTACAATATTCAATGTCTTATACAAGGATGATATGCTAAGGTCTTGTATGAGACCCCTTTGGGGTTAAGTACGTCGTTTTATATCTATAGGTTAGCCCGGGTCGTGACAAACTTGGTATTAGATCATGAGATTTTGAGATAATTTCTAGAATTTATTTCTCATTATCCACGTCTAGTAGAGTCTTGTTCATGGGTGTGAAGAACACTACCCATATGAATGAGAGAGTACATGATGCTTAGGACCTTTCAATTATATTGATATTCTTGAAGTCGTAACTAAGAGTCTTCACTTTATAAGTCCTTTCTTCTAATCCTTTTCTTGTAGATATAGGATCTGACTACTAGAATAGTAGCAGTAAGAAGGGCTGAAGAGGAGATTTCCAATGAGGGAGTTCCTTTCCAAGGCAACCAAGCTCCTCATAATTAGCAGATTCCTCTAGATTGCCAAGTTCCCACCAATCCTTTGGTTATAATATATGAAGAGATAAGGGCAGCTTTCCTAACCTTATTTCGAGCTCAAGACGTAACTATACATGCTTAAGCTATGATGACACTTGTTAATTGGGAAGTTGGACCCTGTGTGAACCCAAATGATAGAACCATGGCTTCATGTTTGAGGGATTTCAGTAGGATGAATCCTCAAATGTTTTTTGTGTCTAAGGTAAATGAGGATCCCCTAGACTTTCTAGATGCGGTGTATCTGATTTTTTTTCTATAGGTGTGACCGCAAATGAGAAGGCCGAACTAGCGGCATATCACTCAAAAGATTTAGATCAATCATGGTACACTCAATGGAGGGAGAATAGGTCTTTGAGAGCCTGTCTATAAGTTGGGAAGTTTTTAGGATGGTGTTTCTTGACATCTTCTTCTCAAGGGAGAAAAGAGAGAAAAAGTTAAAGAATTCATCAACCTTCGTCAAAAAGGTCTCACTTTTCAAGAATAATCTTTTAAAATTCACTAAGTTCTAAAAGTATGCTCCCTCTTAGTGTATAATCGTAGAGATTGAATGAGTCACTATATGATAGGTGTGTCCGATGATCTTGTGAAAGAATGTCGTGCCACAATACTTTGTGATAGTATGGACATTTCTTGTTTGATGGTTCACACTCACCAAGTTGAGGAAACTAGGTTTAAAAAGAAGAATATGGATGCCAAGAAGGCAAAACCCTCTGATGGAGGTGATTCTAATGGTAAATTTGAGAGTCAGGATAAGACAACATTTCAGAAGAGGTTTTTCCAACAAAGGTTTTTCTAATGTTCAAAGGGTAAACAAAAATAGGGTGCCTTACCCTAATCCACAAGGAGGAAACGGTGGTGTTCTCAAGAGAAATCTAATTGTGCCATGTATGGCAAGAGGCATGCAGAAAAGTAACATGTGGGCATAGATAATTACTATGGTTGTGGAAAGATTGGTCACATGGTAAGATATTTCCCTAGGACCAGATCTCAATGGAATTAGAATAATCAAGCTCAAGCAAGTGATTCTAATTCTTATTCTCTAAAGAAGAATCATTTCTATGTTCTCCAATCCCGAGGTGATAAAGAGAACGTTGTGATTATTGTTACACTTGATACAAGTATTTTCCATAAATGTGTATGCATTGTTAGACCTTTTTTGTGTGTAAATCCTCTAGGGTCTATAAAATTTACGTGCTCCCGAATTTGTTAGAAGAACCCTTTTAAATTTCTACCTCGGTGAGTGAATGCATTGTTGTAAAAATAGTCTATGGGAATTTCTCCCATCTCATTATCAAATAGAGTCACATTGGTTGACTTAGAAGAACTTGATATGTTGGATTTTGATATCATATTAGGGATTGATTGGTTGCATGCTTGTTTTGTTTCTATTGAGTGTAGAACAACAGTAGTTAAGTTTCAATATCCTGATGAACCGTTTTAGAATGGAAAGGGGGAAGTTCAATCCCTAAAGGTCGAGTTACTTCATGTATAAAAGCTTGTAAGATTATTTCTAAGGGATGTCTCTATCACATTGTGAGGGTCAAACACCTTGTGTTCGAGGCTGCTCCATTATAGTCGGTCCCCATAGTGAAGGAGTTTCTCAAAGTCTTTCATGTTGACATACTCAAAATTCCTCCAGAATGGAAAATAGATTTTGGCATCGACTTATTACCAGATACTCAACCCATATTCATTCCTCTTACCGTGTATACCATAAAAAGCTGAAAGAATTAAAGCTTAAACTCATGGATTAGATAGATAAGGGTTTTGTAAACCAAACATATCTCTATGGGGTTCCCATGTATTGATTGGTTGTGAAAAATAAATATGGGTATTTTAGGATGTGTACTAACTATCGTTAATAAAAAAAGGTTACTATGAAGAATAAGTATCCTCTTCAAAGATTTGATGACTTGTTTGATGAATTGAAAGGATCTAGTCAATTTTCAAAGATCAACCTTCGTTCGTGTTACAATCAACTTGGGTGAGGGAATTCGATATCCCGAAATAAATTTCAAAACTAGGTATCAACACTATGAGTTCATTGTGATGTCTTTTGGTCTAACTAATGCCCAGAGGAATTTATGGACCTTATAAATAGAATATTCCATAAATATCTAGACATGTTTTTCATTGTGTTTATTGATGATATCTTGATATATTCTAGAAATGAATATGATAACATGAACTATATGAGGATTTTATTGTAAACCCTCAAGGATCATGAATTTTTTTGCAATTTTAAGTAAGTGCGAGTTTTAGTTGAATTCGGTGGTATTGCTAGGTCATATAGTATCAAGCAAGGGTATAGCAGTTGATCCAAAGAAGATAGAGTTGGTAAAAATTGGCCTAGACCTCTATAACCGACCGATATTAGAAGCCTTTTTTCTAGATAGCTATTATAGGAGATTTATTTAAAGATTATCCTCTATTTCTTCTCTTCAACGGTCTTAACCCAAAATAATTCCAAGTTTTAATGGACGAAATCTTGTGATAAAGGCTTCTAAGAATTAAAGAAAAAACTAACCTCTGCTCAATTATTGACCTTTCCATAGGGAAATGAAGAGTTTGTAGTGTAATGTGACGCTTCCCTAGTAGATTTGGGTTTTGTTCTCATTCAATGTTGTATGATGATAGCTTATACTCAAGTAAAGTTGAGGTACATGAAAAGAATTATCCGACACATGATCTCAAATAAGTAGTCGTCGTGTTTGGTTTGAATATATGGAGACATTACCTTTATGGTTGCATGTAGATGTGTTCACACATCACAAAATTCTCAAAAATTATGTTTACTAAAAAAGATTTGAATCTTAAGCAACAAAGAAAGTTAGAGATTTTGAAAGACTATGATATGAGTATCCTCTACCATCCCGTCAAAGACAATGTAGTTATGGATGGTTTGAGTCATCTGTTCATGGGTAGTGTGTCACATATAGAAGATAATGGTGGTTTCATGGTCCAATATAGCTCCGATTTCTCTTTACGGGTTGATGTGAAGTCCAAACAACACCTTGATCATATTTAGATGTAGTTAAAAGAGTCCATGGTTAAGATGTCCATTGAGGCATTCTTCCAAATGGAGATAGGTAGTTAGATATCAAGGTAGGTTGAGTGTTTCGGATTCAGACGACTTTAGGAGACAAATTTTGGTGGAAGCCCATAGCTCGCGCTATTCTATTCATCAAGAAGCCACAAAGATGTACAGTGACTTGCAGGAGATATATTGATAGAATGGTTTGAAGAGGAATATAGAGGATGTTGTGGCCAAATGTCCAAAGTATCAACAATCCAAGGCAAAACATCCAAAGTTGGGAGGTTTATCTCAAAACATAGGATTTTATACTTTTAAGTGGGAGGATGTCACCATGGATTTTGTTGAGGGGTTGCCTCGAACCTAAAGTCCATATGATTCTATATGGATCATCATTGATAAAATGACCAAATCATCCCACTTTATTCCCGTCAAGGCTTCATATACGGAGGAAGACTATGCCAAGCTATATATTAAGTAAATAGTGAAGATACATGGGGTTCCGTTTCTATCATTTCAGATAGGGGTACCCAATTCACTTCTCACTTTTGTATGGATTTACAAAATGGGGTTGGTACTAAGTGAAGATTAGTATCGCATTTAATCCCCAAATGTATGGTCAAGAAAAACATAACATCCAAACAATAGAGGATATGTTAAGGGAATTCGTTATTGACTTAAGGGTATTTGGGATGATCATGTCAATTGATAGAGTTTGCCTACAATAATAGCTACCATTTGAGTATTGCGATGACTGTATTTTAAGTAGTTTATGGGAGGAGATGTAGGTCTCCGGTTGAGTTGTTTGAAGTAGAGGAGTTTGCTCTTATCAGTCTCAAATTATGATGCCATGGAGAAAGTCTGACTTATTATAGATAGGTTGAAGATGGATCAACGTATGCAAAAGTCTTATACCGACAATGAAAAAGAGTTCTTGTAAAGGGTTTTGAAGTTTCATATAATGATTAAATTTTGTAAAAATGTTTAAATATCCAAAACTACATGTTAAGAGTTCAAACGTCCGGGCATAACCCCCCTCCCCCAAGGACCACCCTAAGGGTCTTTTAAAAGGACTTGACCCTTGGGCCAAAGTTGTCAAATGATATCATGACCTTCATAGGGCAGTAACGGGACGTCACTAAACCCATGCTCCGAATAGGTCAGTGTCATGGGACTCAGTATACCCACAAATATCTCCCTCTTTCCCACTCTCTGTCCAAGAATGACGACATGCAGTACAAGCCATAAACCACCCATTGTTCGTTGGTGGTTACCGTAAGTACTACCAGGTAAGTGAGTTTTTAGCTTTTATTTTTGGTTCTTAATTCAAGTAGTTTGATAATTATAAGTTATGAGGGGTAGTTAGTAAGTTATTTTCCTAACTATAAGACCCTATCCCTAAGACATCAACTTGCACAACTAAACTCACAAGTCAAGCATCAAAACTCAACTTCCCTGTGAAAACTCTCTCTTATTTAAGAACTCCATTGAATAAGAAAACCAATATTAATATAGGGAATAGAGAACATGAATTTTATACATAAAACCTTAAGGATTTACAAAGGTGTGGAATTTGTTCACTCTTGGGATATTTTCCCCAAGAGGTCCTTCCAAAATTGGATTTCAAAGTTCCCCAAATTGCTAGGTTTTACTCAATTTCCTATATCTCTTTCTAAACTTTATTTAATTGATCTAAACTGATTATTTGTGATTTTATATGAATGTGTATGGATGATTCTAGTGATTATGGTTTTTGACCTAATTCTCTCAAGGCCAATGAATCTTCCTTCTTTCTAAATTCTAAACCCTAACTTGTGTTGAATGATGATTGGAAGAGGAGAATCTAGTATGTTTTTATTTATTACCTTATTATATTATGACGTTAACCTATATGATGAATAAATATCATGAATATTAGGGTTGAATGTTTAAGAAAGACTTTATGGTTGTTAATGAAGGTTTTCGATTTAAGTATAGTTTAATGTTGACTTGTTGATCCACTTATGACGAAGGTGTTTATTTGATCCGTAGTCTTATATTGAATTACTGATCCACTTATGGTGGAGGTTCTTACTTGAACCATGAATACTGGTGTCGAGTCTTTTTTCTCTTCCCTACAATCATAATGATGAACAAGTATGCTATGATATGTGTTGATACCCAATTCATGACCTCCACCATATGATTTAATTCTCGAGCTTCTTCGATTTGGAACGATCTAAAGTAATTAATTTTACAAGTTTTTTTAAAAATAAAATAAAAAAATAAATATAATACAATTTTTGCAAGGTTATTTTTAATAAGTATGTCAGTTTTTATAATTTTAGGTAATATATATGTTTATATAATTTTTTATGTAAATAGTTAATTTTAAAAATATTCAAAAATCATCTCGAGAGGATTTTAAATTTTAGTTGGTATTGTATTTAAATTAGATTAGTTTGACCTAAGTTATTCTTATATTTTTGAGTTATTAGTTTATAATTGAGTTGATTATCTTATATTGTTAAAATTATGAAGCTCATCAATTAATTAATGTAAATTTATTATATTTAAATTTTAGTCGATTTACTAATCAACCCATTTTAGCTATGCATTCCTAAAATTACATTCTATTTAGCAATTTTTTTCTACCCAATTTTGAACCCAATTTCCATAACATTCCTTTAAATTCAATAAGCCCATTTTTTCCTTATCAAATTTCCCCAATTTTACAGAGTTATTCATAGCTGCCAAAGCCCACGTTCCTTCAGCCCACTTATCCAATCAAAACCCATCTGGCCCAAACCCTTATATCCCCAACAAGACCCACGTCTATTTCTTGTTCAAAAGAAAAGCATAAATGACGATAGCGTCAAAATACAACAAACAAAGGCACGTGAGCAGAGAAACGTTCCCACCAAACATCTCTTCATGCGACAATAAGAGAAACTCTAGCGTCAACCGCGTGAGTGATGCACACGTCTCTCTCTTCTCGTCACTCTCAAGTCGTACCCTTGCAGCCGCAAAAGTGGCATGTGTTGTCGTCCTTTGTATCTTGAGATTGCGCCACGTTAAGAAAGAAGGAAACTCGTCGATCCAAGCCGTCCGTGCCGCTGTACTCGTCCGGATTATAGTGGATTGGGCGTCCTCTTTTTCGTCCTAGAAGCAGCTTTCCTCGTTTTGCAATGAAAAATTCTAATTATTTCATTTTTAATCAATTTGGAATTTCCGTTCTGTCCTTTTCCCCCTTTTCCAAAACCCTAATTTCCCCTCCTATATAACATCTTTTTCTGTTCCTGATGAGGGAGATTATTTTATTCGGATTTGTTTAGGCAAAGAACAGAGGGGAAATTTTTTTTTTGGATTTTATTTTGAGAAAAAATATACATAGTGAAAGATTGAGAAAGGATACACTAACTACACCACTGTGAAGAGAAAATTGCTTCGGTGTTTGGCGTTAGGTTCCTTTCTAGATTCTCCCTGCTTGAGGTTCGAGTTTTGTGGTTGCAGTGGAATCGTTGTTCAGAAGTTCATTGTCATCCCATTTCTCTGCACGCATAGAAGTAATGGCTTCCCCAATCACTTGGTTTTGTTTTTATTCTAAGCATAACATGCTGAACTCGTTTTGTATAGTTTATTTTTTTTGTTTTTTCTAATTGTTTTCATTTGTTTCAAGCAATACACTCATATATGAAGACATGTTATTGTTTGAACATTAGTATTTAAATTGTTCTCGCATGCTCTCACTTACGTTTTGAAGTGGGGGATCGATGTTCCGCATCAGTTTGCTAAATGTTATATGGAAAATGATATTAATTAAATACATTCTTCTTGTCAATTTGAGTGTTTTATTAAATCTAGTCACTGGTTGCAAGTTTTGTAGAGTTTAGTTCATTTATTATTCTTGACATTTTTTATTAAGACCGTTTTGAGCTCATTATTGTCAATAGATTCGAGTCTTATTTTGTATTTTATTTAATGTTGCATTGTTAGTTGATGTTTCCTCTTGTCAAGAATGTGAAGAGTTTGATGTAGTTTCTCTTATCTCGGTAAGGGTTTGAGGATGATTACTAGCTTTCTGGCATTCACTCTTCCGGATCAGTTTGTCCATTCACTCTAGTATTTTTTTTTGGTATAGCAATCATTTATACGACCAGTTAGCGATACTGTTTCTTTTCATTTTGTTCATTAAAACTTTAATCTTAGTTTTGAGGTTTGAATTTTCCTTGGATAATTTCTATGTTATGAAGTTAGGTTATTTTTTAGCCTTTGAATCTACTCGAAGAGGGATAAAGTTTGTATTTGTATTACAAGGCTTGAACCTTGTAATCAGTTTCCTCAAGTACTTAGATTTAACTCGCTGATTCTTGTCATGTTGTTTCGTAAACCATCTGTAAATTTTAATCGTTCAACTCTTTGTGCCGACATTAGCTCGAAGTGATAAGCCTCGCATTTGTTAATCACTATCCTATATCATCCTTGCTGGATTAACGTCTAAAGAAAATATATAGGCTAAAATAAGAATCATCTTTCTTCTCATTCCGTCCTTAACTATAGATGTTAAATCATTCTATCATTCATGTCTGAGAGTTATGTGAAGTATTTTTCATTACGAATATTAACTTGGTGGTTTGTGCATTATTAAATCACTAGTAAACTTAGCCGCGCTACGCGCGGTGTCTAAAAGTTTTCATTTTTATTTAATTTTAAAATTCAAATAGATTAGTTAATAAATTTTATCATTTAGCTTTGTAATTTCAACTCAATACATGAATTAATTTTATCAAAAAATAAATATATGTACGGTCAAATATCTATACTTTTTTTTTGGTTGAATAGTACCTATTATTTTATGTTAGTTATAATATATAGTTAAAAATTTATGACTTCATTATCCATTTGAATGAGTTATGGTTAACTTTGATGTTTTGTTAAAAATTTAAAGTGAGATTTTTAGTCTTTTAAATTTTTTAAAAAATATCAAAAGAATTAAAATAGTAATAAATTCAAAAACAGACTTAGAAATATGAAAAATTATTCGTAATAGATAAGCTACATATAATTTGAAGACTTAAAAAAGTAATTCAATATTTATATATTAAGATATAAAGTTCTCTGTATATTGATTCTTTCAAAGAAAATGGGTGATACATGATTTTAGTTCGGTAAAAATAATTTTTAATAATATAGAATTAATATAAAAATAATATATTATTGTTAAAATGCATAATAAAATAAGTAATAAATGAACAATTATAGATGAATGATAAAAGATTTTATGTTAAGATTAAAAAAAAACTTATATATATACTAAAAACTTATAATTAGACTCTTGATTTTTTTCTGAATAAAGTAAACATAAAAAAATTGTTCATAAATAATATGAATATTTATAATTATTAACAATAAATAATACTTTCTTATAATTAAAGTGTAGGATAAAAAGTTAAGTAAATGTTTAGAATCATTATAATGGAGGATGAATGGTTGATAATGGAGGATGAATGGTTAAGTAATTAGTATATTTGAAATGATTATATGTATTAATTTTTTCCTTGATAAATTTTCTTCTATAATTCTAAGTTGTTGTTTTTTTTAAATTTATTTCAATGCTATTTTTAGTCTCCCTTTTTTCTTTTTTTTTTCTTTTTTATTTTTTAGTCTTTGCTTATTTAATTCTATTAAAAAAAATAAACAATTAGCATCGTAATTAAGAGAATGAAGTTTGCTCGTCTTTAGTATTTTTACTAATTTATATATTTTTTTGTAAAACAGTAACAATTAGCATCAAATCTTAACATAATCAAGTTAGCTTGTCTTAAGCTTTTTATTAATTTAAGCAAAATGTTTAAATGAATTCTCTTAATTAATTTTTATTATATTTTTCATGATTCATATTTTATTTAAAATTTAAGAATAACTTCATAATAATTTTGATTATCTCCCGCCGCTAAGCGTATCTACAAATACATTTTAATGTTTTCAAGAATTGTTTTTGTCTTACTTTTAGTAATGATTTTACTCTTATAATTTCATGCAAAAAAACAAATCAATTCTTCTCTTTAATATATCTTATTTTGTATCATTCTTATTAGAAGTAAAAATAATTATACGAATAAGTCTTTGTCGATAGATTTTGCATTACAAAATTAAAGTAGAGGACAATTAAGCTAAACATAAATATATTTGGTTAGAAATATTTTTTGATGTGATTTTAAGATGTCACAAATTTAAACATTAAGTAATTTGGGGTTATGAAGGTATAAAGTTGGAAGTTATAGGTATTACTAATAAGTATTAATTAAGTATAGAGGTTTTGAAAGATGAAGAGGTGTGAGTTTATGATAAAATTAAATTAAAAATAAATATATAAAAATAAGAGAAAAGGTTAAAAAAAAATGTGACATATTTTTTTAATAAACAAAAATATGTTTAAGTAAAATCCTCCACCATTTTTATGATTTATTTTATTATATGACATATTTTCTTTTTATCTCATTTTAGAAATTTCAAATTATTAAAAGTCTCCAAATATGCTTCTAATAATAAACATCATTTTTAGTAATTAGTATTATTTGGAACAATATATACTTTTTCTCTTATTTTATATTATAGGAGAGATATCTATTAAGAGAAAAATTAATTAAAAATAAATTTTAAAAGGGACACAAAATTTAAAAGTTAGTCAAAAGGAACATAAATTTTTTTGCAATTATAAAAAAAAAAAGAGAAGTAATCGTACGAATGTTTTAAAATAAAATTAAAAAATATTTAATTTTTTGCTGATTAAATTCTCAAAATTGTGAAACATTTGACCTATAAATAATAATTATATATGAATAATATAAAAAATAATGCAACGTTAAAATTATGTATTTTTACCATATCATTGTTATGTGATTGTGAGATACAAAACTATAACAGGAATCGATTTATTTGATTCTTAGCTATATAATATTTAAATTTAATATTTATTATTTTATTTACTTTATATTGAGATATGATATATTACTTTTTTTATTAATTATATTTATTATATATTTGAATAACATTTTTATAGCTAGTGAGGAGGAGGATATTGTTAGACGAAATCAGAAATAAGATATATTGGCGTTTTTTCAATTAACTAATTAATCTAATAAGGAACCAATTAACTCTTGTTACATCAGTTGTTTAACCGGAGAACTATAAACAATCCATTAATACCAACAAACATACATAAAATTAATTAACTAATCAAGCAAAAATATTTAAAATATACGATTCTTCAAATTTACATAGTGAAAAAGGCAATCAGTGTCTGTAGAAACTACAAGATTAAGAAAAAAAATCTCAAAAATCTACAAAGAGAAGAAAAAAAAATGAACAAATTATTTTTTCTATAAAAGAATCATGATTTGTATCATTCAACAACCCAACCTAATAATATCAAATATATATGTAATTACAATAGAACAAAGTGATAATGATAATTAGACATATTAAATCATTTTACCTCACAAAATCAAAATATGCAAAATATATAACATTTTTCATCATACATCCCTCTCCTGCAAAAATCAGATCAAAGAAGACAAAAAAAAATTAACAAATCAAAGGTATAAAAAATGAAGAATAAGGAAAATAAAAATAAAATGACCTTCATGGAATATCTCAAAGTGGGTTTTTATAGGTGTAATATTTAGGAGTTGTAATTTTTATATTAAATATTTTGAAGGTTATGAATATAAAAGGTTAGGAGTTAGGAGGTGTAATGCTCATTAACTAACTTATTAATAGCAATATATATATATATATATACACATAATATTATTGTGTAAAAAGAAATAATCTAAAAAACCTTTTTTTAAAAATAAAAATATATATTTTTCTCATCATTGAGGCATGCCACATAGGCTGATTGAAGATCCTCATTTATATATATATATATTGATTAGGTTCTTTATTGTATTACATAGTTCGTTTAATAATTTTCTTTATTTCCATGAGAATGTGAAATGCACTCTTTCTGTTTTTACTAACTGTGGGGTTAAAAGAGGGAAAATATTAATAGTTTGCTTAGGTCACTGCTAGTTATTAGGCTTTTTGTTCAATTCATTTAATTTGTCTTACTTAGCCTAAGGGTTGCTAATTCATATTCCTTTGACACATTTATCACTTTGAGATTAGCTAATTGTGTTAAGTTATGGTTTGGCTATATGATTATTGAATCCTTTTTATTTTTTTCCTTTTTGTGTGTTGTTGCACGTAAAAATCTGTCTGAGTTCTTCATGGACTCCAATATCCTCTACTTGCATCTTAGATAGAGCCATAAAGGCTTATTTCCTTATTTATTGAATCTACCAACACATAAAAAATTGACGTACAGGTCTAAAAGTCGGAAAAATACAAAAGAGGTCGAGATTTTGGAGATTTTGGACCGAGGAACCCTAATTTATTTTCAAAAATATTGTATTTTGTTATTTTTTAGGCTTAAGACCTTGAGGTCTTTTCATTAATTAATTATTATATGATTAGTTTAGTAAAGGTACAGAAAAAAATGGGAAAAGGACCCAAAAAATGGGGCCAATAATCGGTCCAGGCTGACAAAATCAGATTTGGACAAAACTCTCACTCTCTCACTCCCTATTTTACTGTGTATTATTTGTCGATATTTTATCGTTAATTTTTGGGTTAAAAATGTAAAATCCCCGCAAGACGCTATTTCGTTTTAATTCAATCTAGATCAATCGACTTCAAATGACATAAAAACAATATATTTTTGTGAAAATACGCAGCTCATTTAGATTAATTTTGTCTCATCTTAAGAATAATTCTAAATAAATTCGAATCGACTTATTTTAAATCCTAAGAAGTTAGTTGTTGAAAAATTGCATTAAGGAGTATTTTAGGTGCCATAAGAACCTTTCTAAAGTATAAATATGAATCCACGAACTCCATTTAAAGTTTTCACTAGGTTTCGTGTTTAAATCTTTTAATAACTAAGTTTTTTTATTTTTTTTTAAAAAAATTAAGTGGCGGCTCGAAAAAGTCTAAACTTATAAATAATATATTTCCTTCAAAATAAAACAGAATGGAGACTCTGTTTTGGATTTGGAGGATTCTAACCTTAAAATTAAACATACTTGGCTATGTAAAAAAAACTGTTCATTTTCTTCTTTATTATATTATATCAATTGTTCCATTTTCCAGGGAATAATTTCTGCCAAAAGACAAATAGTATGCATTATAATAAAGGGAATTACATGGCCTACACAACATATTTTAGAAAACACACAACTCTATCATTGGAAGTACTAAAAAAATAGATGGATTGCAGTCATCCAACGTCGCTTTTTACCTTCACCCCGTCGTTTGTCTGACTCGTGTGGCTGTAACTTTGAAACAAATCCTAGTCAACGTAAGATAGAGCGAAACCAAAACTGAATCAAAGCATTAGCCTAAAGAGGCTTAATACCTTAGTTGTATTAAGTCCATTAGTTGAAACTGTCAAAATCATGCCCAAGGTCTCCGATCTCATGACATATCATTTCGTTTGACATTGTAATGATGTACATGTGGAAAACAAATGTGGGCTGGGGAAACTTAATAGGTTTTTTTTTTGTAGGTATAAATTGTTTTGCAAGGTTGGACATGGGTGTAGAAGCACCGCCTTTACTCAAAATATTGTATAACGACCTTAATGAAGATCACAAAAGATCCCTCAAAAAGTATGTGGGTTGCCTGTCTGAGCTACTCAACATGACTTGTTGGCCTAAGCTAATTAAAAATGGTTTTTTGATTTGAAACTGCAAAAATCACCTCAACAATCGAGGAACTTCGAGACTTCATCGACACTTTCTAGTACAAGGTTAGAAAGAAGGGTAAGAAAACAAGAAGACATCTTGATCCCGAAAAAACCTTCTATCGAAAATATCACAAATTGGTTTTGGTTGGAAAAAGATTATGCTTACTAGGCCCAAGAATGTAGATTATCGTTTAGGTACCTCTACATTAGATTCGGGCATGCAGTTTGTTATGCAAAAAATAAAAAAGATTTTATATTTACCTACATAGAATGGAATGAAATCCAATCTTTGGTATTTGTTTTCGCACTATAAGGAACAATGGTGTTTCCACACGACCCGACCTAAGTGTCAACACTTGAGTTATAATGCTTGCGCACACATTGTTCAACGGGATTATGAATCAAGGACAAGTAATGTATTATCACATTGCTTCGGTCATACAATCAGACATGTAACAAGCCCTAGGAAAGTGCAAAAAGGCATACTATCAGACATGAAACCTGCTCCTTCGATGGTGGATCCTAATTCATTTAGCGAAAGGCATGAGACATAGGATTAACATACACTAGATAATAATAATACTCTCAGGGATTTGAATGATATGTTGTTTTGGGAAAATCTTGAAAATCGAAGGACTATAGAAAGATGGGGTCAGATATTTTCGGAGCATATACAAGAGGATCTCCAACGGATGCTTGATCAGTTTATCTCAAATGATTTCGTCATAGCAAGTCCCAGACAAATCATTCTTCCACTACAAGGTAATCGGGGAATCAATCCTTACACACCCTTTCGAGTCTTACGATAGCTTGGGAGGATGCAAATCACTCTTCGAGAGGCGTATTATGGTGCCTACGTGTATGATATTAGGGATGACAAATTTGATGAGGCTATAGAAATTGTAAGGGAATGGAAAGGGGCAAAGCGAATGAAGAAAGCCACTATCGTCCAGATCGGTTTGACGCTGGATATGATTGAACTTATAAGGCTTGGCTAAAAAAGAACATACAAAGTATCTCCTCTCAAGTCCCGAATCGTTATCGCGGTAAGGAAGACAAAGAGGCTAAAGTTGTGATCGAGCTAAAAGAAGTAAAACGGGACACCCAAGAAATGTATGCCAAATTTATCGAAAATCAAAATACTCTTGAGAAGACAACTCAGAAATTGGAAAGGCTAAGATGTAGTTTTGATGAGTTTGACTAATGGGTTAAAGATATGATTGAGGGGATTCAATACGAGGATTGGGAGGAAAAAAGACGCCAGAGCGAGGGTTACCTGCCTATAATACGGAACATGTTTCAGCAATACAAGACACAGGTAAGCAGTGGGGAAGCAGGGTCATCAGGGACAACATAGTGGATTTTGCCCCTGCATGGGTTTTTGTTATATGTATTTTTGTCATTTTCGTACTTTTAAATGGCCCTTGCATGGGTTTGTCGCTTTGTAATTTGTTCTTTATTTTCCCTCTTTATTCCCCTTGAGAACAATAACTATTCATATGTTAAATTTCATTAGAGGGTAATTAACTAGTTCAATTAAACACGTACATCATACAAATGCGCTAGTCCTATCCTTGGCACAAAAGGGTCCCTTGTATATTTAGGACGAGATATATGGGTTTTTAATTATTTATGTGATAAGTTTTTCAATAAGGGAATCGTTAACCCATTCCATTAAAAAAAAATTCCTAAAATATACACAAGTCACTATTACAAAATATCCGACCAAATTTCATGAGTCATAAGTTTCCCAACAAAAAAAAAATCTCATCCCCAAATCATAAATATTTCTTTATCGTCTCACGAAAGGTAAAATCACTACTATGGATAAATGCAAGAATATCCTGATTGAACAAACCGAAGAGGAGATTATTGACCTAGAGAGGCAGCCCGCGAAACACCTATATAACATATTGTTTCCTCTTATGGAGACCCTAGTTGGATAGGATTGAAGAAATTTACAAGGAAGAGATTTACGCAAATCTTCTCTCAAAGGATGTCTGGCAGAAAGAGACCAAAAAGTCACTTTTGTATCGTATGCAAAAGAATAACGAATAGGGACGTAAGCCATTCCGTGCGCTCACTCTTTCGAGAACTATCAGTCTAGTTGTATGTTGAGGCTCATCGAAAGAGAATTCTCCCAGGTGGGATCAGGGGACATCCGCAAGATTTGTGAGTGTCATCCTAACTAGAAAGGGCACACAATAGAGGAGTGCATAGAGTTTAAGAATGTGGTCCTCCGTTTGCTCGATGTGGACAGATTTGCAAATAGTTCGGCTGAGAGTATGATCATTGCGTGTGACTAACTGAGGCTCAACATAGTGGTCACTGAGAGAACAAAGTTCTATTTTTTCTCCTTTACCCCTTTCAAGAAAATAATAGTGGAGGTCTAATCAGAGTTAGTTAGAAGCGGGGTCTTTACCCCTCTCTACAAGGACGTGGGAATGTTATATTAACTTGAAATCAAAGTTCGGAAACGTTGCCCCTATCTCAAGTCCACGAATCATAGCATTGAAATTTTTTTTGCATTCTGCCATGACATGGAATGCCTCATCAGCATAGAATAGATTCATGTATAGTCGTTTCCCCGTGGATGATGTAACGTTGATAAGAAGAAAGGACGGATGGAACCACATTTATCTGTTGAAGCTTTTGTTTGTTTTTTCAGTTCCGCTGTAATAATCTAAAATGAAAGAAAACAAGTATTCCTTTGTACCCAAACTACATAGGGCCTGAATTCTCCTTGTGAGATACGTAGATAACCTTTCAAGGCCCGACCCCTATCTTTCAAAAAAATTATTCCCCCCATTTTTAATCTACAAGGGAATATGAGGTGCAGATTGATGGACGTTGAAAGAGATGCAACAAGAAGACCCTAGATTAAAGTTATTTAACATTGCCGAGATTATACCATATTAAAACAAGCAAACTCCTGCTTGTTCAAAATCATTTTCCCCTTTACTCGTGGGTCGGCATGTCCTGAAACAAAGCAACTTTTATGTGTTTACATGAAATCTATGTGGTATTTTCTGTTATGTATTCCAAACTCAAGCTAACGAATTTGCCTTTGAGTTTTTTTCCTCCGCAGATTCCTTTCCCGACAAAAGATCAAATAAGGGAAAAGCAGTAATGGGGGACAACAACTAAGAAATCAGTCTTATTGACGTTGTGGTGTCTCAACCTACTATAGCGTGTCAGAATGAATTGATTATGCATCTAATGTAACAGATTGCCGAGATGAGGGTGAGACTGGAAAGGAGAGAAAATGTGCCTCCACCAGGTTTTACTGTCAATTCTTTGACTGATGGGAGACCTATGTTGTAGTTTCCCTCTTCAAACATGGAACACGATCAGAACCCACCATCCACTCTTTATCAAAACCCCTCAGTCATCGATTTAACCATACAAAATCCTCAGTATACCTCAGCTTCCTTCTAGACTCCACTACCTCCTCGAAAACTAAATCCTCAAATACCACCTCCCTCTCAAAATGCTAATTACCAAATCGCTCCACGTCTACAAAACAAAAAAGCATTCCATACCTAAATATCCCTCCATCACCAAAACCAACATACTAACTCCTACACGTACCCCCAAAACTACAAAACCACTCAAAATTCCCCTAGTTCTTTCATCGCGCTACCCCTACCAAGAAAAAAACTTTCCAAATTCCCATCCGTAATGAGCAGGATGTGAATGGTTCTGATCTTGACCATTATGAAGGGAAAGAAAGAGAGTGGTGGTCAAAAGAGTAGGACGCTAAGATATACATAAAGGAGGAGATCCGAAAAGCAATGAAGGAACTTCAGTGCGTTCTTGACAACGCCGGTTTCAAATATTAACATTTATGAATTCATCCGAAATATGGACCTCCCAGAAGGGCCTACTGTTACCACCTCTTAGTTCCTCTAAGGTCCTACTGTGACCAGCTCGTAGGATATCAAAGAGATGAAGTTGTACTGGTGCGGCTTTTTAGCCGAAGTTTGAGCGGGGAAGCTTTAGAATAGTTTACATCTCACAAGACTAGACAGTGTCCTAGCTCGAATGCTTTTTCTAAGTACTTCGTTTATTAATTTTCTAACAATTTATTAATAATTATTCCATAGAGAATATGAAACAGAAATCCAATGAAAGCTACAGAGAGTTTTCGTACTGATGGCGAAAGGAGGCACGCAGAGTTCGGCCCACCATTTCTGAAAAGGAAATTGTTGAGGTATTTCTGCGGGTTCAAGAAACTGAATACTATGACAGAATCATGATGCTCGTTTGATCAAAATTTGCCGAGATGGTCAATATGGGTGACACTATCGAGGATGGTTTGAAAATCGGGAACAATGCCTGTGTTGCTGCTTCGCCCGGATCGTCGGGCTTGTTATAAAAGAAAAGCGAAGGTGTGTCAGTTGTTTCTAATAAGGGGAATAAGACCCCAAGAAGATTATCATTGTACAAGGTGGTTCGCGACCTTCATAGAGTTCGCGCCGGACTTATTTTACGCAAGACGATTATAAAAATGCTCCACCTCAAAGCTAAAAAAATACTCCCCCCCACAAGTTATCAGAATGCTCCCCCTTCCATTTAAAAACTCCACCACCCCCCATCTACCAAAATCCTCCACAAACTTACCAAACTCCATATCCTCATTACAAATGAACAACACCTAACTGTGCCAAAGTGCAATCAAATTACTAGTCGCCTCCCCTGTATACCAAGTTCCAATATGCCAAAATACCTCACGAACTACCAAGCTTCACTGCAAAATTACATAACAAACTCCTATCTAAGATATCAAAATCGCCGCCCTATTGTAAAAAATTATCATCAGATGCCTCCTCCTGAAGGAAACTATGATCCTCCTCGCACCAGATTCTAGAAGATACTTTCCAGAATTTTCACTGCGCTGGACAAAAGACTAACAAATTTGTTGGACCGTTTAACTGCGACTAGTTATATCCCTCTAGTGGGGCCCCAACTAGTGGACACTAGCTCCCGATTACACAGACTTGATCAGAAGTTTGCATATCACTCCAATAGAATTTGACACGATAGTTCGAACTATATTAACCTTATGCACAATATCTAGGACATAATCGACAAGAACATGGTCTCCCTCAAAAATAATGTGCCCAACGTCACCAGTAATCCTTTGCCAAATCATGGGGGCACCAACATCAATATGATAGAGACGAATGACGATTGGGGCATGACAAAGGAGATAGATCCTTTTTTAATGATGAGTTGGAAAGGGACTTGACTTCTTTGAGAATCAAGGAGAAGAAGGAGTTCGTGATTCTGACACCCGCAAAGGTTGTTGCCTTGGTGCCAATAGAAACTCCCACTAGACCAAGGTTTGTAATCGAAACCGCTTCAGCTCAGGGTATGACCAAATCGAGCAGGTGTTACACTCTAGAAGAGTTATACCATGGAGGGAAAAGTAGAAATAAAGGAAAGATACCGATAAGAGAAGGCGAAGAAAAATAATTCTGGAGAAAGATGCGGCCGAAGAACTATTTTATTGTTAAGCATTTGGAGAAAACCCCAGCTCATATTATTGTGTGGGCCCTATTTATGAGTTCACTTCTACATAGGTAAACCTTGATAAAGGCTTTGGATGATACATATGTGCACGTGTGCACCAGCAGTGACAATGAAGAGGCCATGATCAACCGGGTTATCTGTGGACATCAGATCAGCTTATGTGATGAAGAGCTACCCTTCGAAGGGAGGATGCACAACAAAGCCTTGCATGTCACTGTCATATGTCGCAAAAATGTTTTAAATCGTGTCTTTGTATATAATGAGTCTGTTATCAATATTTGTCCTTTGTCGACTCTAAAGTAGTTAAGGTTTGATCTAGGGAAGCTTGAACAAAACCATGTAAACGTGAGAGCCTTTGATGGGGCTTAGAGACACACACTGGGGGAGGTAAATTTGTCCTGCAGAGTTCAACACAAAGTTTAATTTCCTGGACATGGACACTAGCTATAACCTTTTTCTTGGAAGGTTGTTCATCCACATGGATGAGACTTTGCACTCTAGCCTTCATCAGCTGATAAAGATTGTCAGGAAGGAGCAGGAATTGTTTATTCATGGTGAAGGAAGTCACTCAGGCAAGAACACTCCATTAATACATGAAATATCTCGAGGCATTGATTTCTAAGCGGTGGAGTTTGTTAATGCCATCGGTGACGATTTGGCTCAGCAACCTTCTATGCCCTCTGTGTACAAGATGACTTCCATGGTCATGCTCCAGAAAGGATTCGATCAATCTTTTTGATTGAGAAGGATTCTCCAAGGAATCGTGAACCTATTCAAGTTTTCGTCAAAGGAGAAAGTTATGGTTTGGGGTACGTCCCCACAGATGATGAAGTGAAGATGAAGAAGATTGGTATCAAGCATTGGCTAGTTCAATCCCTCATGTGTCATTTTTGATCCATGAGTTTGCCGATCATGATATCCTTGGGGAAGTAATATGGAGCCTTTTCGAAGATATTGACGCTATCATAGAAAAATGAGGTTGAGCTAGCTGGTATCCGTGATGCCGCAGAACTTCACCTTCGTAACAATCTTTATTCCCCAATAATCTTTGTAGAACGATATTGTTTATGCATGTTTTGTAAATCGTTCGTAGTACTCAAGAGGCCCGATACCCACAGTTTTTCTTTTTCGTTAATGGTTTGAATTTTTACAATTCTCCCCGTGATGTTTAAAAAGGCAACAATGCCCTTTTCCATGGCAAAATTTTGCATTGTTTTCCATTTATAATGGAAGCCTCTTTTATTGAAAACTTTTCTATTACTTATTTGTTATATCTTACTTTCCTAACTTTGTCTATTTATGATATCAGTAATATTAATTTTAAACCTTCCAATGTCATGTCATGTCATGAGTTGAATGAACAAAACGAGGCAGGTGATGACGAAGTTGAAGAATACGAAGAGAAAAAAATGACGTACTTGGAATATGTTTCTGAGGAATTTGGTTGTTTGAAATAAAACATAAGCCGAATTTGGAAGAATCTAAAACCGTGAATCTGGGAGACCAAGAGTGTGTCTAATAGTTATAAATCAGTGTCCACTTGAATGAAGCTCAAAGCAAGGATCTGATTTATTTGCTTACTAAATACATTGATGTATTCGTCTTGGAAGTCAGCAATATGCTAGGGCTGAGTACCAATGTGGTGTCTCACAAGTTGCCGATTAATCTGGATATTACCAAACAGATCGAGTCTCGATTAGTAGAAGTGATTAAATACCCATCTTGGTTCGCTAATGTTGTTCCGGTCGCCATAAAAGATGGGAAGATCAAAATTTGTGTCGATTAGAAGGATGTCAACAAAGCCACCCCAAAAGATAATTTTCCTTTCCAAACATTCACTTTCTGATCGGTAACTATGCTAAGCATAAAATGCAGTCATTTGAGGATTGTTACGCAGGCTATCGAACTTGATAGATGAAAAAGATGTTGAAAAGACAGCTTTTATTACGCCTTGGGGTGTATATCATTACAGGGTGATGCAATTTGGTCACAAAAATGCTGGTGCTACTCATATCAGGGCTATGAAGACCATATTTCATGACATGATTCCTAAAGTGATCAAGGTGTATGTTGATGCTGTCATAATTAAGTCACGCAAGAGTTCAGACCACTTGATGCATTTCAAGAAGTTCTTCGACCGTCTGCGTCGATAAAACTTGAAGTTAAATCCCGTCAAATGTGTTTTTGTTGTGCTAGCTGCCAAGTTGTTGGGATTTATAGTCAGCAGATGAGGTAATGATCTAGACCTTCAAATATTAAAGCAATTCAAGAGTTACCTCCTCCGCAGAATAAGAAAGAAGTGATGAGTTTCTTAAGGAGGTTTAACTACATCAGCCGGTTCATAGCTCAATTTACCATAGTGTGTGATCCTATCTTCAAGGTGTTGAAGAAAGACGCCTTGAAAAAGTGCACTGAGGAATTTAAGACTATTTTTGATGCTATCAAGAACTATTTGTTAAATCCACCAGTATTGGTTCCTCCGCGAGAAGGGAGTCCATTGTTGTTGTATTTGTCTATCTCAGATAACACATTTGGATGCGTACTTGGTCAACATGACAAAACTGGGAAGAAGGAGCGAGTTATTTATTATATAAGAAAAAATTTATGCCATACGAGTCTCGTTAAACTCTTTGGAAAAACCATGCTGTGCTTTAACTTGGATCGCCCAGAAGTTGAGAAACTATTTGTCTTATTAAATAACGTACCTCATTTCCAGGATGGACCCATTGAGCATTTTCCAAAAAGCGTTGCCAATCAGAAAGTTGGCTAAATGGAAAATCCCTTTGAGTGAATTTGATATTGCTTATGTAGCTCAGAAGGCGATAAAAGCACAAGGTTAGCTGATAACCTTGCAGAAAATCTTGTCAATGAAAGGTATGAACCACTCAACACTTATTTCTTCAACGAAGAGTTGTCATTTGTGGGTGAAGATATTTCTGAAGCATACCATGATTGGAATGTATTCTTTTATGGAGCAACTAATCACCAAGGAAGAGGTATTAGAGCAGTTTTAGTGTATGAATCTGGAAAACGCTATCCTATAGTAGCTAAACTTCAATTTAATTGCATGAACAACATGGCCGAATATGTTGCATGTATCCTTTGTTTCAAGATGGATATTGACATGAATGTCCACGAGTTACTAGTTATTGGAGATTCAGATTTATTGATTCAACAGATTTTCAAGTAAAATGGGCTATGAAGAATGCGAAGATCACGCCATATGTGAAATATATACAGAAGTTGTGCAAAAGATTCCATAAGATTGAGTTTCGACATTCTTGCCTCCATCACCTCAATGATTAAGCATTCAGATACTGATTATATTGATCCTTTGGATATAGAGTTTAAAGAATAGTCCGTCAATTGTTCACATATTGAAGTAGAACCAGACGGTTTCCTATGGTATTTTCATATAAAGAAGTATTTTGAGAGCTGGAGTTATCCTGTGGATGCAACATCCAACAAGAAGAAGTCAATACGCCGTATGACCCTCAACTTCTTTCTATGTGGAAAAATTATATATAGAAGGACCCTAGATTTAGGTTTTCTGAGATGTATTGATAGTGTTGAAGCTGCTAAGCTTATTGAACAAATGCACGCTGGAGTTTGCGGTACGCATATGAATGGACTTACTTTGGCGAGAAAGATCCTGCAAGCCAGTTATTTTTGGATGACTACGGAGCATGACTATTGCAAGTTTGTACAGAAATGTCATAAATGACAAGTGCATGGTGATTTGATCTGAAAGACGCCTCACGAACACAATGCTATGAGTTCACCTTGGCAAATTGTAGCTTGGATCATGGATTTCATCGGTCCAAAAGAGCCAGCTGCTTCTAATAGATACATATTTATTTTGGTTGCCATTGATATTTCACCAAGTAAGTGGAAGAAGCTGCTCACAAATCAGTGACCAAGAAGGGTTTAGCTGATTTTGTTTGCAACACTATGATATGCAGGTTCGGAGTTCTAGAATCCATCATTACTAATAATGGTGCAAATCTCAACAGTCATTTGATGAGAGATATATGTGAGCAATTCAAGATTACTCAGCAAAACTCAACGGACTATAGTCCTCAAATGATTGGAGTTGTACAAGCTGCAAACAAGAACATCAATAAAATTTTGAGGAAGATGATTGACCAGTGTCGAGTTTTGCACGAGATGTTTCCATATTCTTTATTTGGTTATCAAACAACTTCCAAAACGTCAATTGGAGGTACTTTATATTTGCTAGTATATCCAACAGAAGCAGTCATACCTGCTGAAGTTGAGATACCATCATTGAGAATCATCCAAGAAGCAAAGTTGAGTAATGCTAAATTAGTCAGCAAGCAGATTGATCAATTGACATTCATTGACGAAAGAGAATGGCTGTTGTTTATCATGGTCAACTATATCGACAAAATAATGATTTGTGATTTCCACAAGAGAGTCAGAGCCAAAATTCTTGAAATTGGTCAGTTAGTACTTAAGAGCATTTTTCCTTGTCAAGATGAGTATAAAGGAAAATTTGCAAAAAATTGGCAAGGGCCCTACATGGTTCGCAAAGTATTATCTCGAGGTTCTGTGGTCCTGTAGGAGATTGATGGTACCGCATGGTCGAAGCCGATCAACTCAGACGTAGTCAAGAGATATTACCTGTGAAACTTCAGTTTGTATTTCTGTATTTCCCTGTAATTTTTCAATTTTCTTGTAATTGATTTGTCTAAAATTTTATCTTTCTTGTAATGAAATACGTCTGACCTGAATTTGCAAGAACGAGATACGTAGGCAACCTATGTTGGCTTCGGTCACCCCATTTATATCTTTTAATATTCTTTTGTATTTGAACTATGTTCGACCTGAATTCGAATGATTGCGATACATAGGTGACCTATGTCGGCCTCAGTCGATTTCTTTGTAAAATCTCTTATTATTGTTAACCTTGAAGGTGAATTACGTTTGACCTTATTCCTGCCTAAACGGGATACATATGCGCCACAAGTGTTTGGTCATATTTTCTGTAAGATTTCTATTCCTCTTTACAATAGAAACTAGGACACAATTTTTGAGAGGGACTCAAAAATTCTCAAGAAGAATTTTCCTCAACAAGTCAAGACTGAAGTTTCTTTGAATTTTTCAATTAGGACAGAATTTTTGAGAGGATCTCAAACTTTTGTGATTTACTCACCATCAGTTAAATATGAGCCGAGACAGTTAAATAGGACAGAAATTTTGAGGATGGACTCCAAATTTCAACTAGGGTTTATTGATAGTCTAGAGAGACTTTAGATACTCCTCAGCGAATAGTCAGATAGACCTCCAAGCATCAAACTGAAAGAAGTTCGCTGAGCCTGACATAACATGATACTTGGTAGTAACCTTTATCAAAATACCACTTTTCTAAAATTTATTTTTCTTAAAATTTTAGGCCTTCTTTTTTATTTGTTTTGGAATAAAATATTATGTCTTATGTATCAAGATTCGTGAGATCATAAAATCAACTTGAGATAGAAAGACAAGCATCAGACAACTGATGAAATCGACACAAATAAGTTCATTTAAAAGCTAATGATTTTTCTGTGGATGTAGGTTATAGGCTTACTCTAATATCAGAAAATTCATCCAATCGATTAATATAGAGAAATCTAGGTGCGAAGAGCTCGTAAAAATTAACAATTTTTCGGTTGATGCGGGTATTATTGGGAATGTGAACAACATTGTTTCATACATCTCCCAACAACATGAATTCTAAAGCAAAGATACTACTATGTTCAAAGATGGATCAAGTAAAAACCCCGAGAAAGGCATGTTACAAGTTTTCATCAAAGATGTCATCTGCATCATATTATCACACATGATAGTATAACTACCCGTAGGGTCATTACATTTGTATTTTTGATTGGGGTTATGCACTCCCCGGAGGTCGTTTCATTCGTGATATTGATGAAAATGATACACAAACTAGAGGGTCATTTACCTTAATGTCAATTGAAACGATACCACTATCTAGAAGACACCTAGAAGACACTATGTCACTCGATCGAAGCACTATGTTTATTTTGTACAAAGGATGGCCACATGGAAAATTATGCACTACTATAAGATATTAATGCATCACAGAAAATCATGTATCGTGATAAAATATTCATGCATCACGGAAAATTATGCATCGCAAGTTAATATTAATTAATCACGAAAGTCATGCATCATGAGAAAATATTCATGCATCATGAGAAAATATTCATGCATCATGATAAAATATTCATGCGTCGTGGAAAATCATGCATCACGAGTTAATATTCATGCATCGCAGAAAATCACGAATCACCAGTTAATATTCATGCATCGCAGAAAATCATGCACCGTGAGTTAATATTTATACATCGCAGAAAGTCATGCTTTGCAGAGAAGAAGTCATGCACATCAAGAGAAAGTTCATGCATCGTGGGAAAGCCATGCATCGGAAAAGAAGTCACGCATTGAAAGAGAAAGAAAACGTGCATCCCTAGAGAATATTTACCCATCTACATCAACCAAATTCCTTTATTTTTGACAAGAGTAAAAACCAAGAGAATCATCAAAGACCACATCAAGAGAAATACCAGCACACTGCATCAGCCTTTTATTTCATAGATATCAAAATGAAGTGTACATTTAAGATTACATTGCAAAATAGGACATAAGATTTATTTGCTCTATGTCAAACCCAACGGGTGACGTCAAATGTCGAAAGAGAGAAGTCAAGTGTTAACACGGTAAAAGACACTATCTCCCATTTGAATTGCATTGGTAATTAGTTTATCTCAGTCTTTGTCGAGAGCATCCAAAAGGATGAATTCTCAAAAAAAATACCACATGTGCGTACGACATCAAAAAGGATGCAGCAAAACGTGGAACTTTTTCATAGCAACAAATTGGGATATAGTCCAAAGAGGAGTGTCAAACTCTTATGGCGCGAGCAGAGGAGAGACTTCCACCACAATCAAACCACAACCCTATTAGAAGGCATGTGGGGTGCATGTTAAAAGTCTTACACGCAACACCTTCAAACATTCTAGGAACACTCAAGACACACACGTGCATGTCTCAAGAGCTAACTTTCGAACGTCTTGGATGTTCTTGGACGTTTGACCTCTTAAATTCATGAAACTCAACATAATGTATCTAAAAATCATTATAACTCATCCAAGGACTGATACGCTCAAACTCACCTCTCAAATGAGAAGTAAAGCGGTCGTGTCAAGTAAATAACCCAACTAGTGAGGTTGGGATCGTTCCCACGAGGAAAATAGTCTAGACTTAACTTTAACCTAGTATTACTATCGTTTGGTCGATAACTCTCTTGGAAAGTAACAATATAAAAGGGGGGGGGGTTGTATTAAGTAATGAGTAAAAATAACTAACGTAATTAAAAGAGACACTTGACAGCTTTTAATATTGGGTTTTAATCAATGAATTAAAGTAACTAGGGTTTACGTGTTCCCCACGGGTTCATAACTTGATAATTCTAACAATAACAATTCTTTCCTAGTATCTTGCATGCAAAGTGATAAGTTATGTATTTCTAAATCCTTGGTCCGGCATCTAGAACATCTCACTCCGCACCTTGGTCCGGCTACGTGTGTTGCTTTCCTAACCCTTATCTTTACCTCATATTAAGCATCGTATTCGATATTTGACTAAGGTATTACCTCGTACCAATCAATACTAGCCTATTAGATAGTATACACTAAATCTATGTTAATAATTCTTTTCCTATTATCTACCTCCTTGGTCCGGCAAGTAGCATTAAGGCGAGTTCTAACGTTGATCATCCGTTAGAAAAACTTCTAAGCGAAAGAATTATTAATACATGCAAGACACTAATCTAGAATTGTTATTCAAGCTAGGGTTTATCTCATTATTTGCCTATGGTTCCCACAACCCTAGTTATGGAGTTTAGTTACTCATAGCCATAAACACAACATTCAAATATGTTAAATGAGAATTCATGTACTTACAACAATGAGGAAGAATAAAATCCGAAAATTGCTTGATTAATCACCAAAAATCGCTTGTAAGAATCTCCAAGAATCAAACACTATTTGCCAAAGTTTAATCTCACAAAATCTAACTATATGGAATTTAATAATGGAAGAGTGACAAAATCTCTCAAAAACGAGGCTTTTTCGTCGCCTCTCGTCTGTCTCTCGATGGATAGAATAAAAACTAAATGAACAAGGGTTTTATTTGCTGGAAATCTGCCAAAACGCGACCGGGTCGACGGACCACGCGACGGACCGTCGTGGTCACGACGGACCGTCGTGGACTCCGTCGTCCCATACTTGGTGCATTTTCTTCTGCTGCTTTCTTCATTCCCCTCGACGGCAAGTGTGACGGACCGTCACAGGCACGACGGTCCGTCGAGGGTCTCCGTTTCAAAATACTTCAACTCCTGGAATCTGGGTACTGGGATCACTTCTCTGATCTTCACGACGGACCTGCAGGACGGACCGTCATGGCTCTGACGGTCCGTCACAAGCTCCGTAATCCCACACTTGGTCAGACTTCCCCATCTTCCTTCAGCAGCTGCACTACGCTGCCACCTACGGACCGTCACAGGCACGACGGACCGTCATAAGCTCCGTAGGTGGTCTTTTCTGCGTTTTTTCGCTCAAAATCTCCGCATTCAGTTCTGGACAGATTTCCTGCAAAACAAAGAGAAACTTATATCAAAATTATCACAAAAAGGCTTTCGGACACACTAAACTTAAGGAAAAAGTATTAATTATACCGTGAAACCACGGTATATCACTAACCACATAAACCATGTGAGCTAAATGTGGAGTCTGATGTATACGCCCCATCGAGAGAACCCAATATACTTTGCCGGGGTAGAAAGGCCTGACTATGGCATGATAACTAAAACTGATGTCCAACAGAAAGACTTATAGTCCTAAGATGTTGTTCCAGGACTTGACGAACATTGAACCCTAGTCCAACTCAGTGCTAAACGCTACTCCCAAACTAAACGCTAGTATAAAATTTCAAGTTGTGGTCCTGAATTCATGACATAGAACTAAACTGGTCTGATTTATTTTTTTAGAAAAGTTGAGGATATTATACTAACTAAATTCTATATAACATTAAATTCTAACATCCTAATTTAAATTCTAAGGAAGAGCTTATTCATGTGAAAATACTAAAATTACAGGCTATGTTTTTTTTCCTTCAAATCTCCATAAGAATTCATGAAAATTCATTTAAATAAGTATAAAATCGAGTAGTAATCAAAAGAATCAAATTTTGTAAAGAATCTGCATCGTGGGGCAAGAACCATGTTGACACCCAATTTTTGACCTCCACAATATAATTTAATTATCGAGCTTCTTAAATTACAAAAGATTTGAAATAATTAATTTTTATAAAGTTCAAAATATTTTTCAAGTTACATTTAATTAATTTTTAAGTAATATGTATGTTTTGCATAATGATTTATGTAATTAGTATATTTTATAAATATTTGAACATCATCTCAAAAAGATTTTGTTTTATTTACATATTTTACTAATTAGTTTAGTTATATAATAGTTTACATTTTGGTTTAATTATTTTATGATTAAGTCGAATATTTTATTTCGTTAAAATTAAAAAGCTCGTTAACTAATTTATATTCATTTTATTTAGTTATTAGTCATATCCCCTAAACCCATTTGAGACAAAACCATTTTGAGCCTTTATTTGGCAGCTTCCAACAACCCAAAGCAATACCTCAATTTCTAGCCCCAAATTGGCCCAATTCTAGCAAACCGACCCACTGCAACAATATAATACATAAAACGATCCAAACAAAAAACAGTACCCGACCACCAAACACATCTTCTTCCACGCAGCAAACCTACAAACGCTCCAAACAAGAACAAAACGAACCCAGTCCAGCGTTCCAGGCGACCCAAAGCTTGGAGAAAATTGTTAGGAGAAAATAATGAGAAAATTACAAAAAGAAAACAAAAATTTATCAAGCATTGGCCAGAAAAGTCAAAGAAGAAATTAGAAAAATTATTTTTATATTAGTGAGTTTTCCGAATCTTCTGTTTAAAATTTGAATTTCTGTCAGGATCTTTCGGAGTTGGTGAAGTCGTCTAGGTCAGCTCATCTATCCAATCGCTGCCTGTAACAAGGTAAACAACTCGCAATCCCTTTTTATTTTATTTTTTAAGTTTGTCGTATTGGTTGGTAATTCTGCTCTTTGTTGATTTCAATATGATCATATATGACATGTGTGATCCTTAGTCACTCTCGTCATCTTATTCTTTTGAAGTTGGTAATGTGGACTTCGTTTTTTTAGATAATCTATGGCTTATTCTGAAGTTATTTTGTTGTTGACCATCTCCAACCTACTTATATTTTACTCTCCATTTTTTTTATTTGGAGATTAAAATAGAGGATGGACACTCCAATCCACCTCCAAATCACCCTGCGTTCTCCATTCATAGATAGGAAGTAGAACTACTATTCACACTCTCTATTTCACTTTTTCATCATCTTTTTGTTATTTCTATTACTTTCTGAGTAACATATTATTTTACATAGGATGTTCATGGTTCGATTTGGATCAGTTATTGGTGAAAACCAAGACCAAATAAAAATTAATTGGGTTTTAAATTTCTAAAATTAAACCAAACCAAATAAAAAAATTAACCGTCGGTTTGGTTATTGTTGGTTTGGTTTGGTTCAATTTTTTTGGTTATTTCGGTTCAGAAGTATATAGTTTTTTAAGGGATGTGCATCTCGATAGACACAAATTCATAGTACATAAACAATCCATAGAAAAACTATTGTAAATTTTATCAAGTCTATAGTCATATGAAAATTGAAAGAGGACTAAAAATACTCATTACGTTGTTATAAGAGTTATTCCCAAAAGAGAAAATAATTTATGTATGTAGTGGAAAATCAATTCTAGCAGAGTTATCTTGGAAAGATGTATAACATATTGAATCTGGCATGTTGTGGCAACTGAGAATTTTCTAATAAACCAAAAAAACAAAAATCAGTGCTTCAAACTGATCAATTGTCATCTTCTTTAGCTTAGCTTGAGCTCTAAATTACTCAATGCTCAAAGTAGTGTTCGGATATTCTGAAAAACACACACACTATATTAAGTAATATTTACAAACATAAATATGATCTAATTTTTTTCTTTAGAAAAAGACAATAAGAGATAAGTAAAAAGTTCTATTATGGGTCAAATTTTAAGAGCCAAAATTAACTATAAGAAAAGGATTAGTAAACTATAAATTAAAAAAAACTATGACTTATTGCAGAGCATTTCCTTGCACATTTTTCAATTGCTAAAGTGCCTATGTTTTCATAGCTTTAAAATAATACCATCATCTCTCTAATAATAATTATTAACATATGATTTATGCTGACAATATTATCTTTTGTAGGCATATTAAAAGTTCATTTTCTATGTAGAAGTGAATATTAAACAATGATATTTTTATAATAAATTTTTGTTAAAATAAAATAAAATTGTAAAGTACTACCTTTTGCAACTTTGCAGTACCAACAAAAGAAACGAAAAAAGAGATAACTAGTATGTTATAAAATAATATACCTTTTTCAATTATCTTGAGATTTTGATTTCTTGTAAAAGATCTTCAATCTTGCATTCTGTAGATGCTGAGTTTAACCATTGTTGAGTACAAACAAGAGCTTCAGCAGTCTTTGGTGACAAAGAACTTCGATAACAATCAAGAATGCGACCACCAGTGCTAAAAACAGGTTCTAAAGCCACAATAGATGTAGGTAAAGCAAGCATATCTCTTGCGATTCTAGAGACTATTGGATATCATTTAGATGAAGCTTTCCACCAAGTTAAAATATTAAGATCCTTAATCTTCTCTACATCGTCCTTCAAATACTTGTCAAGATCAGATTTATCATCTACATTATCATTTTCTTTTTCAAGGTATTTCTCCCATTGAGATTGCCACACATAAGAAGTATCCATTGCACTAACTTCACTCAGCATATCAGTTTTATCTCCAACAGTTTCACAAGAAGTCCCAACAAAAGAATTTTTGTAATGATTATATAAGCTAGTTAAAGTATTTGTTACTTTAACAGATTTACTATCTCCCTCCACCGAATCATAATAATTCTTAAAAATAAACTTTACATACTTCATTTTGAAACGAGGATCCAACACAACAGCAACGTACAACAACATATTCATATCATCAATCCAATGATATTTGAAGATTAAAAAGCTCATGAAAGAAAGTATTTGAAGTTACATGTAAAGTACTAGAAAATTTCAAAGTGGTTTGATAGAAAATCTCCAGAAACTTGAGAAATACATTCGTATCTCTCTTGACTTTTTAAGATGGATGTTCTATCTTTCCACCTGCGCCAAGAGAATATTTAAAGTACTTATGATCATCAATATATATTCTTGAAAATGCCTTTTCAAATTTGATGGCAGTATTTAACATCTAATATGTAGAGTTTCACCTCGTCTCAACATCCAAACTCAAAAGTCCACGAGTGTCTAGTTTAACCTTTTCAACATATGACTTGAAAGAAGTTGTTCTTGCACAATAAGACTTAACATATTTCACAACATTACTTACCCGAGAAATAGACTTATTTTGTTCACTCAATCCTTCTTTCGCAATCAAGTTTAGAATATGGGCATTACACCTAACATGTAAGAAATTATTTAACATGATAACACCTTTGAAATCACTAATTCTCCCTTTTAGTGTGTGATTGGTGCATCATTGGCTGTTGCATTATCAAGTGTTACTGTGAGTAGATTTTCTATTCGCCAATCTAACAAACAAGATTCAATAGCTTTTGCAATAGTCTCACCTTTCTGATCTGGAGTTTGAAAAAAATTCAAAATCTTTTTTTGTAACTTCCACTCATCATCAATCCAATGGGCAGTATGACCATATACGTAAAATTTTGGAGTGAAGTCCATGTGTCACTAGTAATACAAATACGCTGACCTTTAACAAGTTTTTTAAGATTTTGTTTTTCTTCTTGATAAATTTTTAAGCATTGTCTAGCAGCAGTAATACGAGATGGCAACTCCTAGTTAGGCAAAATAAGTGATATTAGTCTCTTAAAACCTTCACCCTCAACGACTCAAATGGTTGTTCATCGATTATAACAAATTCGACAATGAACCTCCTGACTTCAGTGACATTATAAACAACCTTTTCCAAATCTATTGCCCCCCCCCCCTTTTTAATAGGTTTAAGAGTTCTTTGTTTTTTATCAAAAGACTTGAAAGGGTATTTCACACACTCAGTAAGTAAATGTCCCAAAGATTAGAAGTCTCATTTTTATTACTCCAAGCAAAGTCTTTGAAATAGTACTTACATTTTGCCTTCATGTTACCCACTTTACTCGTAATCTCTGAAAAATGATCCAAACTTCAGAAGTTTTTTTACCACTTCCTCTATTATCCGGAGTTGTTCTTTTCTGTTTCTTGAGAGGATTCAAAGGATTGTTCAAAGAAGAAGTTTTTGAAAAATTACCTTTTGCTTGAGTTTTATCTGTTGTAGAATTTCTACTTGAGGTTGAATGTCCAAATCTTCAACCTCGATTGATCTTTTCGTCTGAAATTTATACAGAAAAAAGAAATAAAAAGTTTCAATTTTAAAGCGATGGTCTCAAGAATAAAATTAGAGAAAATTAAGAAAAAATGTAAATAAAAATTACCTTCAATATTCACTTTCTTTGTATTTGATGAAAACTTAAAGAAAAAAAAATGCAGAAGCTTTTAAAAAAGAAAAAACAAAGAAGAAAGTTAAAAACCTAGAAAGTTATGACCTGTGTGCATGTAAAGTTTTTTTTAGAACTGGACGTGATTTTTTTAGGTAGGCAACTAGGGTATGTAAAATTCACTTAAATAATAAAGTTTTGGTGGAGTTAGGATTAGGGTTTTAATAGTTGGGCTGGAGTTTAAGTGATGGACTTAAAAAAATAACAAAGTTAAAAACTTAAGTTATTAAAGTTAATAAAATATTTATATTTTATTTATGAAAAATATATAAATAATAATAAATTTATATATATATATATATATAACATAACGGTTCGGTTTAGTTATTTTTGCGAATAGTTTTTTGTAGAACCAAAACCAAACCAAATAGTATCGGTTTCAAAATTCAAAAACAAACCTAATCAATCCCAACCAAATATCAATTTTGTTAAATCGATTTGGTTCGAGTTGCAGTTCGATTTGGTTGTTTAACCATAACCATGAACAATCCTAATTTTACATATAATTCTATAATTAAATATCTAATATTCATAATTAATTTTTAAATGTAATATCATATTTTAAAAAATATTTTTAATATATACCACTTTAATTTCAAATTAATAGTATTTTTTTTCTAATTTTAATCAATAGTAAAATTTTTATTTTATTATTAATTTTCGTTATAAAGAGTACACATAATTAAAATGGGGATATGAAAAATCTCTCAGTCTCTCTCTCTCTCTCTCTCTCTCTCTCTCTCTATATATATATATATATATATATATATATATATATATATATATATATATACTAGAAGGATGATGCCCGTGCATTGCACGGGCCCAACGTGTCATTGAAATAAATAAATTATTAAGAATTGTGTGTACAACATTCGTATAATATTTTTACAATATGTGCAAAATTAATGCTAGGTAAAATTTAATTGAGATTATTGTCAATCCTTCTATTTTGCAAAAATGAAATTCAAGTAAATTTTTTCAAAACATTTGTATAAAAAGAAAAAAGTTGCAAATCATATCATCGTTGGCCACTTCCTTGTGGTTTCGTGGAGCTATCAATGTAGACATTACGGAAAATGTGGTAGCATATGTTCCTGTAATCACAGCTGAAAAGGCATACCATGAATAATTAGTTGTACCTGAGATAACAAATACAGTTTTTGAGCCCTCAAGCATGATGGCTAATGTAATCCAAAGGCATAGAAAATAGCGAAAATTACGCGGCTAAGCAGACTTATACTATTTTATTATTCATCATAATTATAGTTTGCTATAATTATCACTTGCGACTAAAACTATACATTAATTATGTGGGCTGACTTCCAATTTGTATATTAATCATGTTTGTATATTTATAATTCGCCAGGATATACAAATGCATATGTATAATATACAATTATTTAACTTATATACATATACAAATTCACCTCTCTTCCATTATATACCCTTTCTCGCTCGCCTCTCTCCTCCCTCTCTCAATCTCGTTGCCTCTCTCCTCCCTCTCCCAATCTCGCTTGCCATATATACAAATGCATATGTATAATATATAATCATATGCCGATACAATTCACCTCTCCCCCACACTCTGCCTTCTCTCGCTTGTATCTCTTTTTCCTCTCTTGATCTCTCTCGCATTTCTCCACCCTCTCCAGTCTCGCTTGCATATCTCCTCCCTCTCCTAGTCTCGCTTGCCTCTCTCCTCCTCTCTCAATCTCCCTTGCTATATATACAAATACATATGTATAATATACAATTATCTAACCAATATACATATACAATTCACCTTTCTTCCACTCTTTCCCCCTATCTCTCGCTTCTCTCCTCCATATAACATGTAGCTATAAATTGTAATTATCAAACTATAGCTATGGAGAGTAATTAATTATTTTTAAGTGGATATATGTGAAAGTTCCCAAAAAAATATAGGTAGTTATAAAATAAAAGGTTCATTTCTTACTTTGGCGCTTCCCACAGTTCACGATCAAACCAGACCTTGAGTTTAAATAACATAATATTACCTTGGTGTCGTATAAACCTCTAAGAAAATCCGTTTATTGCATTAACATATAATAGAACTTAGTCTTCATCAAGAGCTCATGAGGTTTATACGTTAATGCAATATTTAATCGCCACACCCAAATATCTTACTACGTAGTTATCTTGTCCAATACTCTACCAACTGTTATAGAGTATTTATTGATGCAACTCATGACATGAATAGCGAATAAAAGGAACAATACAATCTTTTTTCTATCTTCCAAACGATACATGTGTTAGTAATCTATTTGAGAAATTATCAATTCTCAAATTTTCAGAGTTATTATAATCTTTGGCAATTGTTAATAGTTCCGAGAGAACTTATTGCACTTGACTGCATTGATTCTTTGTATATATTTTCCCATAATTTCTTTTCTCTTTCTTCCCATTCTCACTCTTGTTGGAGAAGGAAAAGAAGAGACATTGAAAAGGAGGTATTACATTTTTGGGGAGGAAGAGCAAATTGATTGAAAATAGAGGAAAGTGACATGAGTTTCGAGCTGATGCATCAATTTGGTGATAAGATTTTACATTTGAATATCAAAATTGGAGGTGATTTTTCATTGTAATCATAATTTTTTGTGGTTTTCCTTCCAATTTTGGGTATCAAATTGTGATGACTTTTATTTACTAAATTTAAGGAATTGAAGAGACCAGCAATCATGAACTTGTAAGAACTAATCAGAGCAAACAAAAATGATACTTGACAACCAAAATAAAAAGATAGACATGTGTCCAAGAAGAAACAAATAAATGGGGCGAAGAAAAATTTAATTGTTGATAGTACAACTAACGTAATTTTGTGTACCATTATGTGATGCAGGATCCGTCTCATGCGTGTTACAAGACATCCCACCTTCCATGAGTTGTAGAGAGAAAATGTTGAATCTTCCACATATATAGTATTTCAAAGATGATGCATCAGATTCATAACAATTATATTCATATTATGCTAATTTTCCATTAATTAGCAAGTAAAACTAAAACTATTCTGATCACGACAACCCGACACATTGACGTTTTATAAGATGTCAATTTTTCTAGTAGATGAAGAAATAATTTCCGACTAATCCTAATAATTATTCGTGTATCCATATTGGATATTAATAACCTAGGAACTTGTAGGAGAAATAAAACATTTTTCCTTTTTTTTTATTAGATTTAGAATATACACTGTAGAACAGCAGTAGACAAAGAAGCAAAAGCCAGCAATTTATCCATCGTGGACGAAAAATTGCAAAATAATAATCTCTGGTTAATCAATCAAAAAGTGTAAGGAGGAAGAATGGAAAAAAGCAATAACAAACCTTTAGCTTCTCTAGATGAAAAGTGGGATTGAAAATTTTTCTATGTTAGACCAATTTTTCTTCTTCCTAATCAACCCAAGGTCATTTCCTTCCTAAAATATTGTGATCATTGTTATAGTACTGCACACTTTCTTGATCACATATTCCCACTCGATATAAATTCTTATATAATACATAATAAAGATCCACGTAAAAGATTAATCAAACTTTAAACAGAGATCTATAGAAGTTATTTTCAAAGAGAACCACACTTCCGTGGACATTCAAGTTGCTGACTCTTCATTTTTAATATCGCATCCGTGTAATTGAATACTCTAAATATACACTAATTTTGGCAAATCCCACATGCACCCATTGACATTTTGAAGAGTCCAAACGACAATAGGTGAAAACTAAATAAAAAAATGAGTTGCACCAACTCCTCTAGCACATCTAATGATTAAAAGTAACAAAGTAGTTCATCGAACAGGAGCAAGACCGCATACACTGACCTAGGGAAAGGTAGAAAGAGCAATGGCGGTGGCACTACCAGACTTGCAAAATATAGAGGCATCGTTAAAAAATATTTCATACTGATTTATTTATTTACTGGGTTAACTTATGTTTCTTAGTTTTCTAATAACAAAGATAAATTTATATTTTTCTAACCAGAAAAATCATAGTGTGCTACTGGTCAATTGCTCATCTCTATAATTCTCAGCTCTGGCTATAACTAACTACAGTTGAAAGACTTTTTTAACCCCCTTAAGGACACATATTTCATTTATTTAAAACATCTACTTCAGACAAAAAAAAAACTCAACAAAAGCATATATTTTCTTAATTGTTCTGCACAAGGGCTAAACAACAACCAGACAGAAAGAACATTCAAGAGCAAAAACTTATAACTCAACTGCATATAGCTAGAGAACATAAAGGCATTATCAATTAATGTGGGAAACTCAAAGTCTCAGCAACTACAACATGCATAATAAAGACAATAAAGGTAAATACCAATCGGGCAAAAGAACAATCACGAGCAATAATATATATATGAAATGCATATAAAATATAAAATCAGTAATAATTAGTGTGAGAATCCCAAATCTCAGCAACTATAAAATGCATAATGGAAGACAGTAAAAAGTAGATATCAACGGGCAAAAGAACAATCACGAGCAAAAATATATAACTGCATATAAAACACAAAAACAGAAACAATCACGGATAGAGCTAGCTTATGGTCACAAGTTCATCCAAACCCCTTGGCGAAAAAACGATTCGAATGAAAAATTACTTCCAATTTCGATAGTCACATATGAAATTTCATCACTAGATTGATGCAACAGCTCGAACTTAATCACTCTCCTCTAATTTTCCATCAATTACTCGTAGATGTAATACCCTCATTTTTAAGTTTGTTCTTCTCCTTCTCCGCCAACAGTGACAATGAAAAATAGAAAGAGTAAAAAAAAGAAAAACCAAAGCAAAATAATTGAAATTTGGAGGAGATAGAAGGACACGTGTACACTACAGGTGTTTATTCTCCGATGAATATGGCTCAAAGGGTGTAGTACAATTTTTAATGCTGTTGGTACAACTTTCTAGAGCTGTATTGGTACTCCATGTTGTTGGATATTTATTTTGTTGATGAGGGATACCGGTGATTTAATGAAAAGTTACTTTAATGTACACTTTAGGTTGCTCTTGGTACAACCATTTATTGCTGTGTTGGTCCTCCAACTGTCATTTATTAATAAGGGAAGATATATGAGGATCATAGAGGAGGTGATGGGGCACCTCTCTATGACCTCCATTCATTTTTTTTTATTTTTCTTCTTTTACTTGACATTTTTTTCAATTTTTTTTATAAACTTATATCTCTTCAATTATATAAATTATATTCTTAAATTAGTATTAATAATATTCATAATTCTCAATCCTTTCATATTCATAATCTCTTAAGTCTTTCATATTCATACCTTCTGATTATTTAATGTGAAATGTTACATTAACACAATAAAATCACACTAAAATTGTGTGTTATTTTCTAGTCATGTTTGGTTAGAGAATTAGTGGAAGACATGTTACAATATTTAAAAGCTTTGAGGTGCATTATCTTTATCAAATATTATTTCATATACTACTTTTAATTAGCAAGTAAGGGTAATATGTCAACATATTTTTATTTCTTCTAGATAAATTATTTTGTTTTGTTATGTTTGAGATTCATTTTATGACTAATCATGTATTTGTTATTATTTTTCTTGACTCTTGTATATAGGATGAAATGATAACATCAAACAATGAGGATTAATGGATTTTGAGCTATATATATATATTGATTATTCTTTATTTTTATTAAGTGCTTAAGAAAAAATGTTTCTATTATATATTTTTCTTTTTAATTAGTTATGTTTTGTCAAAAATGATTATGTAGGAGACTTTATGATTAAATGTAATTTTCCCTTATTCTTTATGAGATATAATATTTTATTTTGTTAATTTTGAGATTTATTTTAGGACTAATAATTTATTTGTTATTATTTTTTTTGACTCTTGTATATAAGATAAAATAAAAATATCTAGAGACAGAGATTTAATGGATTTTGAGCTATATAGTGATTATTCTTTATTTTTTTAGGTGCTTAAGAAGTAATGTTTCTATTATAATATTTCCTTTTGAATTATTTGTGTTTTGTCAAAAATGGTTATATGTGTTTAATGTAATCTTCTCCTTATTCTTTTTCGTTTTGTTCTATTGGTAAATAATTTTTTAACTTATTTAATCAGATTTGCCGATTGTAGGAGATATATCGATAATGAAAATGGTTAGACATTCTTGTATAATTTGAGATTACAAGGAAAAATAATTCGATATGTCTAATATAATTACAACTCTTTCTTTGTTGAAATCATACATCTAATATTATTTTTTTGTGTTCATGAAGTTAGAAGTCCTGAGTTTTTTTAAAGAAAAATATCTAAATTTTTTCTTTAGACCTCTATATGATTATTAGATAATTTAATTATATTATAATAATTACACTGTTCAAAAATAATTATTTATTCAGATAAATTCNGGGGGGGGTTGTATTAAGTAATGAGTAAAAATAACTAACGTAATTAAAAGAGACACTTGACAGCTTTTAATATTGGGTTTTAATCAATGAATTAAAGTAACTAGGGTTTACGTGTTCCCCACGGGTTCATAACTTGATAATTCTAACAATAACAATTCTTTCCTAGTATCTTGCATGCAAAGTGATAAGTTATGTATTTCTAAATCCTTGGTCCGGCATCTAGAAAATCTCACTCCGCACCTTGGTCCGGCTACGTGTGTTGCTTTCCTAACCCTTATCTTTACCTCATATTAAGCATCGTATTCGATATTTGACTAAGGTATTACCTCGTACCAATCAATACTAGCCTATTAGATAGTATACACTAAATCTATGTTAATAATTCTTTTCCTATTATCTACCTCCTTGGTCCGGCAAGTAGCATTAAGGCGAGTTCTAACGTTGATCATCCGTTAGAAAAACTTCTAAGCGAAAGAATTATTAATACATGCAAGACACTAATCTAGAATTGTTATTCAAGCTAGGGTTTATCTCATTATTTGCCTATGGTTCCCACAACCCTAGTTATGGAGTTTAGTTACTCATAGCCATAAACACAACATTCAAATATGTTAAATGAGAATTTCATGTACTTACAACAATGAGGAAGAATAAAATCCGAAAATTGCTTGATTAATCACCAAAAATCGCTTGTAAGAATCTCCAAGAATCAAACACTATTTGCCAAAGTTTAATCTCACAAAATCTAACTATATGGAATTTAATAATGGAAGAGTGACAAAATCTCTCAAAAACGAGGCTTTTTCGTCGCCTCCCGTCTGTCTCTCGATGATAGAATAAAAACTAAATGAACAAGGGTTTTATTTGCTGGAAATCTGCCAAAACGCGACCGGGTCAACGAACCACGCGACGGATCGTCGTGGTAGCGACGGACCGTCGTGGACTCCGTCGTCCTATACTTGGTCATTTCTTCTGCTGCTCTCTTCTTTCCCTAGACGGCAAGTGTGACGGACCGTCATAGGCACGACGGTCCGTCGAGGGTCTTCGTTTCAAAATACTTCAACTCTTGGAATCTGGGTACTGGGATCACTTCTCTGATCTTCACGACGGACCTGCAGGACGGACCGTCATGGCTGTGACGGTCCGTCACAAGCTCCGTAATCCCACACTTGGTCAGACTTCCCCATCTTCCTTCAGCAGCTGCACTACGCTGCCACCTACGGACCGTCACAGGCACGACGGACCGTCATGAGCTCCGTAGGTGGTCTCTTCTGCATTTTTTCGCTCAAAATCTCCGCATTCAGCTCTGGACAGATTTCCTGCAAAACAAAGAGAAACTTATATCAAAATTATTACAAAACGGCTTTCGGACACACTAAACTTAAGGAAAAAGTATTAATTATACCGTGAAACCACGGTATATCAAGGACCTCATCAGCTCATTACACACACATAAGCACATAAAAACATATAAGGCCCCATAGGTGACTAGTCATTGAACGTCTTGGTCGTTCCTTGACGTTTGACTTCAAGTCAGTCATGCATATTTTAAAACACTATTAACATGTTAAAAATCTTATAGTCACATGTGAGTCTCTAGAAAGGCTAACTCATTTAGGGAATCTTACAATATCCCCCACTTGGGAACATTTTTTCTCGAATGACACTTAGAACACCTTGATCACAGCAAGGACTTCAAAGAAATCATAGAGAAGCTCACAACAGTCATAACATCATCACATAGAAGTTAATGAACAAAACTTACATGGAACACAACTTCAAACCATTTATCACTCAATGCAACATAAGTAAGGAAAACATTTATTCACTCACTCTTTAATGCATCAAACACATAGGCTCTTATCACGTTCATATGAGGAACATCCTTCACCTAATCATAAAATGGTCATTACACTTTTTTGTATTAAGATCTTATCTTGCAACCTCCTATATGTCACACTTAGGAACTTTAAACAATACTCAACAACAAGTATGCACTCATACTTCAATGCACATAGACTTGAGTCAATTGAATCAACAAAGATCTTTATTAGTTAGACCTAGTGCCATGAGGGTCATACTAAACTATACCATACACACCAAGGTCAATCAACATCAAGGGAAACAAATATAGGAGGCTTAGCCATAATGCCTCCTTATTTTCTTTCAAATTTACAGTAAGGTAACTTCTAGGTCAATCAAAACCACATCATTTCCCTACAAGGATAATCATGATACCCTTAATTCAAAGATCAATCCTATACAAAAGACTCTAATCCATGTAAAGCAATAATGAAGGTTCACACATATAAACAAATACAACATTTGAACCTTTTAAACATAAACTTAAGAAATATGCTTCCAAGGTAGTCGCTAAGCATTTCAACTCAAATCATAACATTAGGCTACCATCATTCAAAACCATATCGTAGCATACAATTCCAAAAGAAACTCATTGTAACCATAACAACTTGTAACATGCTTGAACCATATCAAACATACATTTCTTAACATAACATGATATTCCACATAGGTCTCATTTATTGACACAAAGGATATCATATCAACATAACACATCATTTTTCATATTTAACTACATAGCCATAATTGGCATCACATCGTCAAAGCAAACCAAAAATTCAGGTTCACACATACTCATGAAACCATAAAACCAAGATAAGCATCCAAAATATCCTTTTATTCCTTGAGCATTTAGATATAATCTCAACCAAGCAATCACATCTAAAAGACTACCGAACAAGAAAACATTGAGAGACTTTATAGCATTAAGTTCTATGGAACGACATGAGAATGATGAAGAAGGGAAACTCTATCACCGTATAGACTCTCGCTCATTGATGTGTTGCGACACACACCAATGATTGAGACTCAACTAAACGTGGCAATATGAGACTTTTAGAACCGAAAACCACTTCCTAAACCAGATGCTCTGATACCACATTTATCACAAATCAAATAACTCAAAGAACTAACATGACGTACTTGACCTCTCGGAGGTCTTATAGAAGCCCATAGTTAACATTCATCGTATTCTTATAGGTAAATTTAGCGGAAAATTCAATACTTTTCATAGAACATCATATACTGAAAACATCAATCCATATAAATAGAATATCATAAGTACATATTTAGACTCTAGTCTCTTTTATCCATCCTAGACTCAACATCATTAGAGTACATTAGGGATACGTCCCTTACAATATAAGTCTAAGTATACTCATACATAACTTTACAGTAAGCTAGACACTAGGACATCCATGGACTTAAGGATTCCTTTCCTTGATCTTGGGAATCACATATCAAGCTCCTCAATCATAGAGACATCCTTTGAAGCATCCATAGCATACAGTTTTTGTAAAAAGTAGAGAAGAATGGAGTTAGTAGTAGACTGCAATAATTATGGCAACCATGCAAAAACATGCATTTGAAAGGGACATTTTACTTAAAATCATGCTTCATGCCTTTTCTAGAAATGTTTATAAAACTTTCATTCAATAGAATTTATACAATTCACATACTTCATATATTCATATTCAAAGGTCAAATATCATACAAATTCACATTGAGAATTTAAGTCACATTTGGGGTAACTTTACAGTAACCTATTTACATTTTACAGTAAGCTCCTCATGCTTTATAGTGAGCATTTTTCCCTTCACAGTGAACTTCTTTTCTTAACCCATCAACCTCCCAAGTAACCCTCTAGTAATACTAGGTGCAATGCATCACTTTAAGTCCACAAGGAATCATTCGTACATCACCTACCATCATAGAAGTATAGTACAACATAGACACATTTAAGTCAAAACCAAAAGACATTATAGTAAACCATAATCAATTACCTTACTCACAATCATATTCTAAGTCCATTAGAGCAATGTACATTTGAAGCCCCATAACCTCAAAAATACTTAGTAAACCTAGCATAGGCCCATAAGTATTATGTGAGTATTAATCTCTATACATTCGTTAGAGTATTTCTTAGAGAGTGGTCTCTATATTAACTTTTACACTCTCATAGGTGAGTACGTTATTCATAACTCTTATTTAGGCTCATCAGATATTGATCTCATCTTTTACATTATCCCCTTATCATGTTGTCACCACATTGATTAACTTTAGCATATTAACTCATCGTAATTACTCACCCCTTTTTAGGTGAATGTTCATTTCATTATATGCCAATGCACTTGGACTTTTACTGTGCTTCACACCCTTACTTAACCCTCCTGGGGTCACATCAATTCATCACATACAACTTAGGTTCACTTACTTTTAATTACGTTGGACTTATAAACCCATATGTACAAGCCATGAGGCTTCACTCATAATTCATATTGGTGACTTACACTTACCCAAGATTATGTGGTACAAGACTTATGCATCTGGTAAGTATGACAAGGTCTTAATTTCGATTCCTATAGGCAGCATTCATTAAATATTTAATCATGTAAGACTTGTGTGTCAATATGGAATTTGGATAGGGAACCCAAGATCAATTACCCACCCCCACATTCCATTTATTTTAATTATTTAGTTAATTCTTCCGTTTAGACCAAGAGTATGTGTGATAGATCCCCCACAACCTCATTTTTCCTTTATTTAATTTTCCCCTTAACTTACTTGTTTCCGAGAGGTCGTGAGTTCGATCCCCACATACCTCACTTTGTTTTTCTTTAATTTTTTCCTATATCCCTCACCTATCCGAGAGGTTGTGGGTTCAATCCCCACACCACTCATTTTATTTTTCTTTCATTTTTCTCCTAGCTCTTCAATTGAGACTTACCCCATTTCGAATCCCCCTTACCTCATTTTTATTATTGAATTTTCTATAGCTTTCATATGATGAGGTATTGGGTTCAATCCATAATGACCTCACATCAAAAAAAAATTGAAATTTACCTCAATCAACATTGTTCAACCCGAGCCAAATTTCAAGATTTCTGCAAATTTGGTGAACTGTTCAATACCCGTTTTTCAAAATTTATAGGATAGGTTTTGTATGGAAAATTTGTTAGTCATCTCATACATAATTATTTGTATAATTTCCAAGTAATTTTATACAAAAACACAATGATTTAAATATGCCATTTTCATGCTTCAAACCATTCTCAAGAACAGGGCTACACACACATTGCACACATTTTCATCATCACACTAATCCAAACATAAATAAACATATATAATCATCATAAAAAATCCCTAAATTCTACCAGCAAACATACCAACCTAGATCAATCGATGGGAGCTAGTGACAAGAATATGCAAATGGGAACATTCCTAGTTTTTGGATAAGAATTTCACTGAAACTTAGGGTTCTCTTGAAAAGGTATCAAGACCCATACCTTTTGTCGAACAATACCCTCCAAAACTTCTACAATGGCAGCCAACTACACGACACAAACCCTCACCACCAAACTTCAAGCACTACCCGTCAAGAACAATGTTATCGCTTTTCGTTTTTAGTATTATTTTGCTTTTGCGTATTTGTGTGCAAGTTCTTCAAGTGATGAACTTTAACAACCATAAAATGACTATGCTAAGTAATGCCTTATGTATCTAGAATGCCAAAGATTAGACCGGGTTCACACGACTTGTTGCGCGTAGAACTAGACCTCAGAACCTATGAACTAGAAAAGCCAACATACTTGGTGAGTTAGTTGAGTCTGGAAAGTCAGGAACCAACTATGTAGGGCACCTTAATTGAAGAGATTCACACGGATGAGTTTCACCAGACTTTAAAGGGGTAATCTTAGGTTTTGAGGGTCTTGGGATAAAATGGTCTTTTCCAATATAAGGGTCGTATTGGAGTTACCCTAATTATTTAATTTATTAATTTAAAGAGGAGGGGAAATTTGGATAGGGTTGGCCGAAATTGACCCTTTTTCGCAAGTAAGGTTTAACCCGGGTTCGAGCCTTGGTTGAAGCGACATTTAGGTTGATTAAATTGATGATTATAATCTGATTTTGTAGGGTCTTGGTGGTAATTATTCGAAACCTTTAAAAAAATAAGATTTTTAAACAATTAATAGAAGTCCTAATTTGACTAAGTCTCCACCTAGTCTCCTAATCCTAAGCTAACTCATTCTCACGTATCACTCTACTCTCACCTTATTTACACAATCACTTATCAGAAAAATAAAAGAACAGAACAAAAACTAAAGTTCATCAAGAACTTGAATGCTTAAACTTAAACAACCCTAAAAATTGATATGCTAAGCAATGCTTAATGTGTTTAGAATGCATACGATTAGACCGGGTTAACACGGGTTGATGCGCGTAGAACCAGACCTCTGAACCCTTACAACAGCCAGCCAACTAACTTGGGGAGTTTTTTTAGCTTGTAAAGTTCTGGTCCAGCCATGTGGATCTCCCGAATATGATGATTTACACGAATGAGTCTTTACCGGACTTCAAAAGGGGAAATCTTATGTTTGGACTGTCTAAGGGTAAAATGGTCTTTTCTAGGAAAAAGGTAGTATCGTGATTACCCTAAATATATAATTAAATATTTCATTAATAATGTGGAGGGGTATTTAGGGAGAGAGGACAAAAAATTGGCCCTTAGAGTGAAGGCTTGCTCCACCCGTGTTCGAACCTAGGTTGAAGCAATGAAATAAATTTGTTTTAATTTTAGTTGTTAAATTAATGTAATTGATTAATATTTATTATTTATTATTTTATTTAAACTAAAAGGGAAATAAGATTTTTTTTACCATTTAATTAAACCTTATTTGACTAAGTCCTAAACTAGACTCCTATTCCTAAGAAAACTCTCATCTCTCATGCTCATTTGTCTCTCACGTGTCTATCATTGTCTTTCACGTTCTCTCTACCAAAATAACGTACAAGAACAAAAAATTTATCAATGTTCTTCACACTTGAAGAACTCACAACGAAAAATCAAGTCAAATGCTAAGCAGAGTACGTTAGGCAGAGGGAGGGTTTTCCGTTGAAAGTTTGTTGTTGAAACTTGGTTTTGGACGTGATTGTTGGAGAAGGTTTAGGCAGAAACTTCAAGGTCTGAACGTCATAAATGGTATGAGTTCTCTTCTCTCTTTGTCCCTGTCCTAAGATACCCCTAATGTTCAGTATATTCTATCCGAAAACTAGGGTTGTTCCCCGTTGCATGTCCCTCTCACTAACTTCCAATGATTTGTAGGTTGGATATGTTTGCTCGTAGATATTAGGCGTGTGTTGTGTTTTCGTGATAAGTATGTTCATGTATTTGTTTAAATCATATGAAGGATCACCTATGTGATTCGAAACTATGTATATGTGTGTGCAATGTGAACCATGATTATGTGCCTCGAGTTTAAATCTCTAAAATGTGATGTTAGTTCTTTGTATTTCATGTACACATGTTTATGTAAATCGTGATGTTAATAAGTGAAGTAAAGATGCTGATTTTAGTGCAATTTTTTATCGAATGAAATACTTAAAATGCACCAAAAGAACTCACTAAAAACTACTTAAAACGTCGAAACATTTAATGTTAAAGAAGTGAGAAAATAGGCTGCAAAAATTTCCAGCATCTTGTTAATGAGTTTCGGAAAAAACTAAGGGGATTTTAATGCTATCAAAAAATGAATTAAAACATGTGAGATCACTGGGTATTGAACCCATGGACTCCCCACGTTAAAACTAAATGAGATAAGATGACAAAAAGGGAATGTGACATATAGGATTCGAACCCATGACATTGGCTGGAAAATGAATTGAGAAAATAAGAAATGAGAGGAGTGGGATTCGAAAACACCACCTCTCTGTCAACTTAAGAAAATTAAAAGAAAAATAAATGTTCAGGCGCGTGGGAATCGAACCTACGACCTATAGGCAAAACAACTGAAATTAAGGCCAAGAAATTAAAGTTGGTTTGGGGGTTCGAACCCACACCTCCACGCCCAAAGGAGAGAAATTAAAAGAATTTTAACCTAAAAGTTAATGAGGTTTTGTGGGTTTGATACCATATCGTCATAGTCCCATTGATATAAAAATTAACAAAAAAATTAAGAGAAAAATAAAATGAAGGTGTTGGGTCTCGATCAAGAGTCCCTAATCCGCATGGATCAAATGAAAATGAATAATGAAATGAAAGTGGTTTCCAAGGGATTCTAAACCAGGTTCCCTTATCCAAATCCCATATTGATACATAGGTCATAGGTGAATTAAATATTCAAGAATAATGCTGCCTACTTAGATCGAAATTGAGATCATGCCATACATACAAAATGCATAAGTCTTGTACCACATAATATTAGGAAGATATGAATCACTTAGACGAACTATGAATTAAGTGTCTTGGGTTGAATGTATAGACCCATAAGTCTAGCAGACGTTTAAAAATAAGTGAACCTAAGAATTATGCAATGAAATGATGAAATGAACAATGATATTATGACATGCTTAAATGAACAATGAAATGATGAAATGAACAATGAAATCATTAAACCCTGGAAGGGGTAAGTATGAGTGTGAAACATATTAAATGGCCAAGTGCATTGGCATATGATGAAATGAACATTCGCGTAAAAATGGGTGAGTAATTATGAAGAGAAAATGTGCTAATGTTAATGAATGTGGTGACAACATGATATGAGGCTAATGTAAAAGATTAGGGCAATCTCAAATGAGCCTAAGTAAATGTAAAGAAGACGTACTCACCTATGAGAGTGTAAAATTAATGAAGAGACCAGTCTCGATCAACACTCTAATGAAACTATTGAGATCAATATACACTTAATACTAATTATGAGATGAAAAATCATCTTTTGAGTTATGATGTCCTCATACTAGACGTCAACTTCCACGACATATGAGTTGAATGTAATGGAACTTTATACTGAGAACCGATAGACTAGATATGAACGGTGATGCCTTCTTTTTTGAAGGCGGAGGTTCACATAACACTCATGAGATGAGACTTTCCAGCATGCTGGGTATGGGTCTCCTTATATCTCCTAGTCTTTGAGACTATACTGGCAATATAGGGATCTAGCGGGGTTCAATTCCCATGTACTCTAGCATGTTTTGGGTAACTTTGGCCGGTGATTCCATCTCATTTTGGTGTAGAGGAGACACTGGATTTCATGATGCTCACATGATCTATGTCAGTTAAATTCAAAGTTCCCAATGAATGAATGAGGTCAGCCTCAAATGATGCACATAATGAAATGAATGATATCAAAGGTGTTAGGATAGGATAATCAAGAGGTTATCTAGACTCAAGTAATGACACTAGTTCATTCTTGATCATTGCACAGCGATCCCGATGAAAGTCTTGAACTACATCTTGGGTATAACTAGTCTTCACACTAGCCTATGAATGAAATGAAATGAAGTACGTATGAATGAATGAAGGAGGCTCTCTGTTTGCTAAATAATCTTCCTAGTTGAGGTCCCATATGTTGAGCCCTCAGTTTTTGAAAGTCTAGATGTAAATTCCATAATTCCAAGGTCTCATGGCATATGAACTAATGATATGAAATACGTTATGTGTTACATGCAATATGTTATGTGCTATGTGCAAGATGATATGTGATGTGCGCAATATGATAAGTATGATGATGCATGTTACTCTCATGGCATGACTTTCCTAATAAAAATTTGGAAAGCTCACTCATTCTCGTAATCAAAATTTGGAAAGTTCACTAACTTTCAAAATAATAATTTGGCAAGTCCACTGACTTGACATTCCATAATCATGTTGTTAGGAAAAAACTATTCTTACTCATGCATTTCCGTAGAGTGTGCTGGCATATACCCATAATTAGTACAAGTGTGTACTTATCCCATACAACTCCATAGTTTTAGGTGCAGGCACAGGTGGACGCTAGAGCTTAAAGGTTGAAATTGCAGCTATCCGGACATGGAGCTTTCATTCGAACTATGTAGGCCCTCATGCTTTCGAGGATGTCTACTGTTATTTTCTAGCTTAGATGTAGGCTATAGGAAGTGGAGAATGTTCCACTATTGTTTATTTCCACTTTCATTTCAGACTTTATATTGGTACCGTTTTGGCAAGAATACAATTAATGCAAATATAAAATGTTTATTTTATTTGATCATCTCTATATTAGATAGTTGATGTTAAGCTTAAAATGTTATCATGAAATAAGAAATCAAAAAGTTCAACAACGCCGGTCTAGTTTGCGGTGTAGATTCTGGTTGTGAAAAATTTCATATCAGATTTCTAGGTTAAATTTTGAGGATAATAAGTTAACAACAACCACATTAAGTAGTTTCTAAGTCATGGTAGTGAACTGCACCACTATCCTAAATTAGAGATTGTATGATGCGTAGGAAAATTTCCCTTTTTCTGATCTGATTGTGCCTTTCCTTATGTATGATTTCATCATGTTATGAGCATGTCTAAAATCAATACATGTTGTTTTCATAGAATGAATACTTGGAGAATCATTAGTCAGAGGAGAGGAGGAGTAGCTGATGGTGGCAATCAGGTTTCACCCTAGGCTCTATTGAAGGAGTGATTATTCCTGTTAACCCTGCTGGGTTGACTGATGCTGATGTGCGGGCATCTCTGGCCCAGATGGAACAGGCCACAACAATGAAGGCCCAAGCCATGACTGACCAGGTCAACCAACATAATGTTCATAGGGAGAACCCACCGCCTAGAAGTTTGGATGACAAGATGAAAAACATTATGAGGATAAATCCTCGTATTTTCATAGGGTCTAATACTTCAGATGATCCTCACTAGTTTGTGGATGAGGTGCATAAGATCTCGATGTCTATGGGGGCCACATATACTGAGAAAGTGGAGTTTTCTTCCTATCAACTCAAGGATGTTTCACAGACAAGGTGCAATATGTGGCAAGATAGCCGAGTTTTGGGAGGAGTTCCGATCACTTGGGACCTTTTTAAGACAGCCTTTCTGGAGAGATTCTTTCCCAGTGAGACGAGGGATGCCAGAGACCTTGGAATCATGGGCTCACATTAGGACTTCAAAAATGAAGGTTAAACATATGGGACCTCAACTAGGGAAACTTCTTTAGCAAACACAAACTCTGCTCCATTAATACATGCATACTTTATTTTCATTTGTTTCATTTATTCATAGGCAGGTACAAACGCCAGCCATACCTAGGATGTAGTTTAAGAATCTCTTCGGGTTCACTGTGCAATGACCAAGAAAGACCTAGTGTCATTACTTGAGGCTAGTTCACCTCTGTATAATCCTAACCAAACCCATTTGGTATCATTCATTTCATATTGTGCATTACTGACGTTGGCCTCATTCTTTCATTGGGAACTTTAACATTAACCGACATAGATAATGTGAGATCCATGAAATCTAGTGTCTACCCCATACCGAAAAGAGGTGGAATCACTATCAAAAGTTAAATCAAATCATGCTAGCGTATATAGGGAATTGAACCCTTCTAGATCCCTATGTTCAAAGACTAGGAGATATATGGAGAATCATACCCACCTAAACGGACAGTGTAATCTCATGAGATTTACACGAACCTCTGCCCTAAAGAAGGAATCCTGAATCATAGAAAGACTATCGGTGTTCCGTATAAAGTTCCATTACATTCATCTCATACATCATAGAAGATGGCTTTTAGCATGAGGCATCATTGCTCATTAGATGATCTCTCATCTCATCATTAGTATTAAGTGAGTATTTATATCAATACTTTCATTAGAGTATTTCTTAGAGACCGGTATCTACATGAACTTTACATTCTCATACGTGAGTACGTTATTTGTTACATTTACTTAGGCTCATCTGAGATTAATCAAATCTTTCACATTATCCCCTTATAATGGTGTCACCACATTCATTAACATTAGTATATTAGCTCATCATAATTACTCACCCCCTTTTTACGTGGTTGTTCATTTCATTATATGTCAATGCACTTGGCCTTTAAGTGTATTTCACACCATTACTTAATCCTCCTTGGGTCACATCAATTCATCAGATGTATCTTAAGTTCACTTAATTTTAACATACGCTGGACTTATGAACCCATAGGTACAAGCAATGAGGCTTCAATCATAATTCATCTAAGTGACTTATACTTACCCAAGATTATGTGGTACAAGAATTATGCATCTTGTAAGTATGCCAAGGTCTAAATTACGATTCCTATAGGCAGCATTAATTAAATATTTAATCACGTAAGACTTGTGTGTCAATACGGAATAGTGCAAGGGAACCCTATTTTGAATTGCTTGTATTACACGTATTTTTTTAAATTTTCTTTTGTTGACTTAGAATTCTAGGCTATGGAACCTGAAATCAATTCGCCACACCTACACTTCCTTTTTTTTTTCTTGATTTTGTCTTAAAAATCTACTCTTGGGAACCCAATATCGAATACCGACGCCCAAAGTCCTTTTATTTTCATTCTTTATTTATTCTTCCGTTTAGACCAAGAGGATGTGGGATAGATCCCCCACAACCTCATTCTTCGTTTATTTAATTTTCCCCTAACTTCCTTGTCTATTAGAGAGGTCATGGGTTTGATCCCCACATACCTTATTTTATATTTTTTTCATTTTTCACCTCTCTCCCTCACCTATCTGAGAGGTTGAGGGTTCGATCCCCACAACACTCATTTTATTTTTCTTTTATTCTACTCCTAACTCTTCACTTGAGCGTTATCTTATTTCGAATCCCCCTTACCTCATTTTTATTGTTGAATTTTTTTTATAGATTTCATATGTTGGTCTTGGGTTCAATGCCTAATGACCTCACTAAAAAAAAACTTTAAATGCGCCTCCTTCAAAGCTGCCCAACCCGAGCAAAATTTCCAAATTTCAGTAAATTTGGTCATCTTTTCAATACCCATTTTCCAACATTTATAGGATAGATTTTTATGGAAAATTCTGATGTCATTTCATATATTATTATATGCATCATTTCCAAGAAATTTTATACAAAAACACAAGTATTTAAACATGCCATTTTCATGCTCCAAACCATGCTCAAGAACACGGCTACACACACATTGCACACATTTCCATTATCACATACATGGATATAATAATCATGAAAACACGTTACATCCTTAAATACTACTATCAAACATACCTTACCTTCAACAATCAAAGGGAGCTAGTGATAGGGATATGCAAAAGGGAACATTCCTAGTTTTTGGATTAGAATTTGACTTAAACGTAGGGGTCGCTTCACAAAGGGACCAAGAGGAAGAAAACCCATACCTTCTGTCGAAAAACACCCTCCAAATCTTTTCCAATGGCAGCCAACTCCACAACACCAAAGCCTCACCACCAAACTTCAAGCACAACCCATCAAGAACAATGTGTTTGCTTTTCGTTTTTACTTTAGTTTTTCTTTTGAGTTTTTGTATGAAATTTCTTCAAATGATAAACTTTGATTTTTTTGGTTCTTTTTGCTTATAAATAACGTGAGAATGTAACGACCTGTTTAGTCATTTTGAGCAGCAGATTTTATTTCTGGAAAACCTGTCTTGGTCGACGGATCCCACGACGGACCGTCATGGGCACGACGGACCGTCGAGGGGGTTTCGTTCCAAAACACTTAGAATTCTGAAATTTGGGTACTGAAATAGACTCTCTGAACTTTGTGACAGAATGGCAGGACGGACCGTCGCTGGCACGACGGACCGTCACACATCTTTCCACAGAATTAACTCTCTGAACTTTGTGACGGACCTGCAGGACGAACCGCCACAGTCATGACGGACCGTCACAGGTTGCGTAACCCAGACTGGGTCGGATTTCTGTTAGATGTTTTAAGGGGCGTTTTGGACTATTCCTACTAAAAATTAAAAAGTTAGTGGGTTAATATTAATAATTCAATTACTTGGGGGTTAAAAGAGATAACCTTGAATTAATTAGTGGGTTATTTTTATCATCTTTTATACTTAATTATATGCTAATTAGGGTAAAAGAAAAAGAGTCTGAATAAGGAAAAAGAAGAAAAGAGACAAAAAGAGAGGGAGAACGATCGAGAGAGAGAGGAACGAAGAGGAAAGCAAAGATTTTGAGGATTAGCTTGCTTGATCCCAATTCTTTGGTGGAGGTAGGTTATGGTTTATGCTATTCATAGTAAACTCTTAATAGCGAATGATATGTGTTGGGTAGTATTACAAAGTCTTCTATATGCTTAATTGTGTGCTTACATGATGTGATTATATAATTGTGATGAATTAGCATGATGAGACTATTGAATCTTGAATCCTAAATTTACTTTGTTAATGATGATGCCTTGGTATAAAAGAAGTCTTGATGAACTAAAGTAATGAGAATAGAGGATCGGGTGTCACGTTCCGACACCAGGATAGTAATAGAGGATCAGGTGTCACGTTCCGGCACCAGGATAGTATATGGATCGGAGTGTCACGTTCCGACACCAGGATAGTATATGGATCGGGTGTCACGTTCCGGCACTAGGATAGTATATGGATCGGAGTGTCACGTTCCGGCACTAGGATAGTATATAGATCGGAGTGTCACGTTCCGACACCATGATAGTATATGGATCGGAGTGTCACATTCCGGCACCAGGATAGTATATGGATCGGAGTGTCACGTTCCGACACCAGGATAATATATGGATCGGAGTGTCACGTTCTGACACCAGGATAGTAGAAGTGGAGCGGAGTGTCACGTACCGACACAAGAGGAATAAAGATAATAAATCTTGAATTATGATAATATACTAAATTGTAAAGAACTAATTCCCAAATGAGTATGATGGGGAGGCTTGAGTCCTCATTGATGTGCTTGGTGTTGTGACCATGGGTTATGGTAATTGTTAATTTCGCCTGTTAAGAAAATTAGTTGATTTTATGTTATTATCTGATATATACTGTTTTCTATTTTGAGTTGGCCAATGATACCTACTCAGTACTTGTGCCTTGTACTGACCCCTACTTGTATTTGTTTTTCTTTGTTAATTGTGGAGTGCAGCAAACATACCATCGTCTTCAACTCAACCGCAACTCTAGCCAGTCTTCATCAAGCCAGATTTCAGGGTGAGCTATTGCTTCTAGCTTGGACTGGATCTTCCTCTTCATGTCTTGATGCGTTAAACTTCCGGCATGGACTAGCTTTTTTATTTATTTTAGCTTCTTAGATACTCTTAGATTTATTTATTTGAGGATAGATGTTCTTGTGGTGATGACTTCCAGATTTTGGGAATAATAATGATTGATAAATTTTAGAAGTTAATTAATTGGTTATGTTAATGAGTTTAAGTCTTCCGCATTGTATTTTGTTCATTATGTTTGAAATGTTGGGGTTTAGATTGGTTGGTTCGCTCACATAGTAGGATAATTGTGGGTGCCACTCGCGGCTCGTTTTGGGTCGTGACAAACTTGGTATCAGAGCATTAGGTTCGTTGGTCTCATCACACAAGAACGAGTCTAGTAGAGTCTTAAGGAACGGTAGGGGGACGCCTTTACTTTTCTTTGAGAGGCTATAAGACTGTAGGAAAATTCCATTCTTTCTTTCATTCTTTCGTGCTATTACTTGGATCCAATTGGTATCTAGGTGATACAAATTGGTATCTGACCATCTTCACTCTATTTAGCAGATGGTTAGGACTAGAGCAACATCGGCGACAACACCAACACCGGCAAGACAAGATGCAACTGAGCCAGCCACTGGGGCTGTAGATCGAAGAGGAGTAGTGACGAGAGGCCGTGGTAGAGGTCGCGGGAGGACATCCTCTACAGGAAGAGGGCAAGCACCTGGCCCATCTAGTACTAGGGCGGTGACTCCTCCACCGACTGAAGAAGTAGTAAGAGAGGGTGAGGAAGGGGAAAGTGAGCAAGTGCAGAATGAGGAATTGCCACCCCAACCTACCCAGAGATGATTAATCAGGTTCTTGCTTATCTTAGCGGGTTATCTTATCAAGGCCAGACATCTCTTGTGTTTTCTGCACCAGCACCTCAGGTTCCGGAAGTACGACAGGCCGCTGCTGAGGCTCCCCGCATGGATGCCTTATTGGAAATAGGCACGTTTCCTCGTTTGACTACAGGGCCCATAATGACAAGTGATCAACATGAAATTTTTAGTAAGTTCTTGAAATTGAAACCTCCAGTCTTCAAAGGTGCTGAATCTGAGGATGCTTACGATTTTCTGGTTGATTGTCATGAGTTACTACATAAAATGGGCATAGTGGAACGATTTGGCGTTGAGTTTGTAACCTATCAGTTTCAGGGAAATGCCAAAATGTGGTGGCGGTCACATGTTGAGTGTCAACCCGCACAGGCACCACCTATGACTTGGGCGTCATTCTCTAGCTTATTTATGGAGAAGTATATCCCACGTACCTTGAGGGATAAGAGGAGAGATGAGTTCTTGAGCCTAGAGCAAGGCAAGATGTCGGTGACTGCGTATGAGGCTAAGTTTCGTGCATTATCTAGGTATGCCACCCAGCTTTGTTTCAGTCCACAAGAACGGATTCGCCGTTTCGTGAAGGGGTTGAGGTGAGATTTGCGGATTTCAGCCTTACAGGTAGCGGCTACAGCAAAATCCTTTCAGGAAGTGGTAGACTTCGTGATAGAGGTGGAAAGAGTGAAGCCAGATGACTTCACCATGGCATCGACATCAAAAAGGTTTCATAAGGGAGGTGAGTTTAATGGTTCTTACTCCAGAGGGCAGGGTTCAGGAGGTTATCTAGCCCGACCCATTCAGTCTTCACTACAGACTGTAGTTGGGGGTCCATCTCAGACCGGTCAACATTTCTCTGAGGTTGGAGGTTATTCCCAGACTTCGTCATTCTCACAGATACCGATGCTTGAATACAGAGTGTGTTATGGATGTGGGGAGACTGGACACATTAAGAGGTATTGTCCAAAACAGAGTTACAGACCTCCCATAGTCAGAGGTAGAGGTGGTCATGGAAGATGCCGTCATTCTGGAGGACGTGGTGGTCGAGGTAACGGTGGTCACCAAAACGGCCGGGATGACGGGAAAAATTGAGCCACTACAGCATAACATGGTAGGTGCAACGGGCAGACAAGCGATAGGGCCCATTGTTACGCTTTCCCCGGGCGGTCTGAAGCGGAGACATCTAATGCTGTTATCATAGGTAATCTTTTGGTTTATGATTGCATGGCTTCTGTATTATTTGACCCTGGCTCCATATTTTCATATGTATCTTCCTCATTTGCTACTGGTCTTAATTTACATTGTGAATTGCTTGACATGCCTATTCGTGTTTCTACTCCGGTGGGTGAGTCTGTGATTGTTGAAAAGTTATATAGGTCTTGTTTGGTGACTTTTGTGGGGAGCAATACTCATGTAGACTTTGTCATTTTAGAAATGGTTGATTTCGATGTAATTCTGGGTATGACTTGGCTTTCTCCAAATTTTGCAATCCTAGATTGTAATGCTAAAACTGTAACGTTGGCCAAGACTGGGACAGATCCGTTAGTGTGGGAGGGTGACTACACTTCCACTCCAGTTCGTATCATCCCCTTTATTCGTGCTAAGAGAATGGTTAGTAAAGGGTGTTTAGCGTTCTTGGCACACCTCAGGGTTGACACTACCCAAATACCTTCAATTGAGTCGGTTTCGGTAGTCCGTGAGTTTGTGGATGTGTTCCCTGCAGACCTTCCTGGTATGCCACCGGATAGGGATATCGACTTTTGCATTGATCTGGAGCCGGGTACTCGCCCCATTTCCATACCCCCTAATAGGATGGCCCCAGCGGAGTTAAGGGAATTAAAGGCCCAACTTCAAGAGTTGTTAAGTAAAGGCTTCATTAGACCAAGTGCATCCCCTTGGGGTGCTCCGGTATTATTTGTGAAGAAGAAGGATGGGAGTTTTCGAATGTGCATAGACTACCGGCAGTTGAACAAGGTAACTATTAAGAACAAGTATCCCATTCCTCGCATTGATGACTTGTTCGATCAGTTACAAGGTGCTTGTGTCTTCTCTAAGATTGACTTGAGATCCGGTTATCATCAATTGAAAATACGGGCAACGGATGTGCCAAAGACTGCTTTTCGAACCAGGTATGGGCATTAAAAATTTGTAGTAATGTCTTTTGTCCTTACGAATGCCCCTGCTGCTTTCATGAGCTTGATGAACAGGATTTTTAAGCCATATCTAGATCTCTTTGTGATCGTATTTATTGATGATATACTGATATACTCCAAGAGTAAGAAGGAACATGAGGAGCATTTGAGAATTGTGTTGGAAGTTTTAAGGGAGAAAAGGCTTTATGCCAAATTCTCCAAGTGTGAGTTTTGGCTAGATTCAGTGTCCTTCTTGGGGCACGTGGTTTCTAAGGATGGAGTGATGGTGGATCCTTCTATGATTGAGACAGTGAAGAATTGGGTAAGACCTACTAATGTGTCAGAAATAAGGAGCTTTGTTGGTTTAGCCAGCTACTACCGTCGATTTGTCAAGGGATTCTCTTCTATTGCTTCCCAATTGACGAACTTGACTAAGCAAAATGCTCCATTTGTATGGTCGAATGAGTGTGAGAAAGCTTTCAGAAACTCAAGACCTTGCTGACTACTGAACCTATCCTTACCTTGCCAGTAGAGGGTAAGAACTTCATTGTTTATTGTGATGCATCCTATTCTGGTTTGGGTGCAGTGCTAAAGCAAGAGAAGAATGTAATTTCTTATGCTTCGAGGCAATTAATGGTGCATGAACGTAACTATCCGACCCATGATTTGGAGTTGGCTGCGGTAGTGTTTGCATTAAAGCAATGGAGACACTATCTATATGGGGTTAAGTGTGAAGTCTATACGGATCATCGTAGCCTACAATATGTCTAGAGGGATTTGAATTTGAGACAGAGGAGGTGGATGGAACTACTGAAGGACTATGATGTTACCATCTTGTATCACCCAGGAAAGGCTAATGTTGTTGCAGACGTCTTAAGTAGAAAAGCAGGGAGCGTGGGTAGTTTAACCCACATACAAGTTTCCATACGCCCATTGGCTAGAGAGGTTCAGACCCTGGATAATGACTTTATGAGGCTAGAAGTAAATGAGGAGGGAGGATTTTTGGCCCATGTGGAGGCGAGATCTTCTTTTCTTGACAAGATCAAGGGAAAACAGTTTGATGATGAGAAACTAAGCCGAATTCGGGATATGGTGTTGCGAGTAGAGGCTAAAGAAGCAATAATTGATGAGGAAGGTGTTTTGAGGATTAAGGGAAGGGTATGTGTGCCCCGTGTTGATGATTTGATCCACACTATTCTTATAGAGGCTCATAGTTCCGGATATTCTATACATCCTGGTGCAACCAAGATGTACCGTGACCTAAAGCAACACTTTTGGTTGAGTAGAATGAAGCGCGACATTGTTGATTTTGTTGCCAAATGTCCAAATTGTCAGCAAGTAAAGTATGAACACCAGAGGCCCGGAGGAACACTTCAGAGAATGCCCATTTCTGAATGGAAGTGGGAGAGAATTGCAATGGACTTCGTGGTTGGTCTTCCAAAGACATTGGGTAAGTTTGATTCTATTTGGGTAATTGTGGACAGATTAACTAAGTCTGCTCACTTCATTCCGGTCAAGGTTACCTACAATGCAGAGAAGTTAGCCAAACTCTATATCTCAGAAATTGTTCGATTGCATGGAGTTCCACTTTCCATCATATCAGATAGAGGTACGCAGTTTACTTCTAAGTTTTGGAGAACATTGCATGCGGAATTAGGTACTAGGTTGGACCTTAGTACTGCATTTCACCCTCAGACCGATGGTCAGTCTGAGCGAATGATTCAGGTATTGGAAGATATGCTTCGTGCATGTGTGATAGAATTTGGTGGTCATTGGGGTAACTTCTTACCCTTAGCGGAGTTTTCATACAATAATAGCTATCACTCAAGTATTGACATGGCCCCATTTGAAGCATTGTATGGGAGGAGATGTAGGTCTCCCATTGGTTGGTTTGATGCATTTGAGGTTAGACCCTGGGGTACTGACCTTTTGAGGGATTCATTAGAGAAGGTGAAATCTATTCTGGAAAAGCTTCTAGCGGCTCAAAGTAGGCAAAAAGAATATGCAGATCGAAAGGTTAGAGACTTGGAGTTCATGGAGGGTGAACAAGTATTGCTGAAGGTTTCACCCATGAAAGGGGTGATGCGGTTTGGTAAAAGAGGTAAGCTAAGCCCAAGGTATATTGGACCATTTGAAGTATTTAAGCGAGTAGGGGAGGTGGCTTATGAGTTAGCCTTGCCTCCAGGACTGTCAGGAGTGCATCTGGTATTTAATGTGTCTATGTTGAAACGATACCATGAGGATGGAAACTACATCATTCGTTGGGATTCAGTTCTGCTTGATGAGAATTTGACTTATGAGGAGGAGCCTGTTGCCATTCTAGATAGAGAAAGGTAGATTGCATCCATCAAAGTTCAATGGAAGAATCGACCAGTTGAAGAGTCCACTTGGGAGAAGGAGGCTGATATGCGAGAAAGATACCCACACCTGTTTACAGATTCAGGTACTCCTTTTCGCCCTTGTTTTTCTTCTTGGGATCGTTCGAGGACGAACGATGGGTAAATTGGTATCTATTGTAACGACCTGTTTAGTCGTTTTGAGCAGCAAATTTTATTTCTGGAAAACTGTCTTGGTCGACGGATCCCACAACGGACCGTCATGGGCACGACGGACCGTCAAGGGGGTTTCATTCCAAAACACTTAGAATTCTGAAATTTGGGTACTGAAATTGACTCTCTGAAATTCGTGACGGAATGGACGGACGGACCATCACTGGCACGACGGACCATCACACATCTTTCCACAGAATTAACTCTCTGAACTTTGTGACGGACCTGCAGGACGGACCGTCACAGTCATGACGGACCGTCACAGGTTGCGTAACCCAGACTGGGTCGGATTTCTGTTAAATGTTTTAAGGGGCGTTTTGGACTATTCCTGTTTATAATTAAAAAGTTAGTGGGTTAATATTAATAATTCAATTACTTGGTGGTTAAAAGAGATAACCTTGAATTAATTAGTGGGTTATTTTATCATCTTTTATACTTAATTATATGCTAATTAGGGTAAAACAAAAAGAGTTTGAATAAGGAAAAAGAAGAAAAGAGACAAAAAGAGAGGGAGAACGATCGAGAGAGAGAGGAACAAAGAGGAAAGCAAAGATTTTGAGGATTAGCTTGCTTGATCCCAATTCTTCGGTGGAGGTAGGTTATGGTTTATGCTATTCGTAGTAAGCTCTTAATAGCAAATGATATGTGTTGGGTAGTATTATAAAGTCTTCTATATGCTTAATTGTGTGCTTACATGATGTGATTATATAATTGTGATGAATTAGCATGATGAGACTATTGAATCTTGAATCCTAAATTTACTTTGTTAATGATGATGCCTTGGTATAAAAGAAGGCTTGATGAACTAAAGTAATGAGATTAGAGGATCGGGTGTCACGTTCCGACACCAGGATAGTAATAGAGGATCGGGTGTCACGTTCCGGCACCAGAGAGTAAGAATGGATCGGAGTGTTTCACGTTTCCGAACAGATAGTATATGGATCGGGTGTCACGTTCCGGTACCTGGATAGTATATGGATCGGAGTGTCACGTTCCGGCACCAGGATAGTATATGGATCGGAGTGTCACGTTCCGACACCAGGATAGTATATGGATCGAAGTGTCACGTTCCGGCACCAGGATAGTATATGGATAGGAGTGTCACGTTCCGACACCAGGATAGTATATGGATTGGAGTGTCACGTTCCGACACCAGGATAGTAGAAGTGGAGCGGAGTGTCACGTACCAACGCAAGAGGAATAAAGATAATGAATATTTAATTATGATAATATACTAAATTGTAAAGAACTAATTCCCAAATGAGTATGATGAAGAGGCTTGAGTCCTCATTGATGTGCTTGGTGTTGTGACCAAGGGTTATGGTAATTGTTAATGTCGCCTGTTAAGAATATTAGTTGATTTTATGTTATTATCTGATATATACTGTTTTCTATTTTGAGTTGGCCGATGATACCTACTTAGTACTTGTTCCTTGTACTGACCCCTACTTGTTTTTGTTTTTCTTTGTTAATTGTGGATTGCAGCAAACGTACTATCGTCTTCAACATAACCGCAACTCTAGCCAGTCTTCATCAAGCCAGATTTCAGGGTGAGCTATTGCTTCTAGATTGGACTGGATCTTCCTCTTCATGTCTTGATGCGTTGAACTTCTGGCATGGACTAGATTTTTATTTATTTTAGCTTCTTAGATACTCTTAGATTTAGTAATTTGAGGATAGATGTTCTTGTGGTGATGACTTCCAGATTTTGGGAATAATAATGATTGATAAATGTTAGAAGTTAATTAATTGGTTATGTTAATGAGTTTAAGTCTTCCGCATTGTATTTTTTTCATTATGTTTGAAATGTTGGGGTTTAGATTGGTTGGTTCGCTCACATAGTAGGATAATTGTGGGTGCCACTCGCGGCTCGTTTTGGGTCATGACAGAGAAGAGAGTTGAAAAAGTCATGAGAAGGAGAGTGGAGAGAGATGACAGTAAGTGTAGGAGTTTTAGTTGAAAACCTAGTTATACAAGGACTCCTTAAGTGAAATGACTCATCATTCCCTTACTTAAATCAGATAATTAATAGTAACTAATTCAATTTAACATTGCTTCCACCGAGGATCGAACCCCGGTTAAGCTTAACTTGTGAAAAGTGTCAAATTTGGCCAACCCTACCCGAATTGCCCACTTTTTTATATTAATTAATTAATTAATTAAATACTTAGGGTAATTACAATACTAACACTATCCTTGAAAAGACCATTTTCCCCATAGACCCTCCAAACCTAAAATTACGCCTTTTAAGTCTGACAAAAACTCATTCGGGTAAATCTCTTCAATTCGGGTGCCATACATTGTTGGTTCCAACCTTGCCTATATTAACTACCTCACCAAGACTTTTGGTTGGGCTAGTGCATAGATTATGAGGTCTGGTTCCACGCGCGACAAGTCATGTGACCCCGGTCCTATCAAGGCATTCTACGTATGTTTAGGCATTACGTAGCCTAATCATTTTCAGGTTATTACATTCATAGGCATCTAGTACATTTAAACTTAACATAACCATTTATATGCTCATGACATTTCCAACACAACCTATATTATAGCTAGAATAGAAAACTAGGCATAGGTTTCACATAGGGTGTTCAGCACCAACACATATATATATTGGCAATAAAGTAAACACCGCCACCATAAGTGGACCATACCATATAATGCCATACAAGGCTTCATCAATTGTCAATACTACAAGAAAGTATAAACGAAGAGCTATTCTTAACACTTCATCAACCTTTGATCATCATTGATTAATAGATCATTTTTTCATCAACAATACATGTATGGGGAGTAGCTAAACATACTTTTGTCATAAAGCAAACCATATGTAAATCCCTACAAGATCATGATACCAACATAAGCACTAAAGTATCAATTCAATAGAGAGTAGGTGAATGTAGATCACTCACATATTTACCTTGATTTGATCATCAATAATAATTTATCAAAAATATACATCTAAGCAATTAGCTAAATAAGTAGAGATCTAATCTAAATCATACTTCATCTAACCTAGAATCAAGATCACATCACATTCACAACATCATCAATCTATAGTATAAACATGTAGATCGATCCTTACCAAGATTCCTTTGATTTGATGGAAAAGGATTCATACAAACAATTCATCCATAATATTAACCTAACTCAGTAGCTACAATGATCTTTACATAATCAGAATCCTACAACAATTGTCATAAAGTCAAGTTTACAGTGAACACATGAAGAACATAGGCTAGTCTTGTACAAACAGTCATATATTGATCTAGATGGATCGTTCATCAATAATTCATCCTCAATTACACAATCAACAGTAGATATAACAAATTCATCTTGATAGAATCACAATTCCATCATTAAAAATTCACAATCATAATGACCATGCATAGCCTATATCAAGAGTTGAAGAGAACATGGGTTAATAATGCAATTGGATTGTAATTTATGTTCAAATCAATACATTATCATCAATTCATCATTAGAAATCCTTTGAAAACATTTTGATAAAGAACTCATGGATAGACAAAAACATTGAAGGTTTGATCATGAAATTTCGTTGAAAACATTAAAATTAAATCTCTAGATTGAAGGATAACTATAAATGAAGGATAGCCATACCTTAATGTATAATAAAAACTCTAAAAATTTATGAAGAATCCATAGGAAGTCAAAATCTAAGTTTTTCTTGACCTTCACCTTCAACGCATGTTCTAGAGAGAACATTTTGGAGGGAAAGTCGAATTTGTATGAATTGAAGTGGGAATGATGTTTTCACATTATTTATCACTTTAATACACCAAAAAATAACCAAATAAACCATTTAGGGTAATGTTAGCAAATGGGGTGAATTTCCCATTCACCCCTTTAATAAAACAGTCTCCTGGCATTTTGACACATCCTGCATCGACAGACCAATGTACGCCCAGTAGGTCCATCAACGGACCGTACTATTGGCTGTCATTTAGGTATTAGTATTAGCAGATGACATAATCCTTCAACAGTCCAAGTTTACAATGACTCCTCACCATCGACGGGCCGTTGGTGGACTGACGAAGCGTCATTTGGCTTAGTCACATTGTCAAGGCAGTGTCTCGATAGTCTTTAGATAATTCTTTAGGGCCTCTTGTTGGGACCTTGGGAAGTCTTAACCAGGTGTTTATAACGTAAATATATACTTTAAAATTTCAAGGTTCTTATACATCAATCTCATTCTAAACAATTACATGCAACACTGATAGTCTCAAACTTACTTCTCAAATAAGAAGTAAAGCGGTCGTATCAAGTAAAGAACCCAACTAATGAGGTTGGGATCGTTCTCATGAGGAAAATAGTTCAGACATAACTTTATACTATTATTACTATTATTTAGTCATTATTTCCCTAGAAAACAAAAGACAATAAGAGGGGGGGGGTATTTCTAAATTAATGAAAATAATTAACTAAAGTAAAGTAAACAACTGATACATTCAAATCTTGGAGCTTAATCAATTAATAAAAGTAACTAGGGCTTAAGTGTTCCCCACAGTTTCATAACTTGATAATTCTAACTATAACAATTCTTTCCTAGTATTTGCATGTAAAGTGATAAGTTATGTATCACTAAATACTTGGTCCGGCATCTACAAAATTTCACTCTGCACCTTGGTGAGGCTCTATGTGTTGCTATACTAACCCTTACCTTTACCTCATATTAAGCATTGTATTCGATATTTGACTAAGTTATTACCTCATACCAATCGACACTAGCCTATTAGATAGTGTACACTAAATCTATGTTGATAATTCTTTTCCTATTATCTACCTCCTTGATCCGTCAAGTAGCATTAAGGCGAGTTCTAATGTTGGTCATCCGTTAAAAAGACTGCTAAATGAAAGAATTATCAGTACATGCAAGACACTATTCTAGAATTGCTATTTTAGTTATATTTTACCACATTATTCACCCATGGTTCCCACAATCCTAGTTATCGAGTTTTGTTACCCATTGTCATAATCACATTATTCGTATATTTAATATAAGAATTCATGCAGTTACTTTAATGAGAAAAAATAAAATCCAGAAATTCACTTGATTAGTCAAAAAAGCACCAACAATCAATTCCGGAAAAAGTGTAACAAATGCTGAAATTAATCCTTCAATACTTGAACAAGAGAACTAAAGATTATCCAAAAGTCTAACTCTCAAAAAGTCTAACTACAAAAAAGTCTCACTATTAAAAAGTCTAACTCCAAAAACGAGGTTTTTTGAAACATTTATAAAAAAACAAAAATCCAATAAAAGAAGGATTCTAATTACTGAAAATTTGTCAAAACGCGTCTGGGTCGACGACACATGATGGACCTCGTGGTCACGACGGGCTGTCATGGCCTCCGTTGTCTCATACATCACAAATTCTTCTGCTACTTTCTTCATTACCCTCAACGAACATGTATAATGGACCTTTCCAAGCACGATGGTCCTTGAAGGGTCTCCGTTCCATAATACTTTAACTTCTTGGAATTTGGGTATTGGGACTACTCTCTGAGCATTACGACAAACCAGCAGAACGGACCGTCGTGGATATGACAGTCCATCATGGACTTCCGTAATCCCACACTAGGTCATCCTTCCCCATCTTCCTTCAACAACTTCACTATGATGCCACCTATGAACCGTCACAGGATCGACGGACCGTCATAGTTATTGATCTTTCCTCCAACCCTCCTTGTGTACCTAGGTAGTAGAAAAAGGATTTCATAAACAAGAAGGGCACAACTTTTTTGAGATGTTTAGTCCCATCAACAAACCCACAACAATTCACATTAATTAGACGATTGCTTCTTTTCATGACTAGCTTTTGCGACAACTTGACGTCCAAAATGCTTTCCTTCATCGTAACCTTCTTGAAGAGGTATATATGTCTCAACCTCCTGGTTGTATTCACCCACATCTCCCCGATCACGTGAGTCGATTACACAAGTCTTTATATGTACTCAAATAAGCCCCTCGTGCATGGCATTTAAAGCTTCCCAACCTCTTGCTGGCTATGGGTTTCTCCAGCTCAAAGTCTGATTCATTCCTTTTTGCCTATAATTCAAATAGAATCAAAACCTACATGCTTGTCTATGTAGATGATATAATATTTACCGAATGTTATTCTGAATTCTTTGAGAATATTATTCTTCTATTGGGCTCTGCCTTCACAATAACAGATCTTGGACTATTGAATCTTTTCCTTGGCATCCAAATTTCACGTACAAAGTCTGGTCTTTCTTTATACAAGCGTCACTATATTTAAAGCTTATTGGGATGTGCCAAAATGCAGCGATGTAAGCCACTGGTAAAACTCATGTCTATTTTTATAAAGATTCATAGAAATGATAGCCCTCCTTTCAATGATCCGTATCTATACCGACAAATTGTGGAAGCTATTCAGTACCTCACTTCATACGTCCAGATCTCTCTTTTGTGGTGAACAAAGAGTGTCAATTTATGCATAATCCTTCCACAAATCAGTGGGATGCTGTCAAAAGGATATTGCGATTCTTACAGCACACCAAAGATATAATTCTTTTCATTCCTAAGTCTGATAGTCAGTTTATTCAAGCCTTTACGGATGCTGATTGGGCTGGATCTTTTGATGATAAAAAATCGACAAGTGTTTATGCTATTTTCATGGGATTCGCCTTAGTGTCTTAGTCATCAAAGAAGCAACATACAGTTGCTAGGTCTTCAACTGAATCTTAATATAAAGCTTTATATGATGTTGCCCCTAAACTATCTTGGATTCAATCACTGTCATTTCAACTTGGTGTCTCTCTACCAAAAGCTCCTATCTTATGGTGTGACAACAATGTCACTGCTTATTTATTCGTTAATGTTATATTCCATGCTCATACCAAGCATGTGGAAGTTGATTTCCATTTTGTCAGGGACAAAGTGGCGAGGAAGGACCTACTTGTGCAATATATCTCTTCCAAGGATCAATAAGATAATGTCTTCACCTATCCCTTGTAATTTTCTCTGTTCTAGTTCTTAATGGACAAACTTAGAGTTGGTTACCCATATTTCGTTTGCAAGGGTAGTATTGAGACAACGTTACTTGAGGAAATTGGTAGCAATAGAACTCTAAAATATACCTATTAGAAGTGAAGTTGTGTATATATAATACCTTAGATATTAATGTCCTATAGAACCAGTATTGTTAATGTTCCTATATAAGATTCACTAGTACTGTAGCCATAGGAAATTAACAGAAGCAAAAGCTACAAATTCTTCATATATAGTTCATAAATTTTAACAGGTACGTCACATTAAAATGTTGTTGATATTTACTTTTCTTGAGAAAAGTTTTTAATGACCTTATTACAACTGTTTCTAAAATAGGCACAACGTTGGTTGAACCCATTAAACAACACATCCCAATAGAAATCATTGTCACTACCAAAATTTTGTCTTTTCGCTTTTCCTATTTTCCCAAAAGTTGGGATTTAAGAAAAAATGTATTCTATTTTCACTCAAACAATCTTGACTTTAGGTTCTACATCACTTGACTATAGACAATATTATCCAAATGCGGTCACAAATAAAAGCAACGGTTCATCTATATTGCTTTCTTAGATGTTCCTCCAGCTTAGCTCTCCTGCTATATTATACCTCACTCCTTTGATATTGATTTACAAATGTAGTAGGTTAATAAGTATATATTGTTGCAATATCAAACAACTCCCTAAAAATCAAAGCCTTTTAGAGAAAATTCCTTCTTGTGTATATTGTTCGGCAAAAGGATTTCAATATTAATCAGCAGGATTTTGCTACATTAATCGCACCATTAAATTGGGGTCATATGAAATTCCTACATAATTAATAAATATCTTGTTAGGAGACACTGTTGAATCCAAATATTTTTGTACCTACATTACAATGTATAATAACATGTTTGCTTTTAGTTCTCTTGGCGTAAAATATGACAAAGTGCGGGCAAAAAGATACCATGGGATATTCACCTTTAGAGTTCAAGGACTAATGTATCACTTAATTGAAGATTTATTACCTTCAAATCAACATCTATGAAATATACAATTTTATATATTTATGATGATGATGATACTGAAATGTTGAATTGTATTGCATCTTTTACAAATGTTGATCAATCACTTGTTCAAAAATTAATAAATATATTAATGATTAATCTTTAATGTATCTTCCTAAAATATCTAATGCAAGATCCAAAAGTACTAAACTTGTATATTGCAGTCAACTGTGACTCTACATTAAACCAACAACTGTATAACCTATTGATAGTTTATGAAGTGGCGACAATATGGTTAGATCAAAAACCAAACAATAGTGCATCTAAACCACTTATTCAAATTTATCCTTGTAGCAACACGAATCAATTAGTCAATTATTACTATGGTTGCTATGATCCTTTGCATTATCCATTTTTATTTCACTATAGCAAATATGGTTGGCATTGAAAAATTAAAAGAGTTGAACAAACATGCACAAAAAGGAATCGATATCAATGTGAAATCGAAAAAATTCCAACTTTATCAAATATGTGTTCTCTGATAGATTGATTGATATAAAAGCTAAAGCACTACAAAAAGGAAAACAAAAAAGAGACATCTCTAATTGTGAAAACCATTATTACAAACTTCAATTGAGAGATAATGAAATAAATATGGAGTATTATATTCACGAATATTCTTCTAACAATTCTCAGTTGATGAGTTCATAAAAATTGGAACTCAAACTCTAGATTTTGTCTTGTGTAATAAGGATTTTTTTGGAGTGATCCATTACAAGGGCTTATTGATTTTCCATAAAGATCGGGTTTCGTAGTTATAGAGATGCCAAAAAGGAAAAAGTTTGGGACGGAAAACACTTTTGTAGTATTAGGATTTTCTCAACCTTGTCCAGATTTGGAGGAAATCAGAGGCACAAAGATATAGGAAATTCTGGTAGCAATAAGATGGAGTAAATATTAATTTGATTGCATGATTAATTAGATAACTTGGTCAGAACTTTGTACGACTTTACAGAATTAAATTTGGATAAATAGATCTCTGATAATCGATCTTAGGTTAAGGAGGTTTCTATGTGTTACGGGTTAATATTGTGTTGTAAAAAGGAGGAATTGACCTTCCCGTAAAATATTTCTATCAAAATTTGTTCCACTGTAGATGGAATTATGTTGATGGAGTAACGCTGCTACAACGGGATGGGATCTCCTCTATTGGATGAGATGATACTTAGAAAAAACTGGGGTTCGAACGAAGTCTCACTAGTCCAAAAGGTGTCGCCGGAACAGGATTTATGCTACTGTAGCGACATCGCTACAACAAGATGGGTATCGTTATAGCAGACATACGCGAATTAAGTTGCTCATTAAATCCCTAAACGAAATTATTTGACATTTTTCGACTTTTAGATCTAAAGAACGAACCCTAGGCTATTCAACTCTTTTTTAACCAATATTTAAGCTAAAGCTAAGTTTTTCACACGCCAAATTTACTTTTTAATTCGTAGAACGTAATAGAATGGGTAAATATTGATGAGAGAGGGTGTCTTGATGGATTCCATGGTGTAATTTAACCCTAAATTTACTAATAAGAATAATGGGATGATTAAGGGTTAGTAGAATTGTTAGTAACTCAGATAATTAGTGATTTCCAATTTATTACCATGTATTACCGTGTATTTGTATACCACAAACAAGCGTAACAATTCCGGAAAGTGAATGATGAAGTTTCTTAGGGTTCAAGTTTATTTCGAGGTAGGTGATGTCATGATTTAATATGTTATGTATGAATGTTCATTCTTCATTGTGATACTCGTATCCTTATGAACAATGCAATGTTGAGATAGATAAATGATGTAGCCATTAAAGCATGACGCATATGTATGATCTTAATGATGTACTTGTGATTTTTATTGTGTGTGTGAATTGTGATTAGATTGCAATATTCCGATAAGCTTTCTGTTTGTGTAGGTTCCATGAGAGGACCACTAATGTGTGAAGCATGTAAAATGTGTTGTCAAATTGTCTTGTTGATAATATTGTATATATATATATATATATATATATATATATATATATATATATATATATATATATATATATATATATATATATATGCATGTGATTATAAATTTGCTTGAGTTGGTCATTTTGCACTAGTGTGATAGTCGCATAATCCTACAAGAACTTGGTGGTTGTTTACTAATTTCCACTTGCTCTTATTTTTATTAAGTACAGGGAATCTTCAAGAGGCTATTAGCAGATCTCTATTAGGAGGCCAAAGATTACAGTATCGACTTCAACGGTGAGCCACATCGTCCAGGCATCCAAAGAGTTTCTCTTCGCCTATGTCCACCATTTCCAGACATAGACCTTTTGTTTAGTTACTTTAAATAGTACATTATTATCCTCTTCCATTGACTTGGTATTCATTTAATAGTTTTGATACATGATTTTGAGTTCTTACATTTATCTTCCGCAAATTATAGTTGTTAGATTTTTTATTTAGTAATGGAACTTCATTTATAGTCATTTAACTTACTTCCGTAACTATAATGGCTTAGTTTTCGAATAATTACTTTAGTTGGATTGTATTAGAAGTTTTTGGGTCGGGATAAAGTTGGTATCAGAGCCTGGGTTTGTTGATCTCGATGTATAGAAACGAGTCTAATAGAGTCTCGCAGAACATTATGGGGATACCTTTACTTTTCTTTGAGAGGCTATAGAACTTTAGGAAATATCCATTTTTCTCTTGTATCCTTCGTGTTGTAACTTGATTCCAATTGGTATATGTCGATTCATATTACTATCAAATTTCCTTCAATCTTTTAACCTCAAAAGGTTAATACTAGATATAACGGTATTAATCCTGTAGATCCCGTCAATGCTCCAGCCGAGGAACCCACACCGGGAGGTCAAGGTCGAGGTATAGGTAGAGGAAGAGCTAGGGTTATAGGTTGTGGGAGAGTGGCACTTTTTGTGAATAAGGTGCCTATTGACAATGTTTCATTAAATAAGAACCCTCTGGAACATAATAAAGATATAGAATAAGAATTTACGTTTGAGGGTGTTTAGGAGATTCAACAACAGGAAGGAGTGCAGACAAAAGCTACATAAATCCCACCCTCGATTCAGTGTTAGCTTAACAGATCATGTCATTCTTGAAATAGTTGGCTGGTCCAAAAATTCTTCCACCCTCTCTAGCCCCTACTAACCCTCTGATAGCTTGGAATGCAGCCAATATGGGTGAAGTAGGAGACAATGATTCCTTTTTTCGTTCCTTAGTAGGATATGTGATGTCCGGTAATGAGCATGCTACGTTGACCATGTTTCTCAAGCTTAAGCTGTAAGACCCCCAAAATGAGTTAGGGTGTCTAGAGACTCAAATGTTACTATAATCGTGTTAACATTTTAATTAAGTTATTTGAAGTATGCATGGGTTATTTGAAGTCAATTAGAAGCCAAACGCCAAGGGCTGACCAAGACGTTCGACTACTAGTCACCAAAGGGGCCTTATGTGTTTTTATGAATGTGTGTGTGATGATCTTATGAGGTACTTATATGATAAAAATGATTTTTTTAAGGCAGTATGGTGAGTTTCATGAAGTTTGGAGGTTAAACATCCAAGACGTTCGAAAGTTAGACTTGAGACATGCATATGTGTGTCTTGACGATCCTAGCATGTTTGGATTAGTTGCGTGCAATTGTTTTTGGTGAAAATGATGTGGAAGGTCCTTGAATTTTTAATATTAATATTTACCTTGGAAACATCTGGGTATAAATTCCCAAGGGTCCCACAAGAAGCCCTTAAGAAGGACCCAAAGGCTGTCAAGATTCTGCCTTGGCAGTGTCAATCGACGAGCCAAGTAGATGCCCCGTTTCCCAACAGACACCCCGTCGATGGTAGTCATAGATCAAAAGTTGTATTTTTGAGCCTTGTGTCTCAAATAAAGAGCTTCAGTCAACAACGACGGAGTAGCAGGACGCCCTATCGTCCAGTCGACGCCCTATTGATGTTGTCTGTTGATGGTTGCCTAAAGCTGCATGCGCGCGACTGTTCACTTAAGGTGTAAATGGGAAATTCATCCCACGTACTAACCTGATCCTACTTGATTTATTTTATTATTTTTGGGTGTATTTAAAGTGATAAAAAAACGTGAACAGCCCATTCCCAACCCATTCTACACAAATTAGACTTTCCCTTGAAAACCAACTCTCTCTAGAATCCTCCATTGAAGGTGAAGCTCAAGAACAGTTTGGATGTCGGATTCCCATGTATTTTTCATCAAGTATTTGAGTTTTATTCTAAATAAAGGTATCGTGATCCTTCATCTCTAGTTAATCTTCCATCGACAGAGTTCTTCTCAAAGTTTTCAAAAGAGATTTCATGATTAAATTTCTTCTTCTTCAAATTAGCCATTGTTTTTTCTCAAAACATTTTAAAAGGAAAAATCATGATGAATTGATTATAATGTCAATTTCAATCCAATTGCATTGTGAATACATGTCCCTTCGCAAACTCGATCTAGCCTACGCATGGGCATTGTGATTGTGTCTTCTTATTGGTGGATTTGTGATTCTATTACGTTAAATTTCTTATATATACTGTTTATTATGTATATTTATGGTTAATTGTTGATGAATTATCCATCTGGATCAATATATAAAGATTTGAATAAGACTAACCATGTCTTTATATATTCACTATGACATTGACATTATATGGTATGAATGAGGAATTCAATTATGTTAAGATGATTGTAGCTACTTCCTTAGGTTAATATAATGGTTGAATTGTGGGTTTGAATCTTTTATGACCAAAGTAAAGAAGGGTTGGTATGAATTGATCTAGGTTCTTCTAGGCTATTCATTGATAATGATATGTGTACTATGTGATATCAATGATAGGGTAGATAAAGCATGCTTTTGTTTGAGTGATATCTCTTTAGATACTGCATTACATGTATATCGTTGATCAAATGTTATTAATTATAAAATCAAAAAGTGAAATTGGTGAGTGATCTACATTCCTTTACTATCTATTGAATTGGTGGTTTGGTGTGTATGTTGATATCATGATCTTGTAGGGAATTAAGTATGATTTCGTTTATGTTAATGTATATTTAGTTAGTTCCCTATACTTGAAGTGTTGATGAAAAACTTGTATTTATCAATGATGATCTAAGGTTGAAGGATTGGTATGAATTTATCTATTCTTATACTTTTCTACTTATATATAGTATTGTTGATAGAATTGGCCTAGTATGGCATTGTGTGGTAAGGTCCACTTACGGTGACGGTGTTTAGTTTATCATCACACATATATATATATATATATATATATATATATATATATATATATATATATATATATATATATATATATATATATATATGGTTTAATTATGTTCTTGAAGGCAACTTGATGATTTTATGAGTGTGTGGTTATGATGATCACACTATGTGAAGCTTATGCCTACTTTCCTTTTCTAGTTGTGATCTAGGTTGTATGGCTATTGTATAAGAATGTGTATATCTATGTTAGTATCATGTGTAGGTGCTCCCATTAATGAATTGTTATGAATTGATGACCCCTACCCATGTACCTTTATGTGAATGTGTGAATAACTAATGTTAGGAGTCTTAAAAGTGTCATATGAAGTTAGCTTGCCTCCTATAGTAAATTATGTTGTGTCGTCTATGCTTGAAACTGTAATATGATGATAAGAGGGTGACTGCCTCAATGTGTTGGTTGATAGACATTATGTGATCATGTTGACCAATGCACACACAGACTCACACATTATGCATGCTTAAAATGTAGTAAAGGTTCATAATTTCTAAAAAAAGGTTGATCTCATATTCACTAAATAACTACTACTCTGCATTTAAGATAAATGTATGTGAAGTATGTTATGCATTCCATTAACTAGGATGACTTGATAGGTGTACTAGTATAATTACGGGTATGGGACCTTGTCTATACACTGCACATGTGTGCCTTGATATGATAGTTCCTAGGTTTGGTTTTCTATGAATATTAATATGATTGCATGAGTATTTTATGAACATGTGTGGTCTTAAAATAGTTATTTTAAAAGAATTATATGCATATATATATACATATGTATGAAAATGTAGTCATTAGAGGGGCCTTGATTGGTGTGCTCAAGAGTACCCTAAAACTAGATAGGTGCTTGAATATGCTATAAGCATATAAGGAGTCAATATCTTAAGCTTATGTTTAATGAAATAATGTAATAATGTTTTTTTTCATAAAAATGGAACTTAGTTTAGCACCGAGTGAACTTGATAATGAGAGGTGTTCGCTTCCTTTGGAGGAAGATTCACCATTTGGACCTCCTAAGGTGTTGACTTCTCTCGGAGGAACCTTCACCTATTGTTCCACATGAGGTGTTGACTTTCCTTGAGGAAGATTCACCCATGGTTTCTCATGAGATGAGGATCCAATGCTAATGAGCATGTAGAGGGTTATATATATCTCTAAGTTCCATAACTATGCTTGCCACATAGGATCTAGCAAGTGATTTAGCTAAGTATACAAGTACGTCTTAATGTTCAACATTACCTAGGTAAGAACACCTTCAATAGGTGTAAGGCTCTACATCACAAAATTCCATGTAGCACCCATGGTTTTAGTGTCGGTTAAGGCTATAATTTCCCTCAAGTAAACAGGACAATGGAAGTAAATGACTATGACCCTAACTAGGATGACATAAGGGAGGTTACTTAGGGTAGGTGGAAGTAATGAACTGTCACACCCGGATTCAGGAATCTGAATGGAACATGCGTCGTTAACCTCTTAGAGGTCGAAGACAAGCCTCTTCTTAGATTCCATCACAATCATATAGTTGGATTTGCGGAAAATTTAAAACTTTTAAAAAACAGTGAAGTATACATAGATTTCATATGATTACTATGTAGAATAATAATCTAATGAACTTAAATTAAACAACCATCTACAATCTATTAAGAAGTTCAATGAAGAAATCAATATATCTTAATAATTTGCCAAACGGCCTTAATACAAAACTTCGAATAAAAGTCTGAAATGAAATGGTAGTGACAACATCCACTAGATAAGTCTAAAGTACTAAGCTAGAATGATAGATGTACCATCCTAGAACTCAAGAGGACCTACCAAAGTCTGGAAATTACAGATCCAAACCGCTTCAATGAGTCTTCAATCTTCTCTCTGACCTACGCCTATAAAATAGTAATCTGTAACGACCTATTTAGTCGTTTTGAGCAGCAGATTTTATTTCTGGAAAAAATGCCTTGGTCGACGGATCCCACGACGGACCGTCATGGGCACGACGGACCGTCGAGGGGGTTTCGTTCCAAAACACTTAGAATTCTAAAATTTGGGTAGTGAAATCGACTCTCTGAACTTTGTGACGGAATGGCAATACGGACCGTCACAGGCACGACGGACCGTCACAAATCTTTCCACAGAATTAACTCTCTGAACTTTGTGACGGACCTACAGGACGGACCGTCACAGGTTGCGTAACCCAGACTGGGTTGGATTTCTGTTAAAGTTTTTAAAGGGGCGTTTTGGACTATTCATGCTTATAATTATAAAGTTAGTGGATTAATGTTAATAATTCAATTACTTGGGGGTTAAAGGAGATAACCTTGAAACAATTAGTGGGTTATTTTTATCACCTTTTATACTTAATTACATGACAATTAGGGTAAAAGAAAAAGGGTTTGAATAAGAAAAATAGAAAGAGCAAGAACAGCGATAGAGAGAGACGAACAAAGAGGGAAACAAAGCTTTGGGGAATTTGCTTGCTTGATCACGAATCTTCGGTGGAGGTAGGTTATGGTTTATGCTATTCATAGTAAACTCTTAATAGCGAATGATATGTGTTGGGTAGTATAATAAAGTCTTCTATATGCTTAATTGTGTGCTTACATGATGTGATTATATAATTGTGATGAATTACCATGATGAGGCTATTGAATCTTGAATCCTAATTTACTTTGTTAATAAAAATGCCTTGGTATAAAAGAAGGCTTGATGAATTAAAGTAATGAGATTAGAGGATCGGGTGTCACGTTCCGACACCAGGATAGTAATAGAGGATCGGGTGTCACGTTCCGGCACCAGGATAGTATATGGATCGGAGTGTCACGTTTTGACACCAGGATAGTATATGGATCGGGTGTCACATTCCGGCACCAAGATAGTATATGGATCGGAGTGTCACGTTCCGGCACTAGGATAGTATATGGATAGGAGTGTCACGTTCCGACACCAGGATAGTATATGGATCGGAGTGTCACTTCCGGCACTAGGATAGTATATGGATTGGAGTGTCACGTTCCGACACCAGGATAGTATATGGATCGGAGTGTCACGTTTCGACACCAGGATAGTAGAAGTGGAGCAGAGTTTCACACTCCTACACAAGAGGAATAAAGATAATGAATCTTGAATTATGATAATATACTAAATTGTAAAGAACTAATTCCCAAATGAGTATGATGGGGAGGCTTGAGTCCTCATTGATGTGCTTGGTGTTGTGACCAAGGGTTATGGTAATTGTTAATGTCACCTGTTAAGAATATTAGTTGATTTTATGTTATTATCTGATATATACTGTTTTCTATTTTGAGTTGGCCGATGATACCTACTCAGTACTTGTGCCTTGTACTGACACCTACTTGTATTTGTTTTTCTTTATTAATTATGGAGTGCAGCAAACGTGCCGTCGTCTTCAACTCAACCGCAACTCTAGCCAGTCTTCATCAAGCTAGATTTCAGGTGAGCTATTGCTTCTAGCTTGGACTGGATCTTCCTCTTCATTTCTTGATGCCTTGAAATTCCGGCATGGACTAGCTTTTACTTATTTTAGCTTCTTAGGTACTCTTAGATTAGTAATTTGAGGATAGATGTTCTTGTGGTGATGACTTCCAGATTTTGGGAATAATAATGATTGAGTTTTTAGAAGTTAATTAATTGGTTATGTTAATGAGTTAAAGTCTTCCGCATTGTATTTTGTTCATTATGTTTGAAATGTTGGGGTTTAGATTGGTTGGTTCGTTCACATAGTAGGATAATTGTGGGTGCCACTCGCGGATCATTTTGGGTCGTGACAAACTTGGTATCAGAGCATTAGGTCCGTTGGTCTCATCACACAAGAACGAGTCTAGTAGAGTCTTAAAGAACTGTAGGGGGACGCCTTTACTTTTCTTTGAGAGGCTATAAGACTTTAGGAAAATTCCATTATTTCTTTCTTTCTTTCGTGCTATTACTTGGATCCAATTGGTATCTAGGTGATACAAATTGGTATCTGACCATCTTCACTCTATTTCGCAGATGGTTAGAACTAGAGTAACAACGGCGCCAACACCAACACCGGCAAGACAAGATGCAACTGAGTCAGCCACTGGGGCTGTAGCTCGAGGAGGATTAGTGGCAAGAGGCCGTGGTAGAGGTCGCGGGAGGACGTCCTCTAGGGGAAGAGGACAAGCACCTGGCCCATCTAGTACTAGGGCGGTGACTCCTCCACCTACTGAGGAAGTAGTAAGAGAGGGTGAGGAAGGGGAAAGTGAGCAAGTGCATAATGAGGAATTACCACCCCAACCTACCCCAGAGATGATTAATCAGGTTCTTGCCTATCTTAGCGGGTTATCTGATCAAGGCCAGACACCTCCAGTGTTTTCTGCACCAGCACCTCAGGTTCCAGAAGTACGACAGGCCGCTGCTGAGGCTCCCCGCATGGATGCCTCATTGGAAATAGGCATGTTTCCTCGTTTGACTACAGGGCCCATAATGACAAGTGATCAGCATGAACTTTTCAGTAAGTTCTTGAAATTGAAGCCTCCAGTCTTCAAGGGTGCTGAATCTGAGGATGCCTACGATTTTCTGGTTGATTGTCATGAGGTACTACATAAAATGGGCATAGTGGAACGATTTGGCGTTGAGTTTGTAACCTATCAGTTTCAAGGAAATGCCAAAATGTGGTGGCGGTCACATGTTGAGTGTCAGCCAGCACAGGCACCACCTATGACTTGGGCGTCGTTCTCTAGCTTATTTATGGAGAAGTATATCCCCCGGACCTTGAGGGATAGGAGGAGAGATGAGTTCTTGAGCCTAGAGCAAGGCAAGATGTCGGTGACTGCGTATGAGGCTAAGTTTCGTGCATTATCAAGGTATGCCACCCAGCTTTGTTTGAGTCCACAAGAACGGATTCGCCATTTTGTGTAGGGGTTGAGGTCAGATTTGCGGATTTCAGCCTTACAGGTAGCGGCTACAGCAAAATCCTTTTAGGAAGTGGTAGACTTCGTGATAGAGGTGGAAGGAGTGAAGCCAGATGACTTCACAATGGCATCGACATCAAAAAGGTTTCGTAAGGGAGGTGAGTTTAATGGTTCTTACTCCAGAAGGCAGGGTTCAGGAGGTTATCCAGCCCGACCTATTCAGTCTTCACTGCAGACTGTAGTTAGGGGTCCACCTCAGACCGGTCAACATTTCTCTGAGGTTGGAGGTTATTCCCAGACTTTGTCATTCTCACAGAGACCTATGCTTGAATCCAGAGAGTGTTATGGATGTGGGGAGACTGGACACATTAAGAGGTATTGTCCAAAATAGAGTTACAGACCTCAAATAGTTAGAGGTAGAGGTGGTCATGGAAGAGGCCATCATTCTGGAGGACGTGGTGGCCGAGGTAATGGTGGTCACCAAAACGGTCGGGGTGACGGGCAAACTGGAGCTACTAGAACACCACATGGTAGGGGCAACGGGCAGACAGGTGATAGAGCCCATTGTTACGCTTTCCCCGGGCGGTCCGGAGCGGAGACATCTGATGTTGTTATCACAGGTAATCTTTTGGTTTGTGATTGCTTGGCTTCTGTATTATTTGACCCTGGCTCCACATTTTCATATGTATCTTCCTCATTTGCTACTGGTCTTAATTTACATTGTGAATTGCTTGACATGCCTATTCGTGTTTCTACTCCGGTGGGTGAGTCTGTGATAGTCAAAAAGGTATATAGGTCTTGTTTGGTGAATTTTGTGGGGAGAAATACTCATGTAGACTTAGTCATTTTAGAAATGGTTGATTTCGATGTAATTCTGGGTATGACTTGGCTTTCTCCAAATTTTGCAATCTTAGATTTTAATGCTAAAACTGTAACGTTGGCCAAGCCTGGGATAGATCCGTTAGTGTGGGAGGGTGACTACACTTCCACTCCAGTTCGTATCATATCCTTTCTTCGTGCTAAGAGAATGGTTAGTAAAGGGTGTTTAGCATTCTTGGCACACCTGAGGGATGACACTACCCAAGTACCTTCAATTGAGTCGGTTTCGGTAGTCCGTGAGTTTCTGGATGTGTTCCCTGCAGACCTTCCTGGTATGCCACCGGATAGGGATATCGACTTTTGTATTGATCTGGAGCCGGGTACTCACCCCATTTCCATACACCCTTATAGAATGGATCCAGCAGAATTAAGGGAGTTAAAGGCCCAACTTCAAGAGTTGTTAAGTAAAGGCTTCATTAGACCAAGTGCATCCCCTTGGGGTGCTCCGGTGTTATTTGTGAAGAAGAAGGATGGGAGTTTTCGGATGTGCATAGACTACCGGTAGTTTAACAAGGTAACTATTAAGAACAACTATCCCATTCCTCGCATTGATAACTTGTTCGATCAGTTACAAGGTGCTTGTGTCTTCTCTAAGATTGACTTGAGATCCAGTTATCATCAATTGAAAATACGGGCAACGGATGTGCCAAAGACTGCTTTTCGAACCAGGTATGGGCATTATAAATTTGTAGTAATGTCTTTTGGTCTTACGAATGCCCCTGCTGCTTTCATGAGCTTGATGAACGGGATTTTTAAGCCATATCTGGATCTCTTTGTGATAGTATTTATTGATGATATACTGATATACTCCAAGAGTAAAAAGGAACATGAGGAGAATTTGAGAATTGTATTGGAGTTGTTGAGAAAGAAAAAGCTTTATGCCAAATTCTCCAAGTGTGAGTTCTGGCTAGAATCAGTGTCCTTCTTGGGGCACGTGGTTTTAAGGATGGAGTGATGGTGGATCCTTCTAAGATTGAGACAGTGAATAATTGGGTAAGACCGACTAATGTGTCACAAGTAAGGAGCTTTGTTGGTTTAGCTAGCTATTACCATCGATTTGTCAAGGGATTCTCTTCTATCGCTACCCAATTGACGAACTTGACTAAGCAGAATGTTCCATTTGTATGGTCGGATGAATGTGAGGAAAGCTTCCAGAAACTCAAGACCTTACTGACTACTGCACCTATCCTTACCTTTCCAGTAGAGGGTAAGAACTTCATTGTTTATTGTGATGCATCCTATTCTGGTTTGGGTGCAGTGCTAATGCAAGACAAGAATGCAATTGCTTATGCTTTGAGGCAATTAAAGGTGCATGAACGTAACTATCCGACCCATGATTTGAAGTTGGTTGCGGTAGTGTTTGCATTAAAGCAATGGAGACAATATCTGTATGGGGTTAAGTGTGAAGTCTATACGTATCATCGTAGCCTACAGTATGTCTTTACTCAGAGGGATTTGAATTTGAGAAAGAGGAGGTGGATGGAACAACTGAAGGACTATGATGTTACCATCTTGTATCACCCATGAAAGGCTAATGTTGTGGCAGACGCCTTAAGTAGAAAAGTAGGGAGCATGGGTAGTTTAGCCCACTTACAAGTTTCTAGACACCCGTTGGCTAGAGAAATCCAAAACTTGGCTAATGACCTTATGAGGCTAGAAGTAAATGAGAAGGGAGGATTTTTGGCCAGTGTGGAGGCGAGATCTTCTTTTCATGACAAGATTAAGGGAAAACAGTTTGATGATGAGAAAATAAGCCGAATTCAGGATATGGTGTTGCGAGGAGAGGCTAAAGAGGCAATAATTGATGAGGAAGGTGTTTTGAGGATTAAGGGAAGGGTATGTGTGCCCCGTGTTGATGATTTGATCCACACTATTCTTACAGAGGCTCATAGTTCCGGATATTCTATACATCCTGGTGCAACCAAAATGTACCGTGACCTAAAGCAACACTTTTGATGGAGTAGAATGAAGCGCGACATTGTTGATTTTGTTGCCAAATGTCCAAATTGTCAGCAAGTAAAGTATGAACACCAGAGGCCCGGAGGAACACTTCAGAGAATGCCCATTCCTGAATGAAAGTGGGAGAGAATTGCAATGGACTTCGTGGTTGGTCTTCCAAAGACATTGGGAAAGTTTGATTCTATTTGGGTAACTGTGGACAGATTAACTAAGTCTGTTCACTTCATTCCGGTCAAGGTGACCTACAATGCAGAGAAGTTAGCCAAACTCTATATCTCAGAAATTGTTCGATTGCATGTAGTTCCACTTTCCATCATATCAGATAGAGGTACGCAGTTTACTTCTAAGTTTTGGAGAACATAGCATGCTGAATTAGGTACTAAGTTGGATCTTAGTACTGCATTTCACCCTCAGACCGATGGTCAGTCTGAGCAAATGATTCAAGTGTTGGAGGATATGCTTCGTGCATGTGTGATAGAATTTGGTGGTTATTGGGATAACTTCTTACCCTTAGCGGAGTTTTCATACAGTAATAGCTATCACTCAAGTATTGACATGGCCCCATTTGAAGCATTGTATGGGAGGAGATGTAGGTCTCCCATTGGTTGGTTTGATGCATTTGAGGTTTGACCTTGGGGTACTGACCTTTTGAGGGATTCATTAGAGAAGGTGAAATCTATTCAGGAAAAGCTTTTAGCGGCTCAAAGTAGGCAAAAAGAATATGCAGATCGAAAGGTTAGAGATTTGGAGTTTATGGAGGGTGAGCAAGTCTTGCTGAAGGTTTCGCCCATGAAAGGGGTGATGCGGTTTGGTAAGCGAGGTAAGCTTAGCCCAAGGTATATTGGTCCCTTTGAAATTCTGAAGCGCGTGGGGGAGGTAGCTTATGAATTAGCCTTGCCCCCAGGACTGTCAGGAGTGCATCCGGTATTTCATGTGTCTATGTTGAAAAGATACCATGGGGATGGAAACTACATCATTCGTTGGGATTCGGTTCTGCTTGATGAGAATTTGTCTTATGAGGAGGAGCCTGTTGCTATTTTAGATAGAGAAGTCTGCAAGTTGAGGTCAAGGGAGATTGCATCCATCAAGGTTCAATGGAGAATCGACCAGTTGAAGAGTCCACTTGGGAGAAGGAGGCTGATATGCGAGAAAGATACCCACACCTGTTTATAGATTCAGGTACTCCTTTTTGCCCTTGTTTTTCTTCTTGGGATCGTTCGAGGACGAACGATGGGTAAATTGGTATCTATTGTAACGAACTATTTAGTCGTTTTGAGCAGCAAATTTTATTTCTGGAAAAACTGTCTTGGTCGACAGATCCCACGACGGACCGTCATGGGCATGACAGACCATTGAGGGGGTTTCGTTCCAAAACACTTAGAATTCTGAAATTTGGGTACTGAAATCGACTCTCTGAACTTCGTGACGGAATGGCAGGACGGACCGTCGCAGGCACGATGGACCGTCACAAGTCATTCCAAAGAATTAACTCTCTGAACTTTGTGACGGACCTGCAGGACGGACCATCACAGCCATGACAGACCATCACAGGTTGCGTAACCCAGACTGGGTCGGATTTCTGTTAATGTTTTTAAAGGGGCGTTTTGGACTATTCATGCTTATAATTAAAAAGTTAGTGGATTAATGTTCATAATTCAATTAGTTGGGGGTTAAAGGAGATAACCTTGGAATAATTAGTGGGTTATTTTTATCACCTTTTATACTTAATTATATGACAATTAGGGTAAAAGAAAAAGGGTTTGAATAAGAAAAATAGAAAGAGCAAGAACAGCGATAGAGAGAGACGAACGAAGAGGGAAACAAAGCTTTGGGGAATTTGCTTGCTTGATCACGAATCTTCGGTTGAGGTAGGTTATGGTTTATGCTATTCGTAGTAAACTCTTAATAGCGAAAGATATGTGTTGGGTAGTATTATAAAGTCTTTTATATGCTTAATTGTGTGTTTACATGATGTGATTATATAATTGTGATGAATTAGCATGATGAGGCTATTGAATCTTGAATCCTAAATTTACTTTGTTAATGATGATGCCTTGGTATAAAAGAAGGCTTGATGAACTAAAGTAATAGAGGATCGGGTGTCACGTTCCGACACCAGGATAGTATATGGATCGGAGTGTCACGTTCCGGCACCAGGATATTATAGAGGATCGGGTATCACGTTCCGACACCAGGATAGTATATGGATCGGAGTGTCATGTTCCGGCACCAGGATAGTATATGGATCGGGTGTCACGTTCCGCCACCAGGATAGTATATGGATCGGGTGTCACGTTCCGGCACCAGGATAGAATATGGATCAGAGTGTCACATTCCGACACTAGGATAGTATATGGATCGGAGTGTCACGTTTCGACACCAGGATAGTAGTAGTGGAGCGGAGTGTCACGTGCCGACACAAGAGGAATAAAGATAATGAATCTTGAAATACGTTAATATGCTCAATTTAAGGAACTAATTCCCAAATGAGTATGAATGGGAGGCTTGAGTCCTCATTGATGTGCTTAGTGTTGTAACCAAGGGTTATGGTAATTGTTAAAGTCGCCTGTTAAGAATATTAGTGTATTTTATGTTATTATCTGATATATACTGTTTTCTATTTTGAGTTGGCCGATGATACCTACTCAGTACTTGTGCCTTGTACTGACCCCTACTTGTATTTGTTTTTCTTTGTTAATTGTGGAGTGCAGCAAACGTACCATCGTCTTCAACTCAACCGCAACTCTAGCCAGTCTTCATCAAGCCAGATTTGAGGGTGAGCTATTGCTTCTAGCTTGGACTGGATCTTCCTCTTCATGTCTTGATGCCTTGAAATTCCGGCATGGACTAGATTTTTACTTATTTTAGCTTCTTACACATTCTTAGATTTAGTAATTTGAGGATAGACGTTCTTGTGGTGATGACTTCCAGATTTTGGGGATAATGATTGATAAATTTTAGAAGTTATTTAATCGATTTCGCTAATGAGTTTTAAGTCTTCCGCATTGTATTTTGTTCATTATGGTTGAAATGTTGGGGTTTTGATTGGTTGGTTCTCTCACATAGTAGGATAAGTGTGGGTGCCATTCGCGGCTAATTTTGGGTCGTGACAAACAGAGAGTAGTCTAAGTACCCAACTTCAGAATATTCTATGTGTCGTTGAACGAAGCCCCTCGATGGATAATCGTGCTTGAAACGGTCCATCGCACCTATTCGTCAAAGTAAAAAAGAGTTGATGAAGAAAGCAACAGAGATTTGTGCTAAGTATGGAACGACGGAAGCCACGACGGTTCTTCACAAAGGTCGTCGACTCAGGGCGTTTTTGGAAAAATTTTCCTTTAATAGATTTCCCTCTTTTATTAGGTTTGTTTTATTATAAATAGTTCGAGAAACCTCGTTTTTTGGGTTAGACCTTTAGATATTTTTTAGATTTATTGTCTAGGTATTGAACTCTTAATTTTGGGGATTTGATATTACTTTTCCGAAATCAATTATTAGTGTTTTGGTGATTTATTTAATTAATTTCTTGATTTTGTTCATTCTCATCAAAGTAAGTGCAAGAATTCTTGTATTATCAATATGAATTGTGTGATTATTAGCATGGGTAAATAAACTCCATAACTAGGGTGGTGGGAACAATGGGTAAGTAACAAGGTATCAATATGAATTGTGTGATTCTTGTATGTATTGATAATTCTTTCGCTTAGAAATCTTTTTAATGGATGGCCAACGTTCGAACTCACCTTATGTCTACTTGCAAGACCAAGGAGGCAGATAATAGGAATTGAATTATCAACATAGATAGTGCATACTATCTAATAGAGTAACGACCTGTTTAGTCGTTTTGAGCAGCAGATTTTATTTCTGGAAAAACTGTCTTGGTCGACGGATCCCACGACGGACCGTCATGGGGGTTTCATTCCAAAACACTTAGAATTCTGAAATTTGGGTACTGAAATCGACTCTCTTAACTTCGTGACGGAATGGCAGGACGGACCGTCACACATCTTTCCACAGAATTAACTCTCTGAACTTTGTGACGGACATGCAGGACGGACCGTCACAGTCATGACGGACCGTCACAGGTTGCATAACCCAGACTGGGTGGGATTTTTGTTAAATGTTTTAAGGGGCGTTTTGGACTATTCCTGCTTATAATTAAAAAGTTAGTGGGTTAATATTAATAATTCAATTACTTGGGGGTTAAAAGAGATAACCTTGAATTAATTAGTGGTTATTTTATCATCTTTTATACTTAGTTATATGCTAATTAGGGTAAAATAAAAAGAGTTTGAATAAGGAAAAGAATAAAAGAGGCAAAAAAAGAGGGAGAACGATCGAGAGAGAGAGGAACGAAGAGGAAAGCAAAGATTTTGAGGATTAGCTTGCTTGATCCCAATTCTTCGGTGGAGGTAGGTTATGGTTTATGTTATTCGTAGTAAACTCTTAATAGCGAATGATATGTGTTGGGTAGTATTATAAAGTCTTCTATATGCTTAATTGTGTGCTTACATGATGTGATTATATAATTGTGATGAATTATCATGATGATGCTATTGAATCTTGAATCCTAAATTTACTTTGTTAATGATGATGCCTTGGTATAAAAGAAGGCTTGATGAACTAAAGTAATGAGATTAGAGGATCGGGTGTCAAGTTCCGACACCAGGATAGTAATAGAGGATCGGGTGTCACGTTCCGGCACCAGGATAGTATATGGATCAGAGTGTCACGTTCTGACACCAGGATAGTATATGGATCGGGTGTCACGTTCCGGCACCAGGATAGTATATGGATCGGAGTGTCACGTTCCGGCACCAGGATAGTATATGGATCGGAGTGTCACGTTCTGACACCAGGATAGTATATGGATCGGAGTGTCACGTTCCGGCACCAGGATAGTATATGGATCGGAGTGTCACGTTCCGACACCAGGATAGTATATGGATCGGAGTGTCACGTTCCGACACCAGGATAGTAGAAGTGGAGCGGAGTGTCACATACCGACACAAGAGGAATAAAGATAATGAATCTTGAATTATGATAATATACTAAATTGTAAAGAACTAATTCCAAAATGAGTATGATGGGGAGGCTTGAGTCCTCATTGATGTGCTTGGTGTTGTGACCAAGGGTTATGGTAATTGTTAATGTCGCCTGTTAAGAATATTAGTTGATTTTATGTTATTATCTGATATATACTGTTTTCTATTTTGAGTTGGCCGATGATACCTACTCAGTACTTGTGCCTTGTACTGACCCCTACTTGTATTTGTTTTTCTTTGTTAATTGTGGAGTGCAACAAACGTACCATCGTCTTCAACTCAACCTCAACTCTAGCCAGTCTTCATCAAGCCAGATTTCAGGGTGAGCTATTGCTTCTAGCTTGGACTGGATCTTCCTCTTCATATCTTGATGCCTTGAACTTCCGGCATGGACTAGCTTTTTATTTATTTTAGCTTCTTAGATACTCTTAGATTTAGTAATTTGAGGATAGATGTTCTTGTGGTGATGACTTCCAGATTTTGGGAATAATAATGATTGATAAATTTTAGAAGTTAATTAATTGGTTATGTTAATGAGTTTAAGTCTTCCACATTGTATTTTGTTCATTATGTTTGAAATGTTGGAGTTTAGATTGGTTGGTTCGCTCACATAGTAGGATATTGTGGGTGCCACTCGCGACTCGTTTTGGGTCATGACAAATAGGCTATTAACGGTTGGTACGAAATAACAACTTAGTTAAATATCAAATATGATGCTTAATATGAGGTAAAGATAAGGTTTAGTAAAGCAACACACATAGCCGGACCAAGGTGCGGAGTGAAAATCTCTAGATTCCGAACTAAGGATATAGAGATACCTAACTTATCACTTGCATGCAAGATACTAGGATATGATAGTTAGAATTATCGAGTTAGGAGTCTGTGGGGAAAAATTACACCCTAGTTACTCTCATTAGTTGAATAAACTCTAATACTTGAACCTGTCACCTGTTTACTTCAATTTAGCTAATTACTTTTATTAATCAAAACCTCACTATTTGGGAAATAATTAACTAGATTGAAGTAAAACAGTTTCCTCCTTGGAACGATCCCAACCTCACTATTTGGGTTCTTTACTTAATGCGACCGCTTTTACTTCTTTTTGAGAAGTAAATTTGAGCGTATCAAAATTTTTGCGCCGCTGTCAGGGAAAGTGGCTTTTAGATTAACTTAAAGCTTATTAACGAAGTTTAGTAAACATTCTCCTAATTTTACTTTTTCTTTTTGTTTTTGTCTCCTGCAAGTCTAACTTCCTTACATGCCAAACACACGGAGTAGAGGAATACTCGCAATTGATCCTGACCCCGAACTAGAGCGTACTTTAAGATGAATGAATCAGAATTTGTGCATCTAAGGTGATGAGGTCGACCCGCAAATTCCACCATTGGTCGATGCTCGTGACCGTGTATTACCTAATATTTGTAGGGAACGTGAAATACGGAGAAAACCTCCCGCTCCACGCCCTAAAGAGTACTATAAGGGCTATGAAAATATCGGTGACTCTGATGGGCCACTCGTCTTGCCCCCTTTACCGCACGACCACACTTTTGTGGTAACTAGTAGTTTGATGAAAATGCTCACTACCAAATTTTTGTTTTCAAGGCTACCCTCTGAGGATCCAAATTCCCATATCACTAAGGTAAGGGCAGTGTGCAAAAGTTTTCTAGGGAATCCCGATTTGAATATACATGTAATCGGGCAAAGATTTTTTCTCTCTCACTAAAGGGAGAGGCTGTTATCAGGTTTACTGAGCTCCCCTATAACTCAATCTTCACTTGAAATCAATATAGGGATGCTTTCTTGGCACGCTACTACCCGGTGTCTAAGAAACTAAACCACCAAAACAAAGTGAAAACCTTTGTGGCACTACCACGAGAGTCAGTTATCAGTTCATGGGATAGGTTCACTTCATTCTTACGAAGTGTCCCCAATTACCACATATATGCGAGTCTATGAAAGAGTATTTATATAGGGGACAAGATGATAATAACAAAGCGGTGTTGGATACAATAGGTTGTGGTTCTTATAGGGACTTTCCTTATGCCGAGATTTCTTAAAAGTTAAAGAAAATCTCCCAAAATAATAAAGCTTGGAGTACTAGGAAGTCAAATACTAGGAGAAACACCTTCATAGTCCAATCCGCACACAACTCAGTCGTAGATGATCTTTTTAAGGAGATGTCTCAAATGATAATTAAGCTTAAGTTGGTGTTGAAACATGTTGCTGGGGTGCGGAAAAGGTAAATACGGTCAACTACATGTCTAAACCACCGCCGCTAACTGATGAATATTACTGGGTGGAGGACTCTTATGCGGTCAATGATCAGACAGGGGGTTTCCAACTGAATACCCAAGTCTCCTATCAAGAAAATTGGTGCCAAGGTCAAGGAAACCAAGGTTGGAACGATGGTAATTGTAATCGCAAAAGTAATTATGTCCAAGATGGGAATTATAACCGCGACAACAACTTCAACTGGGTAACTATGGTAATAGAAATGATAGGAGTGGGGACTATGTTCCACCTCAAAATCGTGAAGTTACTCCTACGGATGGTGGAAGTAGTATGGCGCGAGTTGAGGATATGATGGATAAAATGATGAGGAGGTTCAATTCTAGTGATGAGCACACTAAAGAGTTAAGGAATGACTTAGCACGTATATGGTAGAAAGTTGATACACATGCAATCTCGATCAAGCATCTTGAGTTTCAAATGGCCCAATTGTCTAAAACTGTGAACACAAGGCAACCATGAACTCTTCCTAGCAACACTTTCCAAAATCCAAAAAATGATGGGCATTGTATGACAATCACTACTTGGGGTGGTAAGCTAACCATTGATCCACCTATACCGTCTGGTGTAGAAAAGGTGATAAGAGATGATGATACAGTGGTGGAGGTTAGTGGTGAGTTAGAAGATAAAACGATAAAAGATGTTGAGGTGCCCCAAAATGTGAACCCCATTCCTAGACCACCACCTCCTTTCCTAAAAAGGTTACTAAAAAAGACGGAGGATGATAAATACCGGCATTTTATAACGACGTTGAAAAAGTTTTCTATCAATGTCCCTTTGGTAGAAGCTCTTGAAAAATGCCGGGTTATGCCAAGTTCATGAAATTTTTTGTGTCAAAGAAAAGATCAGTCACTTTTAGAGGATGATGATATAATGCAACACAGTAGTGCAATTACTACAAGACCTCTAGTGCAAAACAAAGAATATCCAGGTGATTTCACTATTCCTTGTACAATTGGGTTATTATATTTTGCAAAAGCATTATGTGATCTTGGGCGAAGTATAAATCTCATGCCCCTCTCGATTTACAAGAATTTGGGTTGGGGTAAACCCAAACCCACTACGATGGGGCTATTAATGGCCAATCGAACGGTAAAAAGGCCCATTGGTATAATCCACAATGTGATAGTAAAAGTGGAGTCGGTCATATTTTCTAGTTGATTATGTGATTCTTGATTGTGTGGACAATTTTAAGGTTCCCAATATTTTTTTGAGGCCATTCGTTACTACGGGTAGAGCCTTGGTTGAAATGGAAAAGCGGCAGATGAAATTCTGGTTGAACAATAAAAAAGTGACCTTCTACATTTGTAGGTCCATGAGACAGAGTGGTGAGCTTCAATCATTATCTGCTATATCCTACAGAGTTGAAGAGTCATCTGAAGTACAAATTCAAGAGAGTCTGGGTATAGAAGCATTGGCAGTAGTGATCATGAAATTTAATAGTGATGGCATTTAAGAGTATTGATCATTGGTCGAGGCACTTGATCGAGGTAATATTCATTATAAACCAAAGAAATTTGAGTTATGTATGCAACATCGTGAATATCCACCCACGAAACCGTCTATTGAGAAGTCTCCAAAATTAGAACTTAAGCCCCTAACACCTCATCTGAGTTATGTATTCTTAGGAAAAAATGACACTTTGCCGATTATTCTTGCATCAGATTTTAATGTGCACCAAGTTGAGAGTTTGGTGAAAGTGTTAAAAAGGTTCAAAATAGCTATTTGGTGGACTATTGGGATATTATTCGGATTCCTCCCAGTATTTATTCTCATAAGATCCAACTCATGCCCGATCATAAGCCAATTATTGAGAATCAGAGACGTCTAAATCCACATATGCAAGAGTTTGTGAAGAAGGAAACTATTTAGTGGTTTTATGCTGGAGTAATATATCCAATCGCTGATAGTAGTTGGGTATGCCTTGTTCAGTGTGTACCTAAGAAAGGGGGGAATGATTGTGGTACCCAATGAGAAAAATGAGCTTGTTCCAATGATATAGGTGACTGGTTGGAGGGTGTGTATGGATTACCGTAAATTAAGTGCATGGACCGAAAAAGACAATTTTCCTAAGCCCTTCATGGATAAGATGTTGGATAGACTTGCTGGAAAGGGGTGGTATTGTTTATTTGATGGTTATTCTGGGTATAATTAGATTTCTATTGCACCAGAAGTTCAAGAGAAAACAATCTTTACTTGTCGATATATGACATTTGCGTTCAAGAGAATGTCGTTTGGGTAGTGCAATGCATCCGCCACATTTCAGAGATGTATGATCTCGATATTCTCCAATATGGTGGAGGACACTATTGAGGTGTCTATGTATGATTTTTCTATGGTTGGTGACTCCTTTGAGCGGTGTTTGAGTCATTTGTCCTAGGTTCTTAAGAAGTGTGAAGAGTGCAATCTAGTACTAAATTGGGAAAAATTTCACTTCATGGTGAAATAGGGTATTGTATTGGGTCATCGCATCTCAGTGAAGAGTACAGAGGTTGATCGAGCTAAAGTTGAGGTAATAGAGAGACTTCCCCTGTTTATCTGTCAAAGGTGTGAGAAGTTTCTTGGGCATGCATGTTTTTACCGGAGGTTCATCAAGGATTTTTAAAAAATTGTGCATCCTTTGTGCAAGTTGCTTGAGAAAGAGCATAAATTTTAGTTTGATGAATCCTGCCTTAAGGCATTTGGTGAGTTGAAATAAAAGTCGGGGTCTGCACCTATCTTTATTTTGCCGTATTGGAGCAAGCCATTTGAGGTAGTGTGTGATGCTAGTGGGGTTGCTCTTGGTGTGGTATTGGGGCAAAGAAGGGACAAAATCCTTCACCCATTTACTATGCTAGTAAAGCCCTAAATGAAGCCCAAAATAACTACATTGTGACTATTGACACCCAATTTTTACCGACCTTTACCAATTTTTAGAAATACTATTCGATTAAATACGTATTTTAAAATTTATTTAAAGATTAGAATTTTTAGTTGATTTTGCTTGAAAATTATATATTTTAGTATTTTTTACTTTATAAAATTATCATAAATATTACTAAAATATTTTACAATTATTAATGAATTTCAAATGTTTAAAAACTTAAATGATTTTCAATTACATAAAAATATTTTAATGTGGTATTTTAATTAAATAGTAATTTCTACACTTTCCTTGAAATTATTTAAATTCTAGACTATTCTATCATAATTTCTTCAAATTCTAGCCACTCCAATTCAAATTTTATTAAAATTATTGCCATTCTTTCATTTCAATTATACCCATATTTATTTGCAATAGTAGCCATTTCATATCTTGTCTCATATAATATTAAGACTTCATCTCATCCATCCATCTTAAAAATAAATCCTAGATCTTCTTCTAGCCCTTCATTTCAAATTAGATCAATGGTTGAGATCAAATCCTTCTTTTAAACTATCAAATAACTAAACCTAAAATTTACTCCCATTCCTCTCCCTCTCTGCTCCAAAAATCAGCGCTGCCAGCCTCCCCTCTCTTCTCATGTTGCTCCTCCGGCGAGACCTTCCTCCCTCCCGCCTCCTCCCCTCTCCTATCTCGTTCCCTCTTCTCTTATTTCTTCTCTCTTTCCAGCCGCTCCTCCCTCTTTTATCTACGTCTCCTTTCCTCTTCCCTTCTTCCCGACGAGGAAGCTTCTGCCGCCAGCAACTTAACAGCAGCAGAAATGAGAACACCAGCAGCAGTAAGAGCAGCATCAGTAAATGGACAAGAGCAGCAGCGGCTAGACGCACCATCACGTGCTGGTGGCAGCCGCCCTCTCTCCTCCCATTCTTGTCTCCCTTCCCCATCTTGTTTTTCTCCTTCTTTTGCAGGAACAACATCTCCCAGCCAGCCAAAGGCGACCACTACAGGCAGCAGGACTGGCGGAAAACCAACAGAAACAACCGGCAAAAAGAACAACAACAATCTCTGGCTCTAACAACGGCAGCTGGCAGCTAGCAGCCCCTGCGACACCCCCTTTCCCATTACTCTTTTCTTTCCCCCTCTTCCCATCTCCCTCTCGTCTCCTCTCTCCCCCTCCCTTCTCTTCTCTTTCCCTTCCTCTCCCATTTCTCTTCCTCTATTGCAAGTACCAGCGCCTCCCACAAAACCAGCAGTAGCAGCGGCCAAGCAAGCGATAATCAGCAAGAATTCTGGCGAAGTTAAAAGTTTGTTAAAGACGGATCTATTTAGATCCATCCAGGTTTGCTTTTCATCTGATTAAAACCTCATCCTTAGTTTTAACTGATTTGCATGCTTGTACTTTATGTAAGAATCATTTCATTTTCGTATTATTTGGTAACTCAGTTCTTATGATTTTGTTTTCTGATTATCCTCATCTCTTTAAAATGTCATATAAATATTCATGCTATGATAGTCCGATCTTATACTTTAAAATCATTGGATTGTTGATTCCTTAATATGTTTTGTATATCCTTGAAGTTGTTTTGGTATTAGCTTTTAAAATAACTATAATATGAATGCTGATTTTTTTTATTTACTTAATTTTGCATGCTAAGCTTTGTCAAAAGAAGCTCATGCTTTTGTTGTTCCCTATCGTTTGATTGTGTATATATTTTCTCCCTCATATGTACATGTTGTTAATCCTCAATTCGATCTTGCACGATTTTATTTGTTCTAGAGTAGGAATAATATATTGTCTAGCTTAGTTATGATCTTTACGCCCTTGATTGCTCAATTTGATGTTGGAATATAGTTTATAAGATTCAATAATAGTAAACTTTTGAACATGATAGTGTATCCTTGATTGACCTCTCTTACATGCTTATATATATAGTAGGTTATGCTTATATTGATTTGCTAAAATAATATGGTAAAAATATAATCATTTGTTAAAATTAACATATTTCTTACTTATTTTAAATTTGGTAAAAAAAAATTTAAATAATTCTGTTTTGACTCTTATTTATTTAAGTTAAAAGAATATTACTTCCTAACTTTATTTCTTACTTGTTTATTATTTGGTAATAAAATAATATTTTTTAAAAATTTTCTAATTTAAGCTCTTCTTTATGTAAGGAAAAATATTATTGCTTCCTAACTTTATTTCTTACTGTAACGACCTGTTTAGTCGTTTGGTTAAAAAATTTTTGTTTTGGGAAAAACTGGCTGCATGCGACGGACACCACGACGGACCGTCGTGGGCACGACGGACCGTCGAGGGTGTCCCGTTCCCAAATACTTGGAATTATGAATTTGAGTGTTGAAAACTGAGTCTCTGAACTCGGTGACGGACCTGCAGGACGGACCGTCACAGTCACGACGGACCGTCGTGAGCCCCGTCGCAAAACACTTAGAACTTTTGAGAATTTGGCGTTTGAAACAACTCTCTGACCGTCGCGACGGACCTGCAGGACGGACCGTCGCAGGCGCGACGGACCGTCACAGGCTCCGTCATCCCAGTCGGGGTCAGATTTCTGGCTATTTTTAAAGGGGTGTTTTGGACCATTCCGGCTTTAATTTATAAAGTTGGTGGGTTAATGTTATTAGTCTAATTCCTTGGGGGTTGAAAGACTAACTTTGAGTAACTTGGTGGGTTGGTTTCATTATTTTTAAGACTTGAAGTCTTGTGATTTAGGGTAAGAAGAGGAAGAGATTGGAGGAAGAAAGAGAAAGAGAAAAGAGAAGAGAAAGAGGCGTTTGAGAGAGAGAAGCAAGGATTTCTTGAAGATTTCTTGCTTGAACACAAATCCTTGGTGAAGGTAGGTTATGGTTTATGCTACTTGTAGTAAACTCTCAATAGCAAATGTTATGTATTGGGTAATCTTGTAAATCCTTCTATATGCTTAATGGTATGATTATAGAAGTATGATTATATGTTTGTGATGAAATAAGCATGATGAAGTTTGTGAGCCCTAAATCTTGATGAAACCCTAATTTTACTTGTTATGAGAATTGTGATGCCTTAGTATAAAATGAAGGCTTGATATACTTGTTATGAGAATTGTGATGCCTTAGTATAAAATGAAGGTTTGATATACTTGTTATGAGAATT
>CM064973.1:31099759-31308077 GCA_032847665.1 Solanum chilense | reverse complement strand
GAAATGAGGATCGGAGTGGCACGTTCCGGCACCAGGATAGAAATGAGGATCGGAGTGCCACGTTCCGGCACCAGGATAGAAATGAGGATCGGAGTGCCACGTTCCGGCACGGGATAGAATATGGATCGGAGTGTCACGTACCGACACGAGAGGGATAAGTTATGAATCTTGAAAGATGTTAATATGTTAAGTCTATGAATCTGTTAATGAGTATGGTTTTGAGGCATGAGTCCTCCTGGATGAACTTGGTGATATTATTGATGATCGTAGTATTTGTTGTTACTACATGTTGAGTATTATAGTTGATTTGTGAGATTAACTGTTATATACTGTTTTCTATTCTGAGTTGGCCGATGATACCTACTCAGTACGTGTGGTTGTACTGACTCCTACTTGTTTGTTTCTTTCTTGTATTTGTGGAGTGCAGCAACCGTGCCTTCGTCTTCAACTCGACCGCGATTCTAGCCAGTCTTCACTGTACCGGATCTCAGGGTGAGCTATGCTTCTAGCTTGGACTGGATCTTCTTCTTCTCTTCTTGATGCCTTGAAGTTCCGGCATGGACTAGCTTTCATTTGTTTTACTTCTTAGAAATACTCTTAGTTCCGTAATATGATCGTAGAGGTTCTTGTGATGATGACTTCCGGATTTTGGGGATATGTATCGTATTTAAGTATTCGTTTTTCGTTATTGAGTTAAGTCTTCCGCGTTGTATTTTATTATTTTGTTTTGGTTTAGATTGATTGGTTCGCTCACACAGGAGGGTAGTGTGGGTGCCAGTCGCGTCCCGGTTTTGGGTCGTGACACTTACTTGTTTATTATTTGGTAATAAAATAATATTTTTTAAAAATTTTCTAATTTAAGCTCTTCTTTATGTAAGGAAAAATATTATTACTCTCCCTTAAATTTAATCATACATGCTTAAGTTTTTTAATATATATTTTATTAATAATCTGATTTGACTCTCTTATAATAAGAATAAGTTTAATTGATCTTTTTTCCCCTTTTTGTAAATTTATTGATTTCTTAATTGTTTATATATGGTAGAATAATATTGTTTTGACTCTTCTTTATTTATGGTAAAAGAATATTATGCTTATAAATTATTCTAACTTATTTATTTTCCTTATTTGTTCCCCCCTCTTCTAATATATAAGAGACCCTTCTCATTCTCCCGACACACTAAACTCATTAATTCTCTCTCTCAACACAAGAACTAGACCCCTCAGTCTCTCATTGCTCTCTTGCTACTCTTAAAAATAAATTAAGATTCTGGTAAAATATTAAAGTGATCTTCTTTGCTACTTTGTTTTTGTTCAAACAAAAGTTGAATGAACTTGTATTCATTGCTATTATTTCTATTCTGCTTAACCGGTTAGTATTCTTAAATAGCATTTTACTATTAGTCAGCCCCCTATTATTTTTAATTTTTTATTTTGCATTTATTACTATTGTTGTGAGGAAGCACTCCTTATCTTTTCCCCTATGTGTGTTGATATGTCTACGCCTATGTTTTGTCCTTTTTATTTCTTATGTGTGTTGTTTATATATGTATATATGAGATAAATTGGTTACTATGAATTTTTTACATTACAATCATTCTTCCATTGTATAAGTGTTACCTTACTTATTTTAGCAGGTTTAGAACTTAATGTTCAAGATGAGGAAAAGTGGCCTAGAAGAAAATTCGGACGAAGCTCTTTTTATTTTAATATTGTGTATACTTTCATCTGTTATTTTTTTATTTTAATATTGTGTATACTTTCAGCTGTTATTACAATATGTGTATAACACTTAAGCATTGGTTCTATATGAAGCAATTTTGGGGGATCACCTAGGTAGGGGGAATTATGTGTTAATCATTTTTAATTGTAAACTTGTTTGTGTTTAAAAGCATGCCTATAAGTTCATAATATGTGCGATAAATGTTTATGTAATATTTTAAATTTTAGATCTAATCAAAACAAAAAATATAAAATAAAAATAAAGCAAATCATATTCGCTCAATCATTTAGTTAATTTTTCCGATTAATGTTTGAAGTTAATTTTATCCAATTTGACGTGTTATCCATTCATATGTCATTTGGATTTAGAAATAAGGCCTATTGGTCTTACTTAAATGTGGTTGATTATTAAATAACTTAGAAATCATGTTTAAATAATTTTAGCATGTTCATAATTGATTTGTTTCTGTACTTTGTCATTTTAGTATGTTAAACACCTAGAGATCATGTCAATATGATTGTAAATTTTCAGCATATCATTAACTAAAATAAAATTCGTTGTGCATATTTTTAATTTTTTTAAAAAAAAGGATAATTAATTCCTTATGATTTATTGCATCTAATAAATTTACTATCTCACAAAACATAATTTCTGCTTTAATAAATAAATTTGCTATTATAAAATGCTCCAAATTAACTAATTTTTGCATGTTAAACATTGTTCAAAATAATTTTCTGTACTCATAATATTTTGCTACTGCTTCTTTTTTAAAAATATTTTTTCGCATTAAATCTATTTTTGTTCTCAAAATAAATTTTTTGCATAAATAAATAAAATTTGTTGTCTTAAGTTATATTTTGCATTAATAATTCAATTCTCTGTTGTTTTTAAATATATCTGAATGTAGATCATACTCTTTGATACATGAAAATAAAAATAAAAAAATCTTTTGTGTCACTAATAATCACTCACTCTAATTTTAGTTCAACACTACAATGTAATTGATGTCATATTTTTTGCCTTCATAATTAATCTTTGCTTTGTTATTATCACTTTGTATGCTCACAATCTTAGCATGAGAACCTTCACCATTATGTGTTGTTTTCAAGCATTTCTAATTGATTTTTAGAGGCCAAATTGAGACTTGTATTGCTAAAATAACCGTCTTGTTTGCCTTGTTTGTTTGACTTGGTGTCTAGGAGGGCCTTATATTCCATTTTGTCTAAACTCATCCCATTAAGAATCCAAAGCCTATTGGATATTAAGTTGGGACGATTAGGCACCTTTTCGGTACGTTGTGCATGCGGTGGTTTGGTAGGGGTAGTTGGCCCTACGGAGATGATGACATCGACTCAGTCTTGAAAGACAAACTTTGCTTTTGTCTATCCCTATATGGCAGCGTATCGAAAAAAAAAAGTCGAATGTTAATCCAAAAAGTCTATTAGAGTCTCTCTTCCCTTTTATGCCTTTACTTGTTTGTTTTAAATTATATTTATTTGGGGTAGATTAAAATAAAAAAAATTAAAAAAAATTATTTTTCTTATTTATTTGTCTCTGTTCTATCCTCTCGCCTATCTCTCTATTAATTGTTTAGTATACCTATTTTATTGTTATCACTTAGTCTCGCATGTTTAATTATTAATTAAGATAATAATGACCGATTTGATTAAACTTTTTGCTATATCACCAAGTATCACATGTTAGATTTAATAAAAATAATTTTAATTGTTAGTATCTGCTATCACCTAGCCTTTATTAATTAACTAGGAAAATAAGAAAATGGTCTCATTTGTTTTACATTTCTTATTACCTAGCAAACATGATACTTAAATAAACTAATAAAGGAAGTGACCTTAATTTCTACTTGTAACCTCCACATAGATTGTATGAGACACGGCCGCGACCCACATTTGTGGACCTTGAGGGTTTCTAACACCTTCCACTCGATGCAATTTGAACCCTTACCCTGATATCTGACTCGTTGACCTTTGATGGACTTAGTTAGGTTAGATAGGTGCCCTAACGCGCCTTAATTCGTTAGGTGGCGACTCAAAACTCAAAAACCTAAAAGAGTAGTTAGGTCGTGCACAAACCCGTTTTCAGGAAAAATGGGGCGTGAAAGAATGGAGACTCTGCTGAGGATATTAGGGTCTTACCATTACATGTTTAATGCTTATTTATGTGGGGATTACTTTATTTTAGTTATTTCATTATTTTCTACTGTGTTTATCATGTTTAGTTATCATTTTGTTACCTTATTTACTGTCTTTTTCCATGTGTCACCCCTTCCCTCTTCCTTATTCGTTTATTACCATGTTTCACCTTTTACCTTTTCCCTTATTTGTTTAATTACATGTTTAATCCCATACCCTTTTCCCTTATTTGCGTGATTTTTTTAGTATATTTATATGTTTACTTTCCTTTATTTATTTATGCTTATTTATTTACCAATTGTTTTATAAACTGCCTATATGTTAACGCTTTCAAATTTACATGCTAAGTGTTTTTGCTTTGATAACTAACATTCCACTCATACTTCCCCCAATTGGGGCCCTCCTCCTTTTTTTTCTCGTGATGTTGTGTCATTACACCTCTCACAACTACTCCAATTCTATTCAAATACACAATATAGAGAGTCGACATATGCGTGGACGTAACAGATAGTTTTACTACCGCGAAACCACGAGCCTCTCGCATAGAATCCCTTTCAAGTCCGTCTCAAGACAATTCTTAGAAGTCTTACTTAGGTCATACATGCTGCATAAGCCCTTGGTGGTTTGACCCTTGGTGTCAATCCACATAATTAGTAGCCACCCTCTCATCTAAAAGGCCCCAACTCCCTTTAGACAAATTGAATACTTATGTGTCAACGTGATTATAATAATTAAATCAAACCAACTTTGCCAAAAAGAAGTTTAGAAGTTGTTATTATTTAATTTGCAAAGTCATGGATGAGTATGTACCCCCAAACCCTCAAATGGTGACAGAGATGAGTCGGAGACTTAACACCTAGTGGATGGATATAAGGAGATATAGGGAAAGGTAGATTCATCAATTTTAGGGTGGCCTCACATTTCTTATTTTTGTCATACCAAACCTTCTCCTGACTAGAGTGATAGTAGAGTTTTGGGACCCTGTGAGGATGGTGTTCCAGTTTACAAATTGCAACTTAACACCAACAATTGAAAAAATTAGCGGTTTCATCGACCTTCCATACGATGACTGTCAAATGATGGTACCTTATAAGCCGTCATCCAATGAATTTCAAAAAAGTATGGGGCTGAAGTCTAATTCAACCTAGACTTCTTTAGACCTTGGTTGGACTCATTTAGACTTTGTATACTCACGATTCGGCCGAGATTATGGCTACTACATTTATGGCTATGAAATTGAGTGCTATGTTGAAGAATGTGAAAATTATCGTCTGGATGCCTTTGCCATCACCTTATTGGGATCTTTCGCTTTTACTAAATCAAGGGGAAGAATCGATACATCTCTAAGGTACGTGGTTTGATACCTTGGTCAAAGAGGAGGAGAGCCTAGGAAAACCATAGTTCCCATGATCCTGGCGGAGATAATGAGGAGTCTGTCAGCATGTGTTGATGGTAGGATGTTCTTCGAGGGATGCAACCTTCTACTTCAACTATGGGATATTGATCACTTCTACAAGCGATATGACGTGGTAGATACCTATCTTGGTCGAGGCAACAAGACAGATAACCATCCAAGAAGGTTGGAATGTTTCCCCGCACCTGTAGGATTTGTGGACTGGCAGATATTTCTGACTGAGCTTGAGATCCACCGAATTCAGTGGAAGCTTCATTGGATTTCCACACCTAATGTCATAGTAAGAGGGGACGACCGATACTTCATCGAGATTATTGGCTTAAAAGGTGTCCAACCATATGCGCCTCTTCGAGTACTTCGCCAATTTGGGCAAAAGCAAATCATACCACTCCAATATGACATGGAGCTATTTAAATATGAGTTGGACTAGATAAACCACAAGTCCACAACATACATCGATAATGGAGGGTGTGTTGACCGTTCCGATTGGCGCACGATAGGCTTTATGCACACATGACTACCGCATATGGATCTTGATAGAATCTGAAGTCCCAATATCAAGTGGGGAAGGATACCATGGGCTTGCCGATGAAACAGAAAACATATGGGCACGGAGTGTGTTGAACATGAGAAAATAAGTCCCTCCCATTACAAGAGTTCAATTGGCGCGAAGCTCTTGTTGTCGATACATCCATGATTTCAGAATTTAGGATGATTTCCCCCTAGTTATCCCTTTTCCCTTAATTAATTTCAGTTTAGTTATGATGTATTGTTTGAATTTTATAATAAATGGAGGTTATTTTATTTCTCTAATCTAAACACCAATTGGAAAATAAGGCTTGGCTTAATTATTGTGCATCACTTATGTGTCGCTTAGGCCTACCTCTGGCTCACGAGACTCCTTTGCATTTAGGGCGTTTATCTTAAAATAATGTCTTTTATATCCATATTTATGCAGTGTAGTAGCTTGGGCTTTGTTTTGCTTTTATTTTTTTTATTTTTTATTTTATTTCCTTTACCCTTTCCGAATGGTTGATCTGTACAACATGGTTTATCACACGCGATCAAAGGGTTCACTTCCTCCTCTTCCGAATGAGAATTGCAAAGTGAAAGCAACTAATGCTAGGGTTATGTGCAAACTATTGAAAAGAAGTTTTTTTCAGATGAGTTGGTATCAATTCTTGAGCAGAAAATAAAAAAGTTAGAAAAAGAGGTGTTGGACATGCGTGAGTGGGCAAAGCTGTTACTCTCCGCTAATCCCACTTTGGAGAAAAACATGGATATGTCACCTTTCGCAAGTGAAGTCACTCTCCAAAATAATCCTCAAGATTACTCTTCGACTAAAAGTCAACCAAACTCCATTCAAATGCCTCCAAAGAACATCTACATACCAAATCACTCAGATCCTCCGCAGCATCATGTATATTCTCCTAAACCTCAACATCTTACTTCACACCCGCATCACCCAACTATGCAAGCCCATCAATACGAAACACCTCTGCACCAAGTTTCCTAGCATCATGCGCCTCTCATGCAACTTTCAATCCCTCCATATCAAATGTATCTGTACCAAAGACCTCCTATGCCATATTGACAACCAACATATCCTGGCCACAATGCCAAAGTCGTCACTCGACCGTATATCTGCAAAAAACCTCTTCAAGATTGAGGAGAGACTTGATAAAACTTATACTCCTCTGACTAATCCCATAAGCCAACTTTATAAAAACTTGAGAATCGTTGGTCACATCGCCCCTATAAATGAGATAGGATTACTACGCGTGCATCATGGATTGAACCCTCTAAGGTTTGTGCTTATAATTCAGGAATGGAAGGAAATACAATAGAAGAATGTCGTGATCTGAAATACAAGATTCAACAACAGATTGAATCTAAGGCCATATGCTTGGAGGACTTTGCAACAAAGGAAATTCAAATGTGAATGCAGCAAAGTCTACTTGATCCAGTTTCCCAAATAAGTCTTACGCCATTTATGTTCATGTTTCCACATTCAGACACACATGATAACATATTGGTCAAAATCTACCATTCAATTGCTGCTCAAAAATGTTCTCAATATCTCACTTATGCTTTTTTTAGTAATTTGGAACTACGTCAGACCTGATTCCCTCTTAGAGGTGATACGTAGGCGCTCCTATAGTGTTCGGTCTTATCATAAATAAAACTTTCATTTTCCCCTTCTATTGATAACTGGTGCATAATTTTTTAGACGGTCTCAAAAATTCCATCAAGACTTCTCCTTGCACATCTAAATACTAGGGCATAATTTTTGAGTTCCATCAAAAGCATTTCTTCTCAACAACTAGGGCAGAATTATGAGAAGACCTCAAAATTGCTGAAAATCAAGATTGGGTAGAAATTTTTAAGAGAATCTCAAAGAATTCAACAGTCAAGCTACAACTACAAAAGATCAGAATAACAGAATTTCTACACTGGGGAAGAAATTTTGAGGGCATCTCAAAATTTTTGACAACACTCCGAAGAAAATTCTATCAGGCACCAAAGGAGCACGTTGTGCCAAATCATGGATACAGATCAACCTCCCCGCTTTAAACTAAATATTTTTTCTTTGAATGAAGAAAATATAGGTACATATACAAAGGCAACTTCAACAATCAACATACAACTTTTGATCCCGACAAATGAAACTCGACCCTTCCAATAAGGCGGACGCCCAAGATACGTGCGCCCTCAAGCAACTGTTGTGATGGCAAATTATATTCTTCCCGATATTGCATCATTTTCACCTAATCCCGATATCCCATTATGCTCAGAGAACTGCATCATTGTATTATGCCCGAGATCGTAGAAATATATCATTGCATGTGCTCGATATTGCATGTGCTCGAAGAAATGCATCATTTCATGTGTTCGACATTGCATATGCCCGAAGAAATGCATCATTGCATGTGCCCGGTATTGCATGCGCGCGAAAAAATGTATCATCGCATTGTGCCCGAGACTGCATTGTCCCAAAAGTTTTCATAAGCGACAAGATTGCATCGTTCTAGAAGTTTTCATGTGCCCGAATAAAATCAAGTCACAAGTATCAATATATGCCAAAAAACAGATACGCTCTCTTTACTCATTACTTATATTCCGAAGGCGTCATCCTCCAAAGGCATCATATTTCATGTCCTGCGGACTTCATGTCATGGCCTGAGGATTTATTTTGTGCTTATCATGTTCCTAAGGCATCATTGTCCAAAGGCATCATCTCTCATGTCCTGCGTACATCATATCATGGCCTAAGGGTTTAATTTATGTATATCATGATCCGAAGGTGTCATAGTCAAAAGGTGTCATTTTCATGGCCTGAAGACAAAATTTTCATGACCTGAGGATATATTTTGCGTATCATGGCCCTAGACATCATAGCCTAAGACATTATTTTTCATGTTTTTAAGGAAAACATTCATGGTCAATATGTGATATTGCATCATGTTTACATTTAGCGCTTCTTCTGCTCTAACCACTCTATTTAATCCATATTACAAGTTACAGTTGTGCAGATTACAAGCAAAGTCTCCTTCTGAACGGATGTTCCCTTGCTTACAAACAAAGGCTCCGACAAATTCTTGGCTACTGGCATTATTGTTTCGGCTACTGAGCTACCATGAAGATATCTTCGGATTCAACGCGCCACTATGAACTATTGTCTCTTCATATAGGACTGTTGCCTAACAATAAAATATATAGGCTCGTCTTCCTCACAATGCAAAATCTAGGCTTGTTTGCCTAACAATAAGACATATAGGCTCGTCTGCCTTACAATGCAAAATCTAGGCTCATCCGCCTTACAATGCGATATTTAGGCTCGTCCGCCTTACAATAACGCGACATTTAGGCTCGTCCGCCTTACATTGCGACATCTAGGCTCGTCAGCCTTACAATGCGACATTTAGGCTGGTCCGCCTTACAATGCGACATCTAGACTCGTCTGCCTTACAACGCAACACTTAAGCTCGTCCTCATTATAGGATATTTAGGCCCGTATGCCTTAAAATGACAGTTATGTTTGTCCATCTTATACGACATTTAGGCCATCCACCTTAAAAAGGCATTTAGGCTTCTCCTCTCATAGGACATTTTTGTTCGTCCTCTTTGTAAGATATTTAGGCCGTCCACCTTAAAAAAACACTCAGGTTCGTCTGCCTTAAAATGACGTTTAGACTCTCCTTACAACCAAACATTTTCCTTATATTATTATATATCTATACTATAAGATCCATTGGAGGTTGACTTTAACCTTCGGAGATGGGTTGCAATTCTTAAACAAGTTAAGCCAAAGTCTACGAGGGCATCTCACACAGATACGCTTTTTATCACCTCTTGTCATTTATTTAGAACTCATATTTTATCATTATTGGTCATACTTTATCTATTGATAACCTAACATTTTATCTAGAATTTGCAGATATGATCGATCGCCTCTTGAATACAATTATCATGCTATCATCTATCGCAACAAAAACCCTATCAATTCTTCGCTAGTCATACTCCGAACCTTGCTCAAAGGCTGATAACCTCACTCTGTCATGCTCTTCTCGCTTCTTTATCATGCTCCTCTCGCCTATCTATCTCTCTCTTCTCGCTGCGCTAATCTTATCAATGCAAGCCGATATCGTTCCTTTCAAATACCTTAGCTCTCTTTCAACTTTTAAGAGCTTCATTTGCTCTTTAATGTAGAACTACACCAACCCGATTCTCGTATAACCAGAGATATGTGGGCGACCTAATACCAAAGTCTCAGTCGTACCCTTTTTCAACTCTATATCGTTTCCATTGATCTAACTGACATCTCTTGTTGGTCAGACAAAATCGGCTACTTATTTAACGTTGGTTGCCTGACAATTCATTCTTCATTCTCAATCAACCAAGGTGCAGTTGTTGACAACCAATTTTGACCGACCTTTAACCATTCTTAGTAATACTATTCGATTAAATACGTATTTCAAAATTTATTTAAGGTTTAGAATTTTTTCTCCCCCCCAGATCCACCCTTCATTGAATGAAAGGAAATATATTTATCAGTGAGAATTAAGGTTAAAATAATAGTGGGTGGGGGGGGAGGGTTTCAATGGAAATCCCGGAACTCACTTCCAATTTAAAAAAAACACCCCTAAAACATGCACAAAAATGGATAGACGAACTTTTCCTGAAGTTTATCTTTACTTTTGAAATGGCAAGAGGAAAGTAGGGGCGATGCACGTGAACCATCTACTATTTGAACTCGTCGAAACGAGCACGGACAGGTCAAAAAAAAAAACGAACAAGCGCGGTGTACTGGTCTTCTCTTTTCGCCTCCAATTACACTCTCTCGAGTGATTCACGCGTCTGGTACACATTTTAGGTTTCTGAATTCCGTTCTCCTAGACTTTCAATGAGGAAGAAGACAAATTTTCCTCTTCCCCTTTTTTCTCTGCTGCGTCTGGGCTTCTTTAGCGTGAGGAGAAAAAGGGGGAAATGAAACGGGTCGGGCGCTATGGGAAAAATGGGCTGGCAGCTTTTACTCTGCATTAAAGGGAATTTTGGGCCTTAAATTAAGGAGTTGGGCCAGCTAGATTGGGGCTGATAATGGGTTTTGCTAAAATGGGCTTAAAGGATAATTAAATAACCAAAGAATTAGACTAAGGTTTTAGTAATATGAATCAACTAACTAATAAACGAGATTTTAAATTTTAATAAGATAAAGTAATTGATTTAGTTATGAACTTAAGGTTCGAGGAATGTAACTTAACAATATGGACAAAATTAATTTAATAAAACTATTAAACAAAAAACCAAAATCCGTTTGAGACGATTTTCGAATACTTCGTAAGATAAAGTAATTATATAAAACATATAAACCATGTGTGTGTGTGTGTGTGTGTGTGTATATATATATATATATATATACATACATATACATATATGTATGTGTATATATATATATATATATATATATATATATATATATATATATATATATATATATATATATATATATATATATATATATATATATATATATATATATATATATATATATATATATATATATATATATGTGTATGTGTATATATATATATATATATATATATATATATATATATATACATATATATATACATATATATATTCATAAGTAACAGACATGCGTATATATTACTTATATAATTAAGAAAATAAACTAAAGCAATTTTAAAATGACTAAAAAAGTTTGGAATTTTATAATGTCAATTATTTTAACTTGTTTGGAATTTAAGAAACTCGTCACTTAATTATTATTATCGAGGGTCAAAATTGGGTGCCAACAGTCACAATCAAGACTAAGTATCCCATTCCCATGATTGATGACTTGTTTGACCAACTTCAAGGTGCTAGCTGTTTCTCAAGGATAGACCTCAGATAGGGTTATCATCAGCTTAGAGTCAGAGATAGTGACATTCCAAAAATAGCCTTCAGAACTCGGTACGGTCATTATAAATTTGTAGGTATGTCGCTTGGACTAACCAATGCTCCTGCACCTCTCATGGATTTGATGAACAGAGTATTCAAAAAGTATTTGGACTTGTTCGTTATCGTCTTTATTGATGATATCTTCATTTACTCTAGGATTGAGGAAGAACATGCGAGTCATTTGAGTATTGTTCTAGAGACTCTCAAGGACCGCCAATTATTCACTAAGTTTGGCAGATGGGAGCTCTTGTTGCATTCCGTTGCTTTCCTTGGTAACATTGTATCTAGCGAAGGGATCCGAGTGGATTCACAAAAAATAGAAGTAGTGAAACAATAGCTCATACCTATCTCTACTACAAATATCAGAAGTTTCTTAGGTCTAGTGGGTTATTGCAGAAGGTTTTTTGGAGGAGTCAGTCCATATAGGGTGCTACATGGGAAGCAGAAGCAGCCATTGAAGCCAATTATCCTCACCTCTTTCCTTCCGATTCCACTCCAACATGAGGTAATAGTTCCTCTTCAGTCTTTCAGTCATTCATGCATGAATTCAGTCTTAGAATCATGTTCCCTCAGTTTGTACTTGCATCTTCTTCGTAATTGCATGTTCCTGGAACTCGATTAAGTTAGAAACTCAGTTCTGTGCTTAGTTGTAGGGATTGCAGCTCTCTACCTCTATTTTTGCTAGTTTAGTCTTCATTCGAGGACGAATGTTCCCAAGAGGGTGATAGTGTAACATCCCATACCCAAAACAGAAAAAAAATCAGCTTCTCAAAAAAGCTGCAGCTGCAATCAACGGTTACCATCAACGGACCGTAGCCCGACCCACGGTCAATCTGGCACATCCATCGATTGAGTCTGAAACACCCAAAAACTCAGCCCAGAAAAATTTGACTAAGTGTCGAACAATGGACGGACCTAAGGTCTGTACTCTGTGTACTCGATAAATACCCCATTTGCCCACTTTCCAAAAAGAACCACGATTGACCAATACAGTTCGTACATGGACCTCGGACCATAGGTGGAAACTAGTAGATAGCTAGGGGGAAAATACAGTTGAGTCAAATTCAAATGATCATAAATATTCCCACAAAATAAATTAGGTGCCCCATCACCTATGAAATGATAGATAATTGAATTAGCTTTCCATAGCTACTGACCTTGCTAAATTGAGACCTCTAATTAAAAAGTTATGCCCATTTTAGTAAAGGCATGTCAAGAACACCAAACCTACAAACCCAAACGACTAACAGTCGATTGAGCAACGGCCCGTCAGTCTAGGTCGTCGTTTGGTCCGACAACAACTAACTCAGGGTCTTTGGGTCTTTTCCCACTTTGTTTAAAACCTAAGATACGTTGTTTGGACCCTAAATCATCAAATTTAATAAGTTTGAGCCTGGAAACCTAACTAAAACTTACCTAAGTCAAAATCATAAATCAAACCTAGAAAAGTAGGAGCAAGAAGGGAGAAAAAAGTCAAGAACCCTAGTTCAAGAATGCAAACAATGTTCCAGCAGTTCTTGCCCCGAAATCTAAATATTTCTCCGTCGATTTCATCACCGTGTATGTGGAATTTCACTAGTGGGTAAATTTCACCCATTGGGTCCCTAGTTTTTAGTCAAATTCTTGATTCCTATATTATGATAAGACCTAAGGTTTTTAGAATTTCTGACATAACTTCATAAATTAAATAGTTATATGTTCCAAATCAGATTTGCCTGTTATTTTTCAGTTTATCGCATGAATTTAAGAACTCTAGCTATGAATGTCTTTAGTTCTTGAATTACATCTGCTAGGTCAGATATTTCAATTACTTCAGATATACATGTCTCATTTATAAATGCATAATTACCATATTAAATGTTGCATTCTAAGTTTGCATTTTCAGTTTTGAGTTATCCAGTATTTATAGAAACTCAGTAATAATCACTTCAGTACATAATTCATTGGGAGTAGCATTATTACCGAATTAGACTAGGGTTCAACATACCCAATATTCCAAGAACTACTAGGTAAGTAGGTTCTAAGTCCCCTCTGTGGGAATAAGTTTAGTGATCACACCAACATGCCTTTATACCTCTGGCAGGATATATTTGGTCCTCTCGATGAGGCATATACATCGGACTCCATATTTAGATCATGTAGTATTATTATTGGTTATTAGTAGCTCCCATAGATCAGTTAGATTCCACTACATTGACCATTTATCAATATATCCAGTATTCAATTTCAGCATGTTATAAATTGGTCATTGCATTTAGTCACCTTAGCATTAAAAATCTATAACATATTTAAATTATATACTTAATTTTGTGGTTATTAAGTTATGTATAATTTCATCTTTGCTCTATCCTACATGTTCAATACCTTCAAGTACTCACACGTACGTGCGCACATCTACACGTGATGTAGATTTAGGTTCTTAGCAACCAAATCACGCATAGATCGATTCTCCATCTCCATTTCAGTATATTCAGCGGTGAATCCTCATTCTCCAAGGACAATAGACATGGGTTTCTTTTCAGTCATTTAGTTTCAGTTTTTGCTAGACTTAGGTGGGGCCTGTCCGAGCATTTCGAGTTAGTTAAAGCCTTATTTCAGACATAGTCAGTTTTACCATAGAGTTAATAACTGCTTTGTATTAAATTCATCAGTATTTCATATATCTCAGTTATAGATTATGGGTATTCCCCACTTTTTAATTTTAATTATGGTTTAGCTTCCGCATTCAGTTTATTATCTTAATTATTTTCACGATCATGCCATCAGGGTTAGCTTGGGATCACTTGTGATCCAAGGTTCCGTGTCCGCGTCTCGGGTGTAGCTTGGGGCATGACAATCTTGTATTCCTGAGATATTTAGAATAAGACTATGAAGAACTCGGTAGCAAACTACAATGTTCAAAGAGTATTTTTAAAAATTAAAAATTAATACTAGCACAGAAAATAGAATCATAAACTTATAAGTAACAATGTAAAAATAATTTTTTAATATAAAATTAAGACTAGCACAGAAAATAGAATCATGAATTGAGAAGTAACAATATAAAAATAATTTTTTCAAGGAAAGAAAATCGATCCTATTGAATGCAAAGTGTCCCCTTAAAAGAATCATTCTTCTTAAGTACTCGAGGTTAACGAAATATCCTCCCGGGATTGAATGATCTTACTTACTGGTTTATCGTCATATAAAATGATAGTGTCAGCACACCATTCAACGACAATAAAGTTCACTTTTAATATTAAATTTAGAAGTAGTAGAAGATGTCTCAGAAAAATTTTGTTCTAAGAATGAGAAAATCCCTCAATTTGTAGAAAAAAGGGTAGTGTAAAAAGTTTCTTCTTTGTCTTATTTATAAAAGCCACAACTTCTCATAAAAGTCACAACTCTTCATCAAAGTCAAAAGTTTTCATCAAAATCACAAAGTTTCATAAAATTTGCAACTCTTTATTTTCCATTCACACCTTTTAAAACTTGACATACCATTGTGGAGAAAATATGGCTTGACAATTTCCTATGCATCCCCCACTTATCACCATCAACTTTGAAACTTCCATCCCCTAAAAAGTCCTATAGTATGTAGTGACTATGCCCTCATTTCATAAAATTCGGGATTTGGAAATCCAAAAATCATTATATATACCATTTTGTTACATCTATGTAGACATAAAAAGATACCTTTAATTTGAGGATGCCAAAGATCAAAATTGTGTACCTTGCCAAAGTTTTCCAAGTTTGTTTTAAGAATGTATTCAACGTTAGCAAGGTCAGAAGTATAAATCCAATTATTTAAAGGGCTAATGAATCTATAATTCTTGTACTTGCCAGCAATATCAGTCATCTAATGGTGCTCTTTGTCGAAGTTAATACCGGATTGAAAATGATGCGACCAATTTTGATTGTATCTTTTTTTTCCATATAATTTTTTGGTCAGAAAATGAAGTTTGAACACACAAAATAAGAGAAGTGGGATAATGATGGTTGTAATGGACATAATAGAGCTATGAAGAATATCCATGCGAACCACTATCGTATCAGGGGCAAATGTATGTGTTAAAAATAGGTAATCGCAACCCGTGATCATTCGACAAAAGTCTATATATTATTTTAATAATTCTTAAAATATACTAAATATTAAAAATGGAATCCATAGTTACAAATAATTGGATGGTTCACTAGTTCAAGGGTTGATTTTTGTGTGTTCCATTGTAGTGATGACATCTTTTAATAAATTTATTAAAAAGCACAATTGTTTGTTACTTATTTGAAAAGTTTTATTTTTTAAAAAAAAGTGTACTTTTTAAATTTGTTGAGATGCAAGCTTTTGATACTTGAATAGAGGCTTCATATTAAGACTTGAAAAATTATGATTCATGCCTTAAAAACTGGAAGATTTTGGGAGTTACTGTTAGATTTTGTTGCCATTGTTTTTCTGGTTTGGTATTTCTGGGCTAAAATTGTATTCTCATGTAACTCTTAAAATTGGAGCTGACATAAAATTTGTTGGATGTAAAAAGGAAAAAAAATTGAGAGAGTTTGAGAGATAGAATATTTCTTTTTACTGCAAAACTTTCTTGCTTCAACAACAAAAAATTCCTATTTCCATTTTATACGCTTACAATTAACTACTAAGGGTAAAATAAATCAACACACAAATAATGGAAAACATGAAAAAGTGGTTGACATGGCCAACTATAATAGGAGGATAATTTCATTGACTAACTAAAGCATAAACCTACTAATCCTAGAAAATAGACCCATAAACTAATTTTTTTGCAAACTAAATATTTTGAAGATTTAGTCAACATATTAAACTATTATGATATGCGTATATGAAATATAATTTTGCTTTATTAAAAGGCGATATTTTGAGATGGTTCAATATGACTGATATATTGAGTTATAATAGTATATATTTGTGAAATAATAAGTTAGTTGTTGAAATTCATGTCACGATATAGAGATTTATAATATGTCTTTTGTTAGAAGCTTATATGTTTTCATCGTGTAAAACCTTGCAAGTGGATTTTTGAATGATACATGAAATTAATAAAATAGTTTTACCAAGGAAATGGATGAGTATTTTAATTTATTAATTACTATTTATAACTTAAACATGGGGAATCACATAAGTGTTTGATGGTAGTTTTGAAATATAAAAAGAGGAGTGCAATTACAAATTTATAGTGGAATGATTTACATCATATTATGGTAAGAACAATAAAAAATAATTATTTGGAATTATCTTTATAATAAGAGACCGCGGTAAGTAATTTTGTAGTCCATAGAGTGTATGTATGTCACGCCCGGAACCTACACCCTGGACGTGACCGGCACTCGAAGATCATTGCTGGCCTCCAAGCGAATCCTTGGACTAACTTACATAACTCAGCCGAAGATTTACTAATCTCATATAAAGAATTTAAAAGCATTCTCATCAAATAACTTAAATAATTGTCTTGGCCAAAATTACTCTTAAGTCTCACCACTTTAACATATAAAGTTATAAAACAAAAGATACTTTAAAACTAACTACCAACTGTCTAACTATCTATGAAGACTCTAATAACTGAGATGGATATTGGGACAGAACCCACAACATCCTAAAGACTAAGCTAGAAAAGAAAATAAAGGTATGTCCTCTAGAATGCAAGGAGGCTTACCAAGTGACTGCGGAGTGCTCAAATGGATCAACGCTGCGCTACGTGCTGATCCTGGTTACCAGTGTCTGCATCATAAAACGATGCAGGCCAACTGGCATCAGTACATTGAATGTAAACTGAGTTGGGATGCTTAACAACCACTTAAGCTTGTGGGAATTTAGATGAACTTACATTGGCTCTACTCAACTCAACAATATGATTAACTCAAAGTATGTATATAATGCAATTTAAAACACATGCTATATATATAAAGCTTGTAACACCATAAGACAACTTAGTTCTTTAATGATATGCAATAACAAACTCAAATTTACTTATATATGAAAGTAATATTACTTGTATGAGAGATTCTCTAACAGACAACCATCGTTTTAAGCCTAAGTGATGGTACAAAGTTTTACCTCACAATGCCTAAGGACTATCCTATACCTTGCCATCGTATAAGACCTTACTTAACTTAGTGGATATACTAGCTCAACTAACATAATCTTCTTAAAAGCACGACCCATTAATTCCTACAATGGCTTCATGGTTTACATAGAGACTTGAATTAAAATGAACTCTTATCCCCAAATCAGTGCTTAATGCTACTCCAAAAATATACTTTATCTCATACTTCAAAAAAGATTTCCTTCCTTATGGTTGATATAATATACTTAACCCTTTAGATTTAGGAAGCTCCTTATGGATTCAGTGTTCCCCTTTTAGTTCAAAAATCTTTTGGAACTCTTAGTTTCCCTTAAACATAAATTTGAAACACCTATAGACCTTTAGGTAGTACTTAGTCCCCTTATAAATTTTTTGAAATGAACACCTTGCTCTTCACTTAACTTGAAGTTTAAGTCTTAAAAAAAGTGAACAAGTTTGTGAAAGACTTTAACCTTTCCTCTTTCTTTAATTCGAACATGAGCCTTGAAACGAAGTTAAAACTTTTAGACAAGAATCTTGGAAAATGTAAGAAATTTTACTTTAACATACACATAGCTTTAGATTTGACTCCTTAACTCCTCAACTTTGATCTTAACATTCCTTGAATGGATTATGAATTCAAGGTTTCGGTTTGAGTACTTTGGATCATTTCTAGGTATTAAGAAATCATTTTAAGTAACTAGATTCATTGGAACATGATTATGTATCTTGGAAGGATTCGAAAAAGCTAAACTACGAAAACTGAACGAAAGACGCCGGGTTAGGCTTGGCGTATTGGTGGCGCGCCGCGACAGGCTCAATTGACTGAGACCTATTTCTTGCGCATGGTTGCGTGCCGCTCCAAGCCTTGATTGACGGAGGCCAATTTCTGGCACACTGCCGTTACCCAGGTATGTGTGACGTATTTCTCAACTTATTTTTCATCTCCTGACTCTCAAAAACTTCCTAGTTCTTCACCAAACGAATGGGACTATTGGTACTATCAATAACCACTGAAGTCAACTTAAAATATCTTGAAGAAACAAGAATCAAATAAAAAATGGCAGCCAACAATTCAATCAACACGATATCACACTTTCCTACACGAATTTAACTCCTAACATGAAATCAATTCATAAATTCGCTGATTTCAAAAACATTGGCGTGTGGGTGAATTAACCCAACATGAATTATTAACATACCTCGATAGGGATAATCCCTGATGAACTCCACGCAATGATCTTGGCGTACTTGGATAATTCTTGATCTTCCTCTTCTTTTCTCTTTTCTGCCAAGCCCTTAAGCATTTTCAAATTTGTAACTGTTTTAGGAGATGGTTTTATGCCTAATAAACCCGGAAAAAAAAATAGGAAATACTATGGTGAAAAGACAATTTTTCCCTTACTAAAATCCGGATAGGACTTTCCTCAATCCAACAACCCAACTTCCGAAAGGTATATCTCCCTAATACGACGTTGAATTTTTGAAAACTCGGAGGTGTTTCCATATAAGTAACTCATTCAAACTCCTCCTGAGCTGGAAATTATGGACGGTCGAAAATGACCAAAACTTATTTTTGAAAGCTTGAAATTTCTAGATTTCCACTATTTATTTCCAAAAATGGTTATTCTTTGTTTATTATCTTATTCTTATTTATTTAAAGTTAAGAGATATACCAAGTTATTTAACAAGAACTCAGAACCTAATTTTCTGGAAAAAAGACGAACAAAATAATGCATGTTTTCTTATTTTAAAGAATAGCATGGGTTTTCTTCTCCCTTTTTGAGTAGGAAGAAATCTCTATAAATAGGGGTGCTTCTAACCTAGAAAAGTAATCAGTTTTCTATTCAATACTTGTCAACCCAAGTATTGAGAGACTTTGGATGCGAACTAGAAATCCTTGATCAAGACTGCTAAGTTGCTGCCTATCTTGTGTATTCCCTTGAATGTCAGTTTAACTTGTGGATTTTCTTTAAAGTATTTGCTCACACTTAAAGATTTCATTCTTTAATTAAACATCAATAATTTTTCTGTATTCTTGCATAAACATTATTAGTTATCTATCATTCATATTAACATTATGATTCTGGCATGATATCATTGTGCATATAGTTGTTCAACAATTATAGCTAATAGCAATATGTTCATTAAAAATATCATTTGAGATCATGTGTCCACCTTTGGTAGAGGTCAAAATAATTTTATAAAATTCTCAAGTAAAGAACGCATATCAAAACAAATTTAAAATGAGAAAACAAAAGTAATGGAAACATAACAAATATTAGGAAAATTATTCTAAAGAATGCATAGAAAAATAAAATTACCACACTAAAATGCAATGGTTACAAATATTGCATACCCCTATATATATATATATATATATATATATATATATATATAATCTTATCATGACCTGTAGTGTAGTTGAGATAATTAAAAACAAACAAAAATCGGGAATACGAAAACAAAATACAAACAATATCTTTGAGGCATATTAGAAAGAAATAATCTTATCGTAGCGGAATAAAATAATTTGAAGTTACAACTCATTGAAAAATGCAGACATACTTATATTTTATTCAAAGATATATATAACCTTAAGAATGATATGAAAGAAATGGCATTTTTGTTGTACATGATGTACATGAAATTTTTGGTGTATTATTTTTGTTAGCTTTCATCTTATTTACAAAAAGTGAAGGAATTCACTCATGTAAGAGTTTGAACTTTTATACATAGTGAAAACTTTTTATACAAATCTCAAATAGTTGATCATAATGCTCATTAAAGAAAACATGACGGTAAGTATTCATAAGCAATACATACAATGGTCTCACCATCTAATATACACTATAATTCTTGTTTAAGATATTTCAAAGGCTGGTTTTTAAACTTAAATATAATTTAATTAAAATATCATCTTGATAGTGTAACATATCGACATCGCGTCGATTGCATGTAATATATTGTGATCACTTTTATTGAGTTAACACTAACAAAAAGGGAATGAATCATTCAATTGGACATCATCAATAGTGTTCACATCTTTTAACTCAATTTTTAAATTACAATCTATGTGAATAACACTAAAACATTAGGACAATTACAAGAAAGACTCACATTATCTACAAAAAGATTAGACTTCAAACCTTCTTGAATTTTTTACCAAAAAAAATAATTCTAAAAATATTTTTATATTTAGACATTACTTAAGTTAAAAAGCATATAATTACAATTTTCATACTCAATTTTAACTGGACTATCACAATATACAATCATCTCCTTACACAACAAAGAATTGTATCAATAAATTTCACTAGGAAAGGGACATTTACCGCTAATCCTTTTTTTTTAGTAATCTTAGTAGCTAAAGAAGAAAATAATTTACCTTTATCACAAGAATTTAATGAAACACTTTGTACCACATTTATTCCATACCTAACATAACACTTACTTCAAAAAATTTAAGATCACAATTAATGAAAATTTTAGCTCCACAACCATCATAAACAGTGTATGGTCACACTCTATTTTTATATTAATGTACAGCAACCTCATTAGGAGAATGTTTATATTTCATACTCAAGTCTCTAACAAGTTTATTTGAAATAACTGTAGGGTTGGGATAAGTTTTTTTACAGTGATAACTGCAAAATGAACAATCTTTATCTTTATTTTATAAAATAACGCTTTCTTTCTCACTTGAAAAAGTAGTCTCATATTTATTTGCTTTATTGATTCATGAATTTCTTTCCTTTCTAAGTTGTCAATTTTATGATCCTCTTCTCTTCAAGAATATGTATAAAACAAATAATCATGGTTTTCTCTTAATCCTTTCAGGAAAGAAACCAAGAAAGCATAGGGGATTCCATTCACAAAATGGTACAGAGACAAGAAATAAGGATTTGAATTGAAATCCTCATCCACAATTTGAGAAAAGTAGCATGAAAGTTTCTAGAATGAAATACTTTGTTTTTATGCTACGAACGGACTAACTATCAAATGATTCAATTCATTGGACACTGCACCAGGAAGGAAAGGTAATACATGTTCCGTAACCACATCTTTGATCTTCATGTCCTCTATCCTAATGTAGTTTGCAGGAAAATTGGATTCCTCATCCTTTAAAGTCGTCTTTTGGGCAGACTAAAAATTTGAGGGAGTTAAATATTTTGGAGGTAATAAAATTTTTTAGTTAAAATTATAAGACCACACTTGGTAAGTGTGGCTTTTATGATTATAAAAATAGCTCACTTTGAAAGTGTAGTCATTTTTATAAATAGATGTGGCCAATTATAACATGTTATGACAACACTAATAAACTGTAGCCTATACTATTAAAGAGCACATTTTATTAGTATTGCATATATTATCGTGGTAAAAGCTAAAAACTAAAAGTGTAGCCTTAAAAGGTGTAGGCAACATGTTACAAGCATTGTCTTTATTTTATGTGGCTTTAAGCCTCAAATATTGTACTTATTACTCTATTCTTTTCAATTGGATTGTCTTATATTCCTCTTTAGTTCATTTTCAAAAAACACACTCCCATTGTCCATCTATAGTTGTCCACTATAACATTTTGGGATATCCAAAACTACTTGTTCACTTAATGAAAACAAAGGATTAATATTTTAATGTAGTTCCTAGTTTATTCTTATTATTAGTTATAGTAATTTCTCTATTTTATTTTCAATACATTGTATTAATTATATTCGAAGACTTATATAGTAAAATTATCCTTCTATTTATAGCGTTTTAATATGTGTGCAAAGTCGTTTCTAGAGAATTGTTGTGGAAAATAGGGATTATGGCTTTTTTCCTTTTATGACAAAGATATAGTTTCCATGTGAAATGTTTAAAAAACAAAATCAAAGACTAATATGTTACACTTTTTACATAGTCAATATAAGATTACAAGAGTCAAAAATCTTATTAATGTGGTTCAACTCAGCGTCAAGTCAAAACTAGACAAAAAAGTTGAAACGGAAAAAACATTAAATTGAGAAAAACTGATAAAAAAGGATTAACAATTCAAAATACATTTTTGTTAATGTTTTTTTAAGGACGTGGAGAGGAAAAACAAAGCAAGTAAGATGAACGGGAGGAGGTAATTTTTTTTCTCTATATGAATACAAATTACAAAAACATATTAATGAAGCCCTTAAAATATTAAATTTTAGGACAATAATCAACCATAAATCATTGACTCTTGAAGTTATTTTCTTCTATTTGATTCAATGTACTACCTTTGTCCTTCTACTGTCATGTTTCCTATGTAATCTTTGAAACAATAACTAGCATTGGAACGACAAAACTGTATAATAATCAAGTTTAATATTATATGTGGGCTTCTATAAAATGGATTACTATCATCTTTTGTTTTTGGATTCATTAATTCCTTGCGACATAGTTGTATTGCACAATTTAGCGTATCAAAAAAACAAAACATTTCTTAAATGTCTATAGTCCTTTATTTATAATGTGGGCCCTATTCAACAATAAACAAGATCCTTCCAAAATGGCTTCATACACACCCTAGGACAGTTAAATTCTATGCTTTGCTACTATTTTTATGACGTTCCGAGCCTACACCCTCGATGTGACTGACACTCGAAAACATTTCTTACATCCAAAGGGATCCTCATCTGTGTTGTATACAAGTAGAAAACTTACTCAATCATACATAAGCATCAACTTTAAACGAACATTTAAAACAGTTTACTGAATCTCAAAACATCATGAATATATTGAGTATGAAACATAAATTTTAAATAAAACATCTTTAATTGAAAAACTCTACAAAACTATCTAACTATGAAACGTCTAATCTATACAAGGATCTTGTGTTGGGATAAGATCCGCGACTCGTCAAGAGAACTACTAGTAACAATTAATTGAAATTGGAGTCCTCCAAAAGCAAGAAGGTCTTACATCTTAAAAGTTGGCGAGCAGAAGAGGTGATCTCAACGGACTCTTATTGAGGATCCTAAGAACAAATATCTGCATCATTGAAGATGTCGGTCGAATGACATCAGTACATTGAATGTACAAGTATGTAATACAGTTTAATAATAAATAAATTAAAGAAAGGATTGCAATATATGATAATTTACTCAACCTGAGTGTAAATAAATAAATTATTTAAATAATTTAAAGCTTTATAAAATACTATCTCATCACTAAAATCAACAGAATAAGTGATATATAATAATACACTTTATTTCATAATATACTTTTCTTGTAGGGAGTTTGTCTAACTCATAACCATTTTTTAGTATAACAATGATACAACTCCCGCCGCACGTTGCAAGGGCCCAACCTATACCATGTCGGTGGTATAAGATGATATCGTAACTATTAATCCAACTATATACCTTCTCAAAGGAGGTGAAGAGTCCCATTGTAACACCTCAGGACTCATAATGAAGAAATTCCTAGATTTCAGAAAAATAGGTGACAGTACTAGCAGAACCACCCACGGACCGTGGGTAGACCAATAAATAGTTGGTGAGGTTCCGTCGTTAAGGCCAAAATATTGATGTTGTTTGATCACACCCAGGGTCAACCACTATAATCCTTGGATGGACCTACGGACGATAGGTATGATCGTATGTGAGGTTCATAAACAAATTGGAGGGAATTGGTTATTGGGTCAACATTAAATGGTCATTATTTTAGCACAAAATAACTTAGGTGGCCCACCACCTATCAAATTAAGATAATTAAATCATCTTTCATACTCTCCCAACTAGGCTAAAATCCCATCTCTGAGTAAAAAAGTATGCTCGTTTTAGTGAAGCTTTATTAGGCATCACACAAACTGTGACTGCAATCGACGGTTTGTGATCCAAACGACTGTCCGTATGTCCCTCCATGGATGGACCAAATCAACTTTTATGTTAAGGTCATGTAGGTATTTTTGGTAGGCGTTGGGGCTCTTAAACTACGTGGTTTAATGTCTAAAGTACGTCGTTTTACTCAATATAGGCCTTATAACATAGTCATAATTGAAAAAAATCATCCAAAATTGGAGCAAAAATAAGAGGAAAAATCGACCAAACCTCCCAAGAATAAGAAACAATGTTCTTTAAATTTCAGCCCCGAAATACAAGGATTTGTCAGAAAAGTCACCAATTATGTAGCTTTTAATTTTAGTGGATTCCTTTCATCCACTAGGTCCCTAGAATCCAACTAGTTTCTTGATTCTCCATATCTTGTTTAGACCTAGTTTTTCTAAGACCATGTATATTTACTGTGATTTATCTATTGTAGTATAATGAGTACGAGATTTGGAATCATCTAGGACATTTTTATAGTGGTATTAATGTCTTCAAATTGCCTTAAAAGAAAGGTAAGGACATAACTGGACAAAAAGGAACCGAAGAGCTCAAGAAGTGAAGAAAACACAATCCTAGATATCGCAATGACCACTCGATTCACCGTCAAGTGGCTTATTGTCCGGTCCAACGATCTAGCATGCCATCTCGAGGGAATAACTAAGTTTGTGGTAGAAACGATCAGTGGTCAGATCGTCGATCAGTTCTGCGGTAACAAATTGTATCTCCTAAAGATACAAGATTTGAGATGTTGAAGGCCAATGCGAAATTGCGATGAAAGAGGACAGTTAACGGATCACCGATCGGTTTGGCATGGCGCGACTTAATCTACTCACTGGACTTTCATGCTTAATTTGGAGAATTTGAAAAGTGGGTCTCATAATTTCATTCTTGGAAAGCATTGCAAAGTCTTGGAGACTCTTACTCACACCAAGTCTAATGCATTTGGTAACCTATTATCTAGTTTTATGATATGTAGCTAAAACTCCAATTATTGGGGTGTGACTTTTATTTGTCGAATTCTTGTATGGGTATTATTGTTTGATAATTAAATCGTTGTTTTAATATTGGTTTAATTATTTGTTGAGTTTTAATTTATGAATTTAGGTGCAATTGCAGTTCTTGTTTTGAGTTGTTAGCTTGTTGAAAAAGATGTTTTGGGACCAAATAATTTGAATAAGGATTTGTGGGTATTGTTTTAATATGGGTTCAGCTCAAGAATGTGAATCTTAAATCCAATCCTACACATATAGCTCGAGAGAGTGGATTGACTAAGGTTACGGGCTGGTTATCTTGTTAATATTGCTGTTGTTAGAAAGAATTACCTGGACCGTAATAGTTATTCGAGTAAAAACTATTACACTTAAAGTCTAGCCTACCCATAATGTTTCAGAAAATTATCTTTAGATTTAAATTAGCCATATAGCATAATTAGCTTATAATCGATCAAATCCCAGTAACTCCTCCCCATATGGTTATTTTCCCCTTGTTTTATCTGTTGTTTCAGCTATTTATTGCAAAATCAAACCGCGCATACGACATTTGTTGTCACACATTCATATTTATTTGTATTTTTTTTCATAAATGTATTCCTACAACCTTTTAAATGATGTTTGTACTTCATAATTGAATATTACGCACATACCACTCCTTGTGGATTCGACCTAAATTCTTCCTTGTGTTTCATATTGATTAATGATCGTGTACACTTAGAATCTGATGCGATGTGTTTGAAACATCTAATCGAACTAATACCCATGCCGTGGAATTGTGTTGTTAAATTATTTTTAGTGAAGTAGAATTGTAATTTCTTTGATAGTTGAATCGACTAAATTTTTTTTTTGTTGTTGTTGATTGTTTTGAGCAGAAGAACATATTAGCGTAAACGGGAGTAATTCTATCCAAGTGGGCAACAAAGACGACACTGAAAATATGAACGATGCAAATGACCCAATTCAATTGGGTTGTGTTTGTACAATTCGTCAACCTCCGACTGAATGAAATGTTGTGTTCCACATCACAAGCACAATACTTCAGCTCCTACAACATAAAAGTTTATTTGAGGGGCTGACTCATGACGATCCCCATGAGAATATTAGTAACATTGTGGATGTCAGTGGTGGGTTTTCATTTTCGAACATATCACAAGAATCAATCCGTCTTAGGTTGTTTCCATTCTCTTTGATTGGTGAAGCTACTAAATTGTTGACTGGATAATAATCACAACTCCTTCCCTACAAATTTAGGATATGAGAGACAAGCAAACATCAGGAAGGGTATGCATGCATGGGATAATTTATTGTGTAAAGAGCTATTTGTAAAATCTTTATGTCTAGTCATAATGGAAAAGGTTAAGGCTTAAGCCAATTGGTGCCTGTTTTTTGCAGCACTGCAGAACAAAATATCATATTGTTGAGCTTTAAAATTTTTTGTTGCATACATAGAGCTAATTCTAAAAATGATGAATTATTCAAAATTAGGATAATCAGACTCCCGCCAAGTGTTAATATCATCTCTTTGTATTGTTTGCGCGTTTCATTTAAAATTTCTAATACATAGTTCTCAGATAAGAGTCTAGTGTTTGAAGGGAAAGTAGAGGAACTCATATTTCCTAGAGTGTGAAAATGATAAAACAAAATAATAACCAACTTGCCTATTCATTTATAGTGGAGAATTTTGTTAGCATATTGAAAATGGTACATCTAATACCTAGATAATGAATCAATTAAGGACCATGCCATCAAAACTAAAGACTCAGATAAATATGCAACTATCATGGAAATGACAATCATATTAAAGTTTCCTTTTGACTTAGTTAATGTTAAAGATTTCGTTAGATATTGTTATTGTTTTGCATTTGATTTTTGAGAAATAGAACATGCAATTATAGGGGATCGTCTGCTATACATTTTATGAGGTCATTAAATGTCAAATATCCATGTTTTTAAGTCATTTTTTTCTTTATCGGTATTTTTTTTTGGTTGCCCGTTTGATAAGAAAATAAAACAACAAATGCCAATTTTAAAAGGCGTTGCAATTATTTGATGTTAGGTATCTGCATCAATAAGAATTCTTTTGATGTATGATGAAATGCATGGAACATGTTTGAAAAGTAATCTCAGGAGAAACTGTTTCAAGAAGGACCTCTATAAGTCACAATTTTTCATAAAAGTCAACTTTTGATCACTGTGACAACGGTTCATCAAAGTCGCAACTCATAATTTTCCATTGACACATTTTATAACCCAACAATCCTCTGCATGAATGGAGAATGACTTCAAGACAAAGAAACTGAAAAATATTTGTACTTTACAAGTAAGAATTAATTGCATCTAGATAAGTAGTATTTCATCCCGTGAGTCCAGGACGTCATTTGGTCTGACAACAAAATTTTGAGGGGTCTTTTGGTCTTTTCCTAGTTCATTTAAGCCTAGAAACATAACAAGAACTTACCTAACTCAAAATCATAAATGAAAACTTAGAAATTTAGAAGCAAGAAAGGAGAAAAAGGTCAAGAACCTAGGTTCAAGAATGCAGAAAGGTTCCAGAAGTTCCAGACCCAATATCTAAATATTTCTTCGTGGATTTCATCATCAGGTATGTGGGATTTCATTAGTGGGTTCATTTCACCCATTAGGTCCCTAGTTTTTAGTCAGTTATTGATTCTTTTATCATGAATAGACTTAGGGCTTCTAGAATTACAACATATCATCATGAATTAGTTAGATATATGTTCCAAAGGAGATTGTAATATTACTCTTCAAATTATTGCATGAATTTCATAACACTAGTTACATATTTCTTTAGTTCTTGAATTACACACGCTAGGTAAGATATTTTAGTGACTTCAGATATACATGCCTCAATTATTAATGAATAATTATCACATAAGTTGTTGCATTCTTAGTTTACATGATCAGTTTTGAGCTATCCAGTATTTATATAAATTCAGTCATAATGTCTTAATCACTTAATTCATTGGGAGTAGCTTAATACCATGTTGTACTAGGGTTCAACATAGCCAAATAGTCCCCGAAATACTAGCCAAGAAGGTTGTCAATCCCCTCTGTGGGCATCAGTTTATTGATCACGCCAACATTCGTTAATACCTCTGGAAAGGCATATTGGTTCCTCTTGATAGGGCGTATACATCAAACTCCTCATTTAACTCATGTGGGTTTACTATTTGTTATTACCTCCCATAGTTCAATTAGACTTTATTACATTGCCCAGATTTATAGTTCAGTTAGTATTTATTCTTAGCATGTTATAAATTTGGTCAATGAATCTATTTAGCTCAGAATTCAGTATATCATCTTCAGAATATTATACTTGCTTTTATGCTTGGCCGGTTTTTTATTATTTCTACTTTAATATATCCTATATGCTCAGTACCTTTCAAGTAATGACCCATACATGCGCTGCATCTTCTCGTGATGTATGTTCAGGTTCTTAGCATCTAGATCACACTTAGGTCAATTTCCGATCGCCAGTTTAGGAGAATCAGTGGTGAGTCCTCATTCTCTGAGGACAATATTCATGAGTTATTTATAGTATTTTAGTCCTTTAGTTTCAGTTTTTGCTAGACTTTGTTGGGGCCTGGTCAAGTATTTCTTGTCAGTTAGAGGCTTATTTTGAGACACAATTAGTTTTAGCTTAGTATTGAGTTAATATTTTCTTTGTATTAAACTCTTCAGTATTTAAAATATCTCAGTTATAAAATATGAGTTTTCCCAGCTTTTCATTTTAATTATGATTTAGATTCTTCATCAGCTTATTTTCTTTAGTATGCTCATGATTATGCCAACAAGGTTACCTTTTGATCACTTGTGGTCCTAGGCTCATGTCCGCGTCTCGTAGGTAGCTCGTGGCATGAAAAACTTTGTATTAGAGCACTAGGTTTAAGTGTCCTTGGATGTCTAAAAATTGGCACTAGGTATATTCCTTTTTATGTGTGTGAATCGCATGACATCTGATGAGAGAAAGGCTACGAAGTGTTTTAGGAAAACATCACTTAATGTTTACTCTTTAACGTACGAAATGTATGATCTAATTCCATTCTTACTTGACGTTCTACATTTTAAATCATGACTCCTCGTAGAGCTAACGCTAGAAATGTGAATGCCAGAATTGCAAACGCAACTCCTCTGGTCACAGATCAGGATGTATCCAATGTTGAATTTAGGAACTTCATTCAGATGTTGGCTCACAGAGTGGACAACCAGAATAATCAGCGGGTTCAATCTCAGGTGAATAAAAATGGTGGATCAATAATAGGTATGGTTCGGGCTTTTTTAGGATGAATTCTCCTGAAATCATAGGATCGCAAACTAGTGAGGATCCCCAAAATTTCTTGCATGATATTAACAAGATCTTTTAGGTGATGCAGCTCACTAAAATGATCGTGTTGAGTTGGCATCATACCCGTTTAAAATTGTTGCTGATATCTGATACACTAGTGGAAGGAAAATGGGGGTACACATGCAATTCCTATTACTTGGTATTGCTTTATTGAAACGTTTCTCGACATGTTATTCCAATAGAGATGAGAGAAGCAAAGGCTCAATAATTCATTAACTTAAGGTAGGGAAACACGACGGTCCAAGAGTATGGCCTCAAGTTTAATCAATTCTCCAGGTATGCTCCTCACATGATTGCTGGCTCCAGGGCCCAGATGAATAAGTTCTTGTATCGAGTGTCAGATTTTGAGAAAATTGAGTGCAGAAATGCTATGTTACTGGAGATATGAATATATCAAGGTTGATGACTCATGCTCAGCAAGTTGAAAGTGATAAACTTAAGGAACATGCTAAGGATATAAAAAGTCTAGGAATGGGAACTATGACTACTCTCAATATAAATCTGGTGGCAGAAATCGCTCGCAGAGTCAACATAAACAAGTATAATCAGCTAGTGTTCCATCTGCTAAGAACAAGTATAATAAGAAGGTTAGGGCTGTACGATCTAAGTCTCAGGAAAGTGTTACAGGCACCAAGACATACCCTATTTTCCCTATTTGTAGTAAGAATAATCCACGCGAGTGCCTCGCAGGAAAGGAATGATGTTTTGGGTGTGGTCAGTCAGGTCACATGTTGAGAGATTGTCCTTGTAGGCAGGGTCAAGGAGGTGGTAATGGTAGAGCTCAGTCTACAACTTCAGCAGCACTAACAAGTCGCCCGACTCATTAGGGTAACTTATCTGGTGCAGGTGGCGGTCAACAAAAGAACAGGTTGTATGCTCTTCAAGCTCGCTAGGATCAAGAAGGTTCTCTTGATGTAGTTACGGGAACATTACGAGTCTTTGACCTTGATGTTTATGCAATGTTAGATCCAGGGTCTATTATTTCTTTTGTAACTCCTTACATAGTAGTCCAATTCAGTGTCAGTCCAAAAACTCTCTCAGAACCTTTCTCAGTCTCTACTCTAGTCGGTGATCCTGTTATAGCTAGATGCGTATACATAAATAAACATGTCATAGTATCTTAGAAAGTCACCTAACCATATCTTCTAGAGGTAGAAATGGTAGACTTCAATGTAATTCTAGGCATGGATTGGTTACATTTATGTTATGCCTCACTCGATTATAGAACAAGGATTGTTCTTTTTCGATTTCCAAACAAACCAATCTTAGAATGGACGAGAAGTAGCTTAGCGCCTATGGGACGATTCATATCTTACCTTAAGGCCAGAAAGAAGATTTCTAAAGGTTATCTCTATTACTTAGTTCGAGTTAAGTATTCTAGCTCTAAAACTCCAATTTTTGAGTCAGTTCTAAAAGTCAGTGACTTTCCAGAAGTGTTTCCAGAAGATCTTCCTGGAGTCCCTCCCTAAAGGGAAATCAACTTTAAAATTGATCTCTTTCCAGATACTAACCTATTTTTATTTCTCATTACAGAACGGCTCCAGCTAAGCTTAAGAAATTGAAAGAGAACTTGAAAGACCTTTTAGATAAGGGCTTCATCAGACCTAGTATTTCGCCATTGGGTGCTCCAGTGTTGTTCGTAAAGCAAAAATAGGATTCTCTCAGAATGTGCATTGACTATATATAATTGAACAAAGTCACAATCAAGAATAAGTATATCATCCCCATGATTGATGCCTTGATTAACCAACTTCAGGGTTCTAGTTGTTTCTTAAAGATAGACCTTAGATCAGGTTATCATCGGCTTACAGTAAGAGATGAAGACATTCCGAGAATAGCCTTTAGAACTCGGTATGGTCATTATGAATTTATAGTAATGTCATTTGGACTAACCAATTCTCATACATATTTCATGGATTTGATGAACCAAGTGTTTAAAATGTACTTGGACTTGTTTGTTATCATCTTTATTGATGATATCCTCATGTACTGTAGAAATGAGGAAGAACATGAGAGTCATTTGAGGGTTGCTCTATAGACTCTCAAAGATCGCCAGTTATTCCCTAAGTTTAGCAAATGTGAGTTTTGGTTGCAATCCATTGCTTTTCTTTGTTACATTGTTTCTAATGAGAGGATCTGAGTGGATTCGATGAGGATAGAAGCAGTGAAACAATGGCTCAGACCTACCTCTGCTTCATATATGAGAAGTTTCTTAGGTCTAGAAGGTTATTATAGATTGTTCTTGGAGGGATTTTCATCCATATCCTCACCATTGATTAGGTTGACTCAGAAGATGGTGAAGTTTTAATCGTCAGATTATTGTGAGAATAACTTTGTATAATTGAAAACTATATTGACTACAACTCCTCTATTGGCTTTACCAAAGGGTTCAGATAGTTATGTGATCTATTGTCGTGCATCCAGAGTTGGCCTTGGTTGTGTTTGGATGCATCGAGATAAGGTTATAGGTTATGATTCTAGACCACTTAAGGTGCATGAGAAGAACTATTCAAATTTTGACCTTGCGCTTGCAATAGTGGTGTTTGCACTCACGATCTTCATACACTACTTGTATGGTGTTCACTGACCATAAGAGCCTTCAGTATGTGTTCACCTAGAAAGAGTTGAATCAACGCCAGAGGAGATGACTTGAGTTCCTAAAGGATTATGATATGAGTGAATTACCTTCTTGGTAAGACGAATGTAAAAGCATATGCTCTTAGGAGATTATCTATGGGTAGTGTAGCCCAATTTGAGGAAGAAAGGAAGGAGCTAGTGAAGGATGTTGTAGTCCATAATCAGAGAGTGGCGGTTTTCTCCCAAGAGGAAGATGGCGTACAATTCACTACCAGGGTAGATTGTGTGTTTCTAATGTGGGTAAGTTGAGGAACATATTCTTAAAGAAACTGATAACTCTAGATATTATATTCATCCAGGTGCCCCTAAGATGGACCGTGATCTACCGGAAGTCAATTGCTTTAATGGCATGAAGAGGTATATAGATGATTTTTTGAGAAAGTGCCCCAATTGCCAACAAGTCCAAGTTGAACATAAAAAACAAAGGGGTATGACTCAGGAGATCAAAAAATTCATACTTTGAAGTGGGAAGTTATCAATATGGATTTCATCACATGATTACCTCGAACTCGCAAACAACATGACTGAATTTGGGTTGATACTTGACAGGATGACTAGGTCTTCTCCCTTTTTCGTGGTCAAGACTATTAATTTGGCAGAGGATTATGCCAAGTTTTCCATGAATGAAATTGTGAGGTTGCATGGGGTTTATTTTTGTATCATCTCAGATAGAGGTCCTCATTTTAGCTCTAATTTCTCGAAGTCATTTCAGAACAGTCTTGGTATTCAGGTTAACCTTAGTACAACATTTCACTTGAAGACGGAAGGATAGGTAGAGTGTACCATTTAGACCGTAGAGGATATTTTAATAGATGTGTGATTGATTTCCAGGGTAGTTGGGATGATCACCTCCCTCTTATTTATTTCGCCTACAACAATAGCTACCATACCAACATTTAGAGGGCCCCTTTTGAGGCAATGTATGGGCATAGATATAGATATCCTGTTGGTTAGTTTGATGTAGGTGAAACAACTTTAATAGGGACAAATTCAATCCTTTATACTATAGAGACGGTGCAGCTCATTATATTGAGTAAAGATAGCCCAGAGTCGTCAGAAATCTTATGCAGATGTAAGGAAAATGGAACTAGAGTTCCAAGTTGATGATTGGGTTTTCCTGAAAGTGTTATCTATGAATTGGTTAATGCGATTTGGCTAGAAAGGGAAGCTCAACACTAGATATGGAGGCCTTTACAAGATCTTGAAAAGGGTTGGAAAGGTGTCATATGAGTTAGAGTTGCCAGCATAACTAGTAGCAATGCATCCAGTCTTCCATATATTGCTCTTGAAGAAGTGCGTGGGTGTCCTAGCCTCTGTAGTGCAATTAGAGAGTGTGGCGGTGAAGGATAGTCATTCTTACGAGGATGTACCAGTTGATATTCTTGACCATCAGGTTAGACGGTTGAGACACAAAGAAGTAGTTTCAGTCAAGGTCTTATGGATGAGTCAGTCCGTAGAGGGAGCTACTTGGGTAGCTGAAGCAGCCATGAAAGCCAAGTATCCTCACCTATTTCCTTCCGATCCCACTCGAGCATGAGCTATTTTATTAGTTCCTCTTCAATTTTTCAGTCATTCATGCGTGAATTCAGCCTTAGGATCATGTTCCCTCAATTTGTACTTGCATTTTAAGAGTATTTGCATGTTATTGGAACTTAATCAAGTCAAAAACTCAGTCCTCATTGTTTAGTAGTAGGGGTTGCAACTCTTTCTCTCTATATCAACTATTTTAGTGTGCATTCGAGGACGAATGTTCTCAGGGGGGGGGATAATGTGACACTCCATATCTAAAATAGACCAAAATTAGATTTTTAGAAACTTGCAGTGCAATCGATGTTAAATATCCAAATACTATAGTTTGATCTACGGCCCGTACTGCACATCCGTCGTTGTCACTGAAACTCTCCCAAAACTCAGCCTAGAAAAATCGACTAAGTGTCGACCCACGAACCGACCTACGGTCCGTAAGTCAGACTACGGTCCGTGGTGAGTGTTCGTGGATTGAGACTCAGTTACCCTACCTGTGACATGAAGTAAGGATTACCAGCAGGGACTATCGTTCGATCTACTATCAGTAGGTCTAACTGTAGGTAAAGTTAGTAGTTAGTGGGGGGGGGGGGAATGTTGTTGGGTCAACTTCAAATGTACATAACTCATATCACAAAGTGAATTAGGTGTCCCATGAACTATGAAATTATAGATAATTTAATATTCTTTCCATAGCCACCGTGTTTGCTAAAATCCAACCTCTAAGTAGAAAGTTATGCCCGTTTTAAGAAAGGCATGTTGAGCAGACCAAAACTCGGACCCAAACGACGGACCATCAATTAAACAACGGCCCGTCAGTCCTTCCATCTTTTGGTCCTAGAACAAAATTTTTAGGGGTCTTTTGGTCTTTTCCTAGTTCTTTTAACCCTATACATCGTTTAATCCCTAAATCATCAGATTTTAGTCAGTGTAAGACTAGAAACATAAAAAGAACTTACCTAAGTCAAAATCATAAATCAAAACTTAGAAAATTAGAAGTAAGAAAGGTGAAAAATGTCAAGAACCCTAGTTCAATAACGCAGGAAGGTTCCAACAGTTCCAACCCCGATACCTAGATATTTATCTGTGGTATCATTACAAGGTATGTGGGATTTTACTAGTGGGTTCCTTTAACCCATTTGGTCCCTAGTTATCAGTCAGTTCTTGATTCTTTTATCATGAATAGACCTAGAACTTCTAGAATTACAACACATCATCACGAATTAGTTAGATATATGTTCTAAATCAGTTTGTAAAGTTATTACTCTGATTATTGCATGAATTTTAGAACCCTAGCTATGTATTTCATTATTTCTTGAATTACACACGCTAGGTCATATATTTTAGTTATTTCAGATATACATTCCTTAATTATTAATGCATAATTATCAGATTAATTGTTGCATTCTCAACTGGAATGTTCAGTTTTGAGCTATTCAGTATTTAAAGAAATTGAGTCATAATGTCATAATCAGCTAATTCATTAGGAGTAGCTCAATATCGAGTTGGACTAGGGTTTAACATACCCATAGTCTTAGAACTAAAAGTCAAGTAGGCTGTCAGTCCCCTCGATGACGCGTATACATCGAACTCTACGTTTAGCTCTTGTGATTTTATTATCGGTTATTAGTAGCTCCCGTAGTTTTGTCAGACTCTATTGCATTGACCATATTTGACAGTTCAGTTAGTATTAAGTCTCAACATGTTATAAATTTTGTCACTGCACCTCGTTCGATCAGAATTCAGTAAATCATGTTAAGAATATTATACTTGCTTTTGTGATTTTTCGTTATGTATTATATCAACTTTACTTTATCCTACATGCTAAGTACCTTTCAAGTACTAACGCATACGTGCACTACATCTTCTCATGATGTAGGTTCAGGTTCTCAGCATGCTTAACACAGTTAGGTCGATTTTCGATCTCCAGTTCAGGAGAATCATTGGTGAGTCCTCATACTTCAAGGACAATATTCATGAGTTATTGCTAGTATTTTAGTTATGTAGTCTTAGTTTTTGCGTGAATTAGCTGGGGCCTGTCCCAGCATTTGTAGTTAGTTAGTTTCAGCTTAGTATTGAGTTAATAGTTTCTTTGTATTGAACTCATCAGTATTTCAAATATCTCAGTTATAATATATGAGTTTTCCCATATTTCCATTTTAATTATCATTTAGCTTCCACATCAGTTTATTATCTTTAGTATGCTCATGATCATGCATGCAGGGTTAGCTTGAGATCATTTGTAGTCTTAGGTCCCATGTTCGCCTCTTAGGGTAGCTCGGGGCGTGACAAGTATGGTTTCCCTTGTACTTTTCATAGTGAACATATGTCGGATATACTTGGTCAAATTGTATATGCAATATAGTTTAATCGTTGAGTTTTGGTGTATACCTAGACAACCATAGGTCACACAATTAACCCTTTAGAGTTTATGGTTCTTACGGTTTGGTTCGTTTCAATCATTAACACCTCCTGGTTCCATGACTCTATAGAGAAATGGGATTTTCACAAGAATTATCTTTTAAGTGGCTTACTCTTCACACTTACGTTGGTGCTTTATAAATTTGTTATAGCATAAATACTCTATTCGGTCAAATCTGTCAAACTTAGCAAATCATAAAAAACTCAATGCTTTATTAACTCATTAAAAAACCATAATGTTGTATCCTTGTCCAGCGCATTGTTTTCATCATGGGAACGCATTGAGTTTTTTGACAATGCAGAACCGTGAGTCACCACTATTTTTTTCTCTTTGAATTTACCTTTTGGACCTCCAGCCTACTCGATAGAATTACCGCCGTGATGACTTGTCCTAAGCCGTAAACTCATTCCCTTTGATGATCATTCAACAATCTCTCTAATTAGGCCTTTTTAAGTGGATCAACAGATTAGCCTTTGACATTACATAGTTAAATGTATAATTCCACTAAAGAGATTGGTTTTCTATAATGCCTATGTCTTGAATGACAAGACTTTCTTTCGTATATTATGCTCCACGCCCTTCTTATTGCATCTTGACTATCAAAGTGTATAATATTGATGCCATTGATTTAGGCCAAAAAGAATATCTATCACGAAATTCTGGAGTCTTTCAACTTATTCACCGACCTTATCTAGAGCACCTAGCTCACAGATCATTGTAGAACTAGCGATACATGTCTTTTTTGGAAGCTCTCCAAGATACTACTACTCTACCAAGATTAAATACATGTTTACTCATGGATTTTACTTCATTTTTCCAGTGGTCTTATTTGTATAAATATATCCTTTCAATACTGCTCAGTATGTAGATTTGAGTATTTCTTAAGTACTCCAGAACTTTTTTTTTGTCATCCAATGAGTTTTATTGGGATCACTCCTGAACCGAATAATTTCATCAACAGTACATGCTATATCTAATTGCGCATAGTTTGTGATATACATAATACTACCAAAAACTCTAGCACAATACAATTATGAGTCACTTTTGCATTTAATCTTTTGAAAGGCAAAACTCACTTTTATTGGAGACTTGACAATATTGAAATCCAAAGATTTGAACTAGTAAAGTACCATTTCAATGCAATGAGACCGTGACAATGCTAAACATGATGGAGTAGTAAGCATTCTTATACCTAAGATAACATCACCATCTCCAAAAAAATTCATATCAAATTTGTTTTCTGGCATACGTTTCGTAGCATTTATGTCATTAGTGTCTCTATTGGTGATCAACATAACACCAATATACAATAAAAAATGACCTTATGATTTTAATGAGAACACATTATCAATTCCATCATTCTTAAATAAATTTCAAACATGGTATGTTCAAATTTCTTATGTCATTGTTTGAGTCCTTGCTTAATTCCATAATGTGAGAAATTTACACACTTTGTTATCTTTATCAGGAACACCAAAAACCCTCAGGCTACTCTATGTAAATTTCTTCCTCTAATTCTCTATTAAAAATAGTTGTTTTCACATTCATTTGATGAATTTGGAGAACATATACCACATCTAACATAATTAACATCCAAATGAATGTAATTCTCATTTTTTGCGAGTATGTGTCAAAAATATAAAGACCTTATTCTTGTCTTGCTATATATTTGTCAACTGTTCCATCGAATATGACTTTCCTTTTTATGATTCAATTTGAACCAATAAGTTTATTTTCTTGAGGAATATCAACCAACATCCAATAGGATTGCTCAAGATTGAACCATTTAACTTTTGATGCCATCTGTTCAAAAGGATAAGTCTATAGACGGCAAAAGAATTTTTGCAAAAAGTAGATTAGAAGGAATTATATATCCTTTGACATTTACTACACATAAGAATCTCCGAATTATGTATATTATCCTTTGGTTCATTCGAAGATCGCTTAGACCTTTCACACGACTACTCAAGTCTAATTTTTTACACTACACAGTCTTAAGTCCTATTTTAATCTTTTAAGGAATAGGAACTTGGACTTTTGCTAGACACCCCACACTTTTAAAGGTTTAAAGTTGGATTTTCTTCTTTTTCATTTAGCATATGGAATATATTATGTCCTTGAGAAATACTTTTTATTGCTTTTTTAAAAAAAAAGGCAACTTTTTGTTGTTCCCTTTTACGGTAAGGATAGTTCCTCTATTTAAGTTTTATGGTAAAAATTAACTTATAAGTAATGCAACCATCATTTTTTGGTTCTTTTCCATTAGATTGAGGTGAAAGATTCTAATTTTCAAACGTATTTTTCTTCAAAATTATATTTTTTACTTTCCATCCCTAGTACTTCTTATCTTTTTCCCAACAAATTTTCATCTTCAATATTATATTATCTACATATTTCGTCCTTACCATTCAACAAATAGACATAGTCGTTTCTAATGCTATTGTCTAGGAAAGTTATGAGATGCATTTTTCTACCACTATGTGGTGTTGACTTCATATGGAAAATGTAGAATTCCTTTCAACAGATTTATAAGAATGTAATCACACTTAGATTCGAAAAAAACCTGACATTTTTATTTATTGCACTAAAAGTTAGACAAAACTTCTACGTTGATAAGCTTAACTTCTATGTTGATTAGTTTTTTCTTTCAAACAGTTTGACTCAAGGAAGTAAGAACAAATAAAAATATTGAGTTTGAAAAACACTCCACGAGGTAGCTTAATCTGACAAATTTTTGTTTCTATTTCTTACAATTTTCTTTGATACAAACATTGTTTAGAGCCATCACCTTGTCAAATATCATTTTCATAAGGACCTTTCCATAACATTCAATTTGATTGTTAAAAAATTATCCATGAAAAAAGTTTCATCGGCTCCAATAAACACAATATAATCCAAATGCTTCTTTTAGCAAACATGACAATGATTATTCACCAATACTCATGTCTTTATAAACTGTTGTATTAATAGACATATCTTTTCATGAAAAATCACAACATTTAAAGGTATAGTTTTCATAAAAGAACACAATCATTTTGAATAAGTATACATATAATTTTGTAGTGTCATACTAGTCATACAATAAACTTGTAAATGAGAAACTTCACTACCACAATATCAAAAATATTCTAAGAATTTTGTGGTCTAAAATAATACATAAGTATCATCGAATTTCATGTCTTGTGCTCTAAATTTAAATAAACAGTAAGTATCATTTTATCTTTTAAATAAGCAAAGAACCCTCCACATTATAAATATGATCTCAAAATTATTTTTCAACTATTTGAAAATAGTTTCTCCACATTTTATTTTCAGAATATCGAAATGTTATTGAAAGCATGATACCTCCTTTGGACATATTATTCTAAGAAATAATTATAGTGCTTCGGTTCTCTTTGATAATATTTTCATAGTGTAAAAGTTCATACCTTGAAACACCTATTCCAGGAGCAAACTGACACACTTTTAAGTCACTGGTACTTTTTTCCTATCACAGTTATACATATCACTTCGTATTTATAATAGTAACAAGGACATCATTTTTAAACAATTTTTTTCTATGTAACAATGAAGTTTGTAGAAGACCAAAAGTACAACAGTGACTTATTAGGTGGAGTTTTCATATTCTTCAAACAATTAAATAGTTCAATTTACTTAGAGTAGAAAACTACAAAAGTTTTAGATACAATCAAGTTCAAAAGGAGCATAAAACTTCAAAAAAAATTCTCCAAATGGAATAAAACATATTCATAGATTATCACATATATATGTTTTTCTTTTCAAATAGTGTCTGATCTATAAAATATACGGTTGTTGAACTCTTTCCAAAGATACACATGATAAATATAAGATTTTTTAACCTTTAGAAACTATTTTCTCCTTAGATAACTAATAAGAAGGTTACCTGGTGTAATCTTCAACCAGAATACCACCAATATTTCTGGTACATTCTCACTTCGACCTTGCTAACCAAACACTCAATTATTAAGAAGTTGTGCATTGATATTTTACTTCCATAATCTGTTTCCCTCAATCGTTAGAATATAAGAAATACTAGTAGTATAGTGTTTTCCTTAAGTTTGTTGGTCATCTTGTATTCCTAAGATAATTAGAATAAAACTACGAAGAACTCGGTAACAAACTACAATGTTTAAAGAGTATTTTTAAAACTATAAAGTTAAGACTAGCATAGAAAATATAAACACTAAGAGATAAGAAACAATATAAAATAATTGTTTTCAAAGAAAGAAATTAAGCAGAGTGAATGCATAGTGTCCCCTTAAGAGAATTATCCCCCTCAAAAACTCGAGGTAACGAAATATATCCTCCGGGATAGAATGATCTTACTCACCGCTCTATCGGTATATAAAATCATGGTGTTAGCGAACCACTCAACGAGAGTCAAATACACTTTGAATACTAGATTTAGTAGAAGAAGAAGAAGTCCAGAAATATTTTGCAAAGAATGGGAGGAAATCACTCAATTTATGGGAAATAAATGGTAGTGTGAAAAAGTTCTTATTTTTCCTTACAAGAAAAGTCACAATCGTTAGGAAAAGTCACCACCTTTCACAAAAGTCACAACGTTTCATAAAAGTCACAACTTTTCATAAAATTTGTAACTTTTAATAAATGCCACAACTTTTAATAAAAGTCACAAATCTTCATAAAATTCACAATTTTTCATCAAAGTCATAACTCTTCATAAAATTTGCAGCTCTTCATTTTCCATTCACACCTTTTAAAACCTTACAAACCCTTATTATGAAGTCATGCCTCGACAATTTCCACTGCTCCACCCACTTATCACCTTCAACTATGAAAATTCCATCTCCTAAGAATTCCTATAGTATGTAATAGGTATACTCTCCATGCAGAAAATTTGGAAACTCAAGTTTGGAAATCTGAAAACCGTTATATATACAATTTTGTTACATCTATTTAGACATAAAATATAACAATAGTTTGAGGATATGAAAGATCAAAAATGGTGTACCTTTCCACAGATTTCAAATTGTGTTTTCAGAAAGTATTCAACGTTAGCAGGGTCAAAAGTATAAATCCTTCTATAGAAAGGGCTAATGAATCTGTAAGTCTTGTACTTGCCAGCAAGATCAGTCATGTAGTGGTGCATTTTACGATCTTGAAAACTAGATTGAAAACGTTGCAACCAATTGGATGGTTTCTTTTTTCCATGTAATTTTTTCGTCATAAAATGAAGTATGAACACACAAAACAAGAAAATTGAGGTAATGGTGTCTTTTATAGACATAATAGAGCTATAAAGAATATCCATGCAAACCACTGTCCTATCAGGGGCTATCTTATGTGTAATAATCACAACGCATGATCGTTCGACAAAAATTGATATATTATTTTTATAAATCTTAAAATATACTAAATATTAATAAAGTAATCCATGGTCACAAATAATTGGATGGTTCACCAGTTTAAGGGTTTATTTTTAAGGGTCACATTCTTGAGAGGACATATTTTAAGAAATTTTACAAAGCACAATTGTTTGTTACTTCTTTGAAATGTTTGCACTTTCTTTTTATATAGTGACCTCTAAATTTATTGGGATGTAAAATTAAATTTTTTTTTTAAAATGATTTCTTTAAATAACTCTATTTTAATTTGTAAGTCATACTCTTTCAGTCTAGTCTTATTTGTCATGTTGTGGTATTCGAAAGTCAATTTGACTTATTTTCAAAGTTAAATTAGATTACATTAATTTGATATTTCTGAAAAAAATAATTAAACATTCAACAATTATCATAAAAGTACTATAAATTGTAATTTTTTGCATATCAATATGAATGAAAATACATCTTTAATGTAAGTCAAATTTATTTTAGTTTGACTCCAAAAATAATAACATGGAAATTTACCTAAGTTAGAAAAAGTGAAATCTTACAATTCAAAATAGACAGAAAGATGTTAAGAACAGGAAATATTCTTTTATTGAAATAATAAATAATCTAGAAATTTACTTAAGTTATAAAAAGTGAGTTTTGGTCAACTCAAATGGTCATAACTTCTAGCTCAGAATCAGTTAAGAAAACTCATAGATATGGTTGGGTAGCCGTTTGAATGATCTTTTAAACGCCACCGAGTTTGCGCGATTCCAAGTTCATATGAATAAGTTATGCCCGTTAGAAGTTGGGTTGCTAGATTTAGGAAAGTCTAAATCTTGATTTTATAAGGATAATTTAGTCGTTGCCATACCTTATTGTTTTAATTCATTTCTAGGAGTTTAATTGGGGTAAATACAAACTTTAGTAAGTTTAGAACATTAAATTTCACGCTAGGGCTTAGAGAAATGTGAAAAGAGAAGGAATGAGAAGATCGGTCAAGATTCATTCAAAATTCGTAAAGATTAACTTGTGGATTTCGTCGGGGTGATCCCTACAAAGTAACGTGAGATCGCATAGCATTAGGATAGTTCACGCACTAGCAAATCATGATTTGTTTCAATGAATTTAAGTTCTTTAAAGCTTAGAAATTGAGTTCTTAATGGGTTTGTTGAAGTTATATTAAATTCTTGATTCATTGAAATTGTTGTGGTGTTATTTGATCGGAACCCATGAATTTAGGTTGTTCTTTAGTAGAATCTCTATTTTACATTGAACATTTAGTCAATTTTATGTTTTTCAGAAAAGAAGCCATCAAGTTTTCAGGGTTAGGAGCTGAATAACAGAGAACAAATTTTGTTGGGAAAATAAGGGAAGTGGTGACGCGTCGCGGAGCTGGTTCTTAGTTTTGGGAAAAAAATTTCACATCCCATATTCATCGCGTAACGTTCTCGCTCAAAAGCTATTTTCGAAACCAAAAATTTTATTTCTTCTCCACGGTGCACAGTTACCCTCAGATTTTGATATTTGACTATTTTGTCATGTTAAATTATCTAAAATCATTCCTATCACAAATCATTATCCTTGAATCCACAGTTCAATTCAAGAAAATTTAAGAGTCAAATCAAAAAGTCAAGAGTTATTTCAACATAAGTTCATAAAGTTTTCAAAAGTCATTCACAAACGTTTTAACTTTGTTTTATGACTTATGTTTCAAATTTAAGTAAAGGGTTTGGCTTTGAAATTCATTTATTCATAGAAGTATATTAGAACTAAGTATTCCCAATAATTTAAATTTTTTCACATTTAACAAGAATGGAAAGTTAGAGTTACAAAGAGCCATTAAGCTAGTTCTCAGAAAAGAGGATATGTTTTCTTAATGAAGCAAGAAGAGAAACTTTGATTTCCAAGGTAGGCTTAGAGCTATGTTTTTTAGAACATATCTCAAATCAAAGAAGGAATTATGTTTTTAAAACATAAAATCTAATATAATAATATTTTGGGAGTATTATTGACCACCGATATGGAGGAGAGTTCAGAAAACTCGCAGACCCCATAAACAACGTAGCCACCATTGGTTGAAAAGGGTCATACTTTTTAGATGATTCATTTAGTTGTTTTTAGCATAGATTAGTGGATACAATTAGTAATTCAGGTTATATACTTATAACATGGTATAGGACGGCCCTGGAAGCATGACTTTCTTTATATTGCACTTTTTTAAAACTGCTATACATTGTAATGAGCTAAGTCATCTTCAGTTCATTTGAGCCAGGTAAGTTCTTCAGATTTCTTTGAAGCATATGTTCTCTTAAGCATTCCAACTCACATACATGTACATTCAATGTACTGATGTCAATTTTCCTTAATCTTATTATGACATATATACCTAACTAGGATAGACATCCAACACATCGTTGATCAAGTGAGCAGTTCATCACTTGTTGAGTCTACTGGTGTTCTGCAAGATCCCTTTTATGTATTTTAGTAGTTTCAAATATTTCATTTGTTAGGATAATCGGGGGTCCTGTCCCGACATCTCTCTAAGTATTAGAGGCTTCATATATTGAAAGTCAAATGCTGGTTCTTTAGTCTTTTCATTGTCATTTTTTATGTTATGACTTTAGTTTCCATTTTCGCCAAGTTTATACTTCTAAAAATTCTTAGTATTTTTTTTGCTAAGTGAATAAAGTGATATTTATCATCATACATATGCATATATGTCTTATGTAGAGTAAGTAATTCAGGCCTAGGGTTCTCTTGGGACAAGCAATGGTCTTTGAGTTCCAATCCCGCCTAGGTTGTAGGCTTGGGTCATGAAAAATTTAGTATCAGATCACATATATTAAGACTTCTAGGGAGTTTACAATGTCTTGTATATATATTCCATGTTATCTTTGTGAAGCGCACCACATCAATAACTAGGAGGCTGCAACACTTTGAAAATTTTCTTACTTTTTTATTATTCATTTTATGCGTAAGAGTTTGATATGTCAAAATTTTCTATCTAATTCCTTCTTATGCATGTTTTAGATAATCATGCCTCTACGAAGAGTAGTTAGAGGTCGTGCAGCTAGAAGGAATGTTGAACCTCACTAACAAAGGGTACCCTATGCACCTGAAATTGAACCCCAATGAGAAGATACTAATGATGAGTTCAGAGAGACAATAATGATACTCAGTGAAGCTTTGATTAATCAAGTTGGGCAACAGAGAGGAGCTAGACAAGAAGTGACTGATACTTCTAGGACACAAGATTTGTCAAGGATGAATCCTCGAAGCTTCACTGATTCAAGTACTATTAAGGATCAAGAGAATATCATTGAGGAGCTGAAAAAGGTATTAGATCTGATGGATGTTACTGATATAAAGAGAGTTGAGCTATTTGCATAACAACTAAAGAGTTTTTCTAGGACTTGGTTTGATTATTGGAATGAGTTTATAGATCAAGATGCACCATCTGCGAGTTGGGCTTGTTTTGAGGAGGGCTTCTTGGGGAGTTTCTTTCCTCAAGATTTGAAGGAGGATAAGGTAAGAGAATTTTCTACTCTTAAAGAGGGGTTTCTAACTTATCATGAATATAGGTTGATGTTCACCCATCTATCTCGGTATGCTCCGGAGATTGTTGTGTACATAAGAAGTAGAATGAACTTGTTTGTTATTGGGTTAACTCGTCAGTGGAATTAGGAAGGAATGGATGTAATGCTTATTGGGGACATGGATATCTCGAGGTTAATGGTCTATGTGAAAAAGGTTGAGGAGGACAAGATGAGCAAAAGAGAAGAGTTTAAGAACAAGAGGGCCAAGATAGTGAATGAGTTTGGGCAATAAAAGAGTAATTTCAACCGGAAATCATTCCAAAAGAAACAAAAGGGACCTACTCCATAATCTACTAGTGCACCTGCACCTAAGAAAAGATGGGTTTATAATAATTAGAACTTTAGAGCTAAACATACTTATTTTAATGGTAGCATGGCACAACAGGGGTAATAAGCCTCCCTCATGGGACAAGTGTGGTAGGAATGATTCAGGTACTTATCGTGAGGGATCCATTGGTTCTTTCTAGTGTGGTGATAATTGGCCTTTCATGCGAGAGTGTCCCAAGAAAGAGCATGGAAATGGTAATGGGGGAAATGAGCCCATTCTTCTTCAGTTTCTCCACTAGAAACAGTAGAACCTAGATGGGCTATGTTTGTACTGGCGGGGGAATATACCTCTTGTATGCTATCAATATTTTCCAAGAGAAAGAGGAGTCACCAAAAATTTTCACCAGTATGCTCTAAGAGTTCGAATTTACTGTTTATGATTTGCCAGATCTAGGAGCTAGTTTATCTTTTCTAACTCCTTTATGTTGCTATGAATTGTGATGTTATTCTGAGTAACATAGTGAACCATCTAATGATTGTACACTTGTTAGTGAGTCTATTCTAACAGAGAGAGAGTCATTCGTGATTGTCACATTTCTATCAATCACAGTAGTACCATTGCTTATATAATTAAGTTACACATTGTTGAATTTAATGTCATTCTTGATATGGACTAGCTTCATGCCTTGTATGGCTCAGTTTATTCTAGGACTCACGTTGTCAAGTTTTAGTTTCCAAATGAGCCATTTTTAGAGTGGAAAAGAAGTTCATCAGTGCATAAGGGTCGTTTCATTTGTTCCTTAAGGCAACCAAGTTAGTTTCTAAGGGGTGTGTTTATCACTTTGTCAAGGTTAACAAATCAACCATTGAGATACCTTCTACTCAGAAGGTTTCAATTGTAAAAGAGTCTTCTCTCCTGAGAGAGATAGACATTGATATAGACATTATTCGAGAAATTTCTCCTACATATTTTCCCCCATATAGAATGGAACTAGTAGAGTTGAAAGAGATTAAGGAGCATTGAAAGATCTCGTAGAAAAAGGTTTTATCCCACCAAGTGTTTCACCTTGGGACGCTCCAGTCTTATTTTTGAGGATTAAAGATGAACAAGGTTACTATCAACAAGTATCCTCTTCCAAAGATTGATGATTTATTCGATCAACTTCATGGTGCCCCCTATTTTCGAAATAAACCTTAGGTAAGGGTGCCATAAGTTTAGAGTGAGGGAATATGATATTTCAAAGACAACTTTTATAGCCCGATATGGCCATTATGAGTTGTTGGTCATGTCCTTTGGTTTGACAAATGCTCCAAAAGTGTTCATGGACCTTATGAATAGAGTCTTCAAACCTTATTTAGATATGTTTGTTATCATCTTCATTGAAAATATACTAATCAATTCAAGGAATGAAGAAGATCATGCTAGTAATCTTAGAATAGTTCTCAAGACATTGAAAGATGAGAGTTGTGTGCAAGTTCTCTATGTGTGAGTTGTGGATTGACTATTAATTCTTAGGCCACAGATTATTAAAAGGGAATTAAATACACAAAAACTTTAGGCAATGCCGAATTAGCATCGACCCACTTGTCTAACTAATATTAGGATTTCTTGGGTTTAGCTTGATATTATAGAATCTTCGTAGAGGGTTCTCATCTATTACATATCCTTTGACAATGTTAACCCAAAAGACAGTTAGGTTTGAATGATCTAAAGCTTGTGACAAAGCTTTTAGTAATTGAAAAAAAGGTTGACTACTACCCCAATTTTGACATTACGAATGGTACTCAAGGTTTTGTGGTATATCGTGATGTATTTAGAGTTGTCTTGGGTTGCATATTAATCCACAATGGAAAATTTATGGCTTATTCGTCTACACATGTTAAAGTTAATGAGAAGAATTATCAAACAAATAAATTAGAGTTTGCTACTGTATATTTTTCTTTGAAGATATGGCATCATTATTTTTATTGTGTCCATATTGATGTTTTAAGTGATCACAAGAGTGTACAATATGTGTTTACCTAGAAAGAGCTTAATCTTAGACAAATGGGGTGGTTAGAATTGTTCAAGGATTTTGACATGAGTATTCTTTAGCACCTAGGTAAGACTTATTTTGTTGATGATGACTTAAGAAGTTTTATATGGGTATTACCACCCATGTTGAGGGAAAAAAAAGAGAGTTAGCGAAAGATGTTCATAGGATTTCATGTTTGTAAGTTAGACTGATTGATTCCACAGAAGGGGTAATTGTGGTAATTAATGGGGCTGAGTAATCATTATCTTCAAAAGTAAAAGGCAAGCAGGACCAAGCTCCACTTTTGCTTTAATTAAAGGCAAATGTTCAGAAGCAAAAAATTTAGCTTTTGAACAAAGGGGAGATGGTGTGTTGAGATACCAAGACAGATTCTGTGTACCATAGTCGATTTTCAACAAGAGAGAATCATGGAGGAAGCTCATAGCTCCAGCTATTTCATTCATCTGGGTTGCACAAAGATATATCACAATTTGAGATAATTCTATTGGTGGAATGGTATGAAAAAGTTCATTGCAGAATTTGTTTCTAAGTTCCCTTATTGAAAACAAGTTGATGTAGAGCACCAAAGGATTGGTGGTTTGGCTTATAAAATAAAACTTCCGGAATGGAAGAGGGAGGTGGTTAATATATATTTCATCACAGGTTTCCCAAGGTGTCACAGGCACCATGACTTGATTTGGGTGATTGTCGATAGAATGACAAAGTCGGTCCATTTTCTATAGGTAAAAACTACTCATTGGCAGAATATTATGACAAGTTATATATTTAGGAGGTTGTAAAACTTCATGGAGTCCCAGTATCCATTATTTAAGAAAGAGGTGCACAATTTACTCCGCAATACTAGAAATATTTTCAGGAAAGATTTGGTTGAAAGATGAACTTAACAACTGCCTTTCACCATCAAACTAATAGGCAAGTAGAGCGCTGATGAGTCCACATGTTGGACTCATTTAGGGCTATATCTTCGTAGGAATATTATCCATTAAATGTTTTTTAGATCAGTATCTGATGAAAACTCCTTAGTTTCGTGTATTTGAAGATTTAAAGAAAGCATGAACAGTATATCACAAAAAGGAGAAAAAAGGCAGAAGAGAGCGAAGAAATGAAAGCCTGTGAATCACTGAGTGCGTTTGGAGGATTGACAATGAGGCATACTTCGCCTTTTGTTAGACTATGTTAAGACCTAAACGAAAGGGTAAAATCAAATTAAGAGAAGACTAGGCGACGCATCACCGAGTAGTTCCACGAAGAAGTATCTTATCGCCCAATGAACCAAAGCACGATGATGTTGAAGACTGTACTAGAAGGAGGAGGACTACACCAATGGTAAAATTTCTGAGTTAATTGGAAATTACGAATAAAGTTACCGAATGATCCGCTGTAGCACAAATCTAAAAGTTACAAATACTAGTAGAGTTATAATTTTAATGGAGTTGATCATTATTGGAGAATTCCGCATTAGAGACAAACAGTTTTATATTTTCTTAGTACTATATTATACTCTCTACTTTGGTAAGGGATTTGAAGAATTGATGAAGAAAGTATTACTTCTCTTCCAATTTTGAAAGTGATTCTCCTTGATTCTTCTCTCTTTGCTCAAATCAAGACTTCCTTTGTCATAAACATTTGATTCAACATTATTGAAGGTATAATTTCAATTTCTTAATGTTTTCATAAAAAACCGCTGTTCATGGGGTTTTATCTAGCAAATACGGGTTAATATTTTTGTTGGGTCTTTCTTGTTGGTACATTATATGTAGTCTAATAGTGATTTATTCTAGTGGTTGTGGTTTTTAGCTTCCTTGAGAGAGAAAAGACTAAACCAAGACAGCTACATTTATGGCCTACTTGGTGGGTCGACATGATGTTCAGCCCAAGAGGGTGAGCCCTAGTCCTATATCCTACCATTCAGCTCGAGAGAGTGACCGGGGTAAGACGTAGATTGGTTTTTTGTGGCAAATGGATGTCTGATAGGAACCCCTTTGAAATAGGCTACGTTGCTCGATAGAGAACTTATATCCATATAAAACTTTGCCTAGTTACTATTTTTCTCCATATTTTCTATTAAAATGTATACATAATAATTTAGATTAATCTGTATTATGTTCAAATCCCCAGAATCCCCCCCCCATTGCTTAGTTTTCTTGGTCAGTGAAACATAACTTATAGACGAAATGAAAACTATCAACATAGCATGGTATACCTATGATGATCAAGTTTCTCCTCACACATTCACACTATCTAAGGAGAAAACAGAAAAGGACAATGAGAGTTACGAAAACGTGGAAAAGAATATGAAGCAACTTTATATTTTGTCCAAAATGTCATGGGGGTTTGTGCCAAGGTGCCAATGCCGTGGATTTTGGGTTTGCATACCCGGAGTAAGTGAAGTTTTACACTTTATATAATAAAGAGGTAACCTTTCTGAACAACCAAAACGGTGGATACAAACTACTCGAGGCAGGGTGGAAATAAAGATTGGGGTAGAGACAAAGGCTACAAAGATATAGATCGTGAATGGAGGGCCTCTAATCCAAATTGAAACGATTTGGAGAAGAATAGATATGAATCTCCCCATGAAAGAAAGAAGACCAAGGATTCGGAAAGTTTCAGTCTGAGGATATTCTCTCGTGTACCCTCAACAAAGCTGAAGGGTCGGACAAGATGCTAAAAAGTATGAAGTAAGATGTATCCCCTCTAAGCTGTACCGTCACCTCCCACTTTGTTTCGATCAAACATATAGTAATTCGGATGGGCATATCTCATCTCACTTAAATCCAAGACAACAAGGGGGTTTTCCTAGTGATACTATCATTAAGGCACTGTTTGGGAGGCAACCCAACACCCTTTATTTAGTTTTTATATCTTGATGAAATAATGACTTGTTGTTTAGACAGGATAAAGTTAGGGAAATGCTTGAAAAGGATTATGAAGGCTACCAACTAGTCTAGTTGGCGAGCCGCAAACAAGGACGGCGAAACCAATTTCTTCTGCCGCCTGCCTCAATATATCTTCAAATTGAATCTTGTAAAACTCAGCGGTTTGCATAAATAATTGGCGCATTACCAACCATATTAGCGATTCGATGAAGATTGTCATTGGGATTCTCATATAAACAGAAGACCATATTAAACATGGCTCAAAGAACTAAACATTCAGCGTTTAGCCTAGTGATTAGGTGAACTCGACTAACATCACTGAATGATAAGAAAATAGATGGTGTTTTGTAAAATAAATGATTAAACTGTCCCTTTTAATTTACTGTCCCTCACTTTTGCTTCTTCACAAAGCAACATCACTTTAGCTTTTTATTTATTCTGTTTTTGAAGTATTTTAGTTGAAAAATTATTCTCGAAAAGAAGGGAGAGTAAGAGTGCAAGTTCCAGCAGAAGGGTTACCATTGGCCCCACTATACCTTCATGGAAACATGGATTCTACGCGGGTATAAAATCCTTTCTGGTAGGCTATGAATTAGATTGGATGATCATAACTAACATTGTTGTAGAGATAAGGAAAATAAACAACCTAATAACCAGAATGACGATACTCCAGGGACTATTGTGAAATCGTAGGCTGATGCAAACGGGAACCGATGCCCTTACAGATGGAGACAAAAGTTAGACAAGATCCCCTCTTTACGTCCCTCTTCATTTTTTTTATTTGGACTTAAAAATATTAATAAGTTGCATTTGAGGACAAATTATTTTATTTGGGGTCGAGTGAGGACCACCTTTAGGTGTTGTTTGTATTTTTTACTTAGGTTATTTATGTCGTAACATGTTTTATACAGCTTGTGCAATTATTTAAGCTTATGGCATCGTGTCGATTTTAATTGCAAAATGATTTTTGACCTTTCCAAAAAAAGTTCATTTTTTCAAAAATATTTTCCACCTCTTATGTAGGAAGTTGTTGTCCCCGACCAATACAGATGACTTGAATAGTACTAGTAATCGAACAAACATGAATGTGAATCTATGACGTGAACAAATGGAGTTGCATAGACAATATGCGAACTCTTAGCATCTAGTTGTAAATAGCAATGTGTCAAGTTGATTCTCTTGTGTGATAAGGTTAGCTTGAACCATCCATGACAACACCTAGAATTTGCCTCGTTTGTATAGTAAACTAAGTAATGATCTCTCTTGATATGATATAAGGCAATTTTATAAAGAGTGAGACAATTTGATACAAACTTATTTTGTGACCTCCCTTGTGAGTGTGTGAACCGCTCCTGAACAACCCTTGAGTCTCAACCTTCTTTGTAAGAAACATGAAGACAAAACCGTTCTTGATACATTTCCCTTAATACTTATGAATGATTGTTTTGATTGAAATAGTAATTAAGGCAAAAAGCCTATGTTAAGGGTCTAGTGAAAAGAAAAATTCAAATGAAGTGAAAGGAAAGTATCCCTTAACCCATGGTGTTGTGAAAAATTAAAACCCTCCATATGAAAAAAATAGAATAAAAAGAAAGAAGAAAGAAAAAAGAAAAGCAATGAAAATGCAAAGTTGTGGAATAAAAGTCAAAAAGAAATAGGGTTTCCAAGAAATCCATGGGAAGTGAATAATAAGATGACTTACGAGCACTAACAAAGATGAGGAAGTAAGATGAAAGGAAGTTTTAGGAGCACCACAATTCATGAGGACCATTAGTCACTAGGCTTTAATGACCATACCTTTCTACTCAGCCCCATACAAGCCCTACAGAAATCTTTTTGATCTGGGCAAAGAAGAAATGATTGTTGACTTGAAAGCATGCATTTTATTCTCTTTTGAGAGTGAGTGTTGTATTTGATTCCTGAACTTTAAATTGATTATAAACTTGTGTGAGAAAATAGAATCATCACTTGTTTGAGGGAATTTGAATGCTTAAATTTGAGCTTGAACTTGAATTTGAAGTAAGCAATGTGATCTTGAGAATATTTGATACTTGTGCGTCACATCATGAATCTTTGAGTACACAATTGATCCTTCCTTAAGTAGTATTAGTGTTGTTGTGTGCATTCATCATTAAGTCTTTTGTAAAACTATTTGAGACATTCTTTTTGAACTACTGATCTTGAGTTTTACTTCAGGACAAGCAAAATTTAAGTTGGGGCGTTCATGAGTCCACAAATTGGACTCATTTAGGGATATCTTATAGTAGAAATAGTGTTATCAAATGATTTCTTTATCTAAATATGCGATGAAAACTCCCAAGTTTAAGGTACTTGAAGATTTATGGAAAACATGAAAAATATATCGTAAAAAGGAGAAAAAATACTGAATTGAGCAAAGAAATGGAATCTTGATAATTTCTTAGTCCACTTGAAGGATCATCGATAAGTCATACTTCTCCTTTTTCTTGTGTGTTGAGTCTTGAAGGAAAGGGTCCAATCGGTGGAAGAGAGGAGAAGTTGGAGCATCGCCGACTAGTTCCATCAAGATGTATATCATCATCAAATCAGCAAAAGAAAGATGATGTAGAAGACTACACAAGAAGGCGGTGGACTACACGAATGGGTAAATTGACGAGTCAATCGGCGATTCCACTAATGTACCTGAATATTCACTGCAACGCAAATCTGAAAGATATAAATACTAGTAGAGTTGTAGTTTTTAGGGAATTTGACCATTATTTGAGAATTCCGACTTTGAGGACAATCAATATTATATTTTCTTATATTTTACTCTCCAGTTTTGTAAGGGTTTTTACAAGTTGAAGAAGAAAGGGTTTCTTCTCTTTCAATTTTGGAAATGAGTCTCCTTGATTCTTCTCTCTTAGCTCAAATAAAGACATTATTTTTAATACCCATTTAATGTCAACATCATTAAAGGTATAATTTGTATTTCTTTATGTGTGGCTAATAACTCCATTTTTTTGGAAGTGATTTATGAGTTAGTATGGTTGTTGGGTATTTTTTGTTGGTAGATTAAATGTATCTTAATAGTGATTTCGTCTAGTGGTTTTGTTTTAATCTAATGGATTAAAAGTTTCAAATACATGTTCACCCATGTATTTTTGGCTGGATTGAGAGAGAGGTCGCGAAATAAAGACCGCTAGATTTATGGCCTGTGAAGCGGGTCGAAATGAGATTCAACCCGAGAGGGTGAACCCCAATACTATTTCTTAACATTTAGCTCAATAAAACGAGTTGGTTAAGGCATACACTGGTCTTCATGCATCAAATGGTTCAAAGAGGAACCCATTTGAAATGGGGTAAGTTTCTCGAGAGAGAACTTCTTTCCATAAATATCATAGCCTAGTCAATATTTTTCTACAAATTTTCTACCGAAAGGATGTATGCAATAAGCTAGATTAATTTGTATTGTCATTACATCCCGAGAATTCCCATATCATTGCTTAGTTTTCTTGTTATTTATAGCTATTTTCACTACATATGACAAATCCTCAATTTGATATTTGACACTTTCCTGTAACCCAATTAATTTGTAATGTTTTTACTCATTAATTTCTTTAGCTATAACTAATTAGAATGAGATTCTATTAGCTAGAAATTTTCACTACCGCTTCCTTGGGGCACAACCCCAAACCTCGGTTGGGTTATTATACTATCGTCTATCGTAGAAACTTTAATCAAAATTAGTGTTGTTGGTTATGATAAGCATCATGTGCACTATTAAGGAGTTGGATGATATGTTAATGGCGTGTGTGATAGATTTCCAAGGGAGTTGGCATGATCACCTACCTCTAATCTAATTTTTTTACAACAATAATTACTACTCTAGAATACAAATGGCTCCACAGTAAGCTCTTTATGGCAGAAGACACAAATATCGTATTAGATGGTTTGATGTTAGTGAAGCTGGGTTAATAGGACTATATTGAGTTCATCAATATATGGAGAATGTGACACTGATTTAGGATAGGTTTAAAACAGCGCAGAGTCATTAAAAATCCTACACCGATGTAGGAGAGGGAAGTTAGAGTTTGAAGTAGATGAATGGGTATACTTGAATGTTTCTCCCATGAAAGTTGTTATGAGGTTTGGTAAGAATGGGGAACTTAATCCCCTCTATGGTGGACCTTATCATATATCAAAGACGATTGACACAGTAGCTTATGAGTTAGAGCTACCAAAAGATTTAGCAATGGTTCATCCGATATTTCACATCTCCATGTTGAATAAACGCATGGGCGATTCTTCATTGATTATACCAACTTAAAATGTTGAGATCAAGCATAGCTTATCTTATGGGGAGATTCCTCTTAACATTCTAGATTGCCAAGTTCAAAAATTGAGAACAATAGAGGTAGCATCAGTCAAAGTCCTTTAGAGGAACCTACATGGAAAGCTGAGGGGGACATTGATGAGTCAAAAGATTGTATTCATTAAGGACTATATTTTGATAGAAATTGTGTCCTCAAATGCTTATTTTATCTCAATATCTCAGGAAAACTCATAAGTTTCACGTATTTCCGCTTTCAACGAATGAATGGACACAATGTCGCAAAAAGGAGGGAAAATTCTAAGAAAAGTGAAGAATAGAAAGCCTGAGCATCGCAAATTCCACTTGGCATATCACTGATAAGCATCGATGCCTCCTTTTTTTTCCAAAGCCCTTAAGGAAAAAAAATCGAAAGAAGAGAGGATCAATAAGCATATCGCCAAGGAGTTCCATGAAGCAGTTGCTCATCTCCCAATGAAAAAATATCAAGACGATGATGAAGGTTTTACCAGAAGGAAATAGACTTCACCAATGGGTGAATCGCCAAGTCACTCGGCAAATTCCAACTAAAGCCGCTGAATGATCTGTTGAAGCACAATCTGATAGCTATAAATACTAGTACAGTGTAGTTTTTATAAAAATATAGTTGGATCATTTTTTTAGGGTTCCGACTTAACTCAAAACAATATAATATTTTTTTAATACTTTTTATATTATACTCTGAAGTTTAGTAAGGGTTTTGACGACTTTAAGAATAAAGGGTTTCATCTTCCCCATTGGAAGTGGGACTCCATAATACTTCTTTATTTTCTCAAATAAAGACTTCATTTCTCATACCCATTTTATAAAGGAAATTCCACTTATCCCTTTTAACTACACACTCTTAACCCACTACGCTCAGAAAGTGCCCTTAACACCAAGATCGATCCCAATGATCTAGTCATACAAATTGAATTTTTTAAAGTCGTAGGTTTCCTTAATGAGTTATCTAAACAATTATGTAATAAAATCCACATTTACCACATCCTATTGCTAAAACATTTCCTTACACCTTGATGATTCTAAATTCCTCCAAATCTTGACAAGGTTGAGAAAATCCTAGTACTAAAAAATAATTTTTCTCCGGCCTTAATTTTCCCCATTGGCATTCCGATAATTATGAAACGTGGTTGTTACAAATACATGGCAAATGAATAATATCATGACTTATGAGAAATAACAAAGATGAATAATGAAGAAGAACGTAAGTTTTAAGAGACCCACAATTCATGAGGACAATTAGTCACTAAGCCTTAATGACCATACCTTTGATTTTGAGGAAGCACGAACTAATATTGACTACAAAATAAGGGAAAACCTATGGTTAAAGCATGTATTGTGTTTTTTTTAGAGTGAGCGTTTTATCTAACTCCTACACTTTAAATTGATTATACACTTGTATGTGAAATTTGACTTGAATGGTTATGTTTAAGCTTGAACTTGCATTTGAATCAAGTTATGTAAACTCAAGAATCCTTGATAATGATATATCACAACTTTAATATTTGTGTACACAGTTGATCTTTGCACAAGTAATTTGAGTCATGTTGTGTGCATTCATGGTAGAGTCTTGTCAAGCACTATTTGGGACAACCTTTTTCAACTACCCAACTTAAGGTTTACTTGAGGAAAAACAAGTGTATGTGGGGGGTATTTATGAGTACACATATTGTACTCATTTAGGGATATATATTAAGATAAATTGTGTCCTCGAATGCTTAATTTAATTCAATATCTAATAAAACTCTTAAGTTTCACATATTTGAGGATTCAAGGAAAACATGGACACTATATTACTAAAAGGAGCAAAAGGGCTGAGAAAAGTTAAGAATTGAAAGCTTGAGCATCACCAATCTCACTTTATGGATAGCTGATAGCCATGGTTGCCGCGTTTTATTCCAGTGTGTTAAGCCATGGAGGAAAGGGTATAATCAACGGAAGAAAGGAGTAGTCGACACATCAATGAGGAGTTCTGTGAAGGAGTGTATCATCACCGAATGAAACAAAGCATGACAATGTTGAAGTCTATAAAAGATGGCGATGGAGCCCAGTCAGTTAGTGATTCCCACTAAAGTTATAGAATGATCCGCTGTAGCAAAAATCTGAAAGCTATGAATACTAGTAGAGTGTAGTTTTTCTAAAAGGAGAGTTGGATCATTTTTCTTACGATAACGAATCAGCTCAAAATAATATCATATTTTTGTAGTACCTTTTTTTAATTTACTCTGAAGTTTTGTAAAGGATTTTGAAGATCTGGCGAAGAAAAGGTTTCATCTTCCCAAATTGGAAAGTGGGTCTCCTTAATTCTTCTTTATTTTCTCAAATCAAGACTTTATTTCTCATACCAATTTTATTTCATCATCATTGAAGGTATAATTTCTATTTCATGATGTGTGGCTAGAAACCCCAATACTTTGTGTGTGATTTAGAAAATATGGGTTAATATTGTTATTGGGTCTTGCTTGTTGGTAGATTAAATGTAGTTTAATGATGATTTCTTCTAGTGTTTGCGGTTTAATGTAATGGATTTATAGTTGCAAATAAAATTTCACCCATGTGTTTTCAACTTGCTCGAGAGCGAGGTCGCGAAACCAAGATCGCAAGATTTGTGGCCTAAGGAGTGGGTCAACATGAGGTTCAGCCCAAGAAGGTGAACCATAGTCCCATATCCTAACACTCAACTCTAGAGAGTGAGTGGGGTAAATCGTAGGTTGCACTTGATGCAACAAATGGGTATCCGTGAGGAACCCATTTTAAACTGGGTAAGTAGCTCGATAGAGAACTTATTTCCATATAAGTTTTAACCTAGTCACTATTTTTATAAAGATTTTCTATTGAAAGCATGAACCTAATAATCCATAATAATATGTATTGCGGCCACATCCCAATCCCAAGAACTCCCCCCCCATCATTGATTAGATTTCTTGTTGTCTTTATTATTTTACTATACTTGTGACAAACCACCCATTAATGTTTGACACTATCGTGACACCCTTCTTAAATTACAATGTTTTTAACTGCAAATTTATTTAGTTACGACTAATTAAATGAAGTTCGAATTAAGAGCAACTTTTCACTACCACATCCATTGGGACACGACCCAACCCTCAGTTGGGTTACTATATTATCGATGGTCGTAGGCACTTGAATAATAAAAAGCGTCATTGGTAACGATAAGCATCAAATATGAAGAAGATATATCCACATCATCTTTGAAACTAAAGAAAAACAAGATCAAGGAACTAATTCTCCTCTTAGTACTCTTCAAATTATGAGTGAACATGTTGTTTGTTATCATTTACTTGTTCAGTCCATAAACTTCATATTTCCACCCTTAGACTAGTAACATTAATATTATTGGAGGAAAAATGTTCCCAAGGGGTAGATAATGTAAAATCTATCAATTCGGAATATCTAGGAAGAATCTAAGAATTGGAAATAGTAATTTTTGGAAATAATAAAAAATCTGGAAATTTACTTAAGTTAGAAAATGTGAGTTTTTGTGAACTTCATATGGACATAACTTCTAGCTCAGGAAGAGTTAGTATTACTTCCAGATATCATTGTATAGCCCTTGCAATGATCTTTTCAATGCCACCGACTTTTCCCCATTCCGAGTTCGTATGAGTAAGTTATGCCCGTTGGAAGTTGGTTTGTTAGATTAATGAACCTCTAAATCCGGATTTTAGAAGGTTAATTTAATCTATTCATTTCCTAATTATTCTTATTTGATTTACGAGTTTAATTGGGGTAAAGTCAGATTTTATTAAGTTTTAAAAAAGTGAATTTATCCTAGGGCTTGTAGAAAGGAGAAAAGAGAAGGAAGGAGAAGAATCATTCAAGATTTGTAGAGATTAACATGTTAATTTCGTCAAAGATGATCCCTACAAAGGTATGTGAGAAGGCGTAGCATTGGGTTAGTTCACACATGTGCCAATCATGATCTTTTTAGCGAATTTAAGTTCTTGAAATCATAGAAATTGATATTCTTAATGGGTTTGTTGAAGTTAAATTAAATTCTTGATTCATTGAAATTGTTGAAATTTTGTTTGTTCCGACTCAGTAAATTTAGGTTAATTCTTAGTAGAATCTGATGTACTTTGCACAGTTAATCGATTTTAAGTATTTCAAGAAGAACTCATGTAGTTTAGAGCGTTTAAAGATGAAAAACAAAGAAGAAATTTTGTCGGGCAAATCGGGGAAGTGGTGGCGTGTCGCGGAGCTGGTTCTATTTCTTGGAAAAATTGTTTGGTGTCACAGAGCCATCACGGAGAGTTCTTCCTCAAAATCTATTTTTGAAACAAAAAAATAAATGATTCTTCGTGTTGTTGATCCACCCTTATATTACGATTTTTGATCATTTTCCTATATTTTTAGCTATGAAATATATTTTTTTCTAAACATCATGAGATTATTACTATCACAAAACACGATCCTTAAATCCATAATTCAATTCATGAAAAGTTAAGAGTCAATTCAAGAAGTTAAGATTAAGGTAAAGAATTCAAGATTTAAGTCAAGATAAGGTCTTAAAGTTATCAAAAGTCTTTCACAAACTTTTTGACTTTGTTTAACACTTAAGTTTCAAAGTTAAAGAAAGAGTTCAGGTTTGAAGTTCAACATTTATTCAAAGAAGTATATGGGAACTAAGTATTCCCATGATGTTTAAAATCATTTCACATTTAAATATGCATGGAAACTGAGATTCCCAAAGAGTCTTTGAGCTAATTTTAAGAAAAGAGGATATGCTTTCATAATAAAGCAAGAGGGGAAACTTTGATTTCCAAAGGTAGCCTTTGAGTTATGTTTTTATAACTAATATCACATAGAAGGAAGTATGTATTTAAAAACTAATAGTTAACATAATCATATTTTTGATAGTATTATTGAGCATCAATATGTGGGAGCATTACAACAACTCACAGCCCCCATAAACCATGTAGCCACCATGGGTAGAAAAGGTTCATACTGTTTAGATGATTTCTTAAGTTTTTTTTAGCATAGAATATTCGATCCACTTAGTAGTTTAGGTTCTATAATTTGTAAGGGTATAGGACGGTCCTAGAAGTGTGAGGCAAAATTTTGTATCATCATAATAGCTCTAACGTGATGGTTGTTGGTTAGAGAAACTCCCACAAAAGTTAATTGTATTTTATATGCACATTTTATTTGTATAATTACATACATCCCACAGTTATATTATATCTTTGAATAAATATAGAGTTAACCTCATATTTTAAACAGATTTATTTATATGGCCGTTTGAAAATGATAAAAACACACTTTCGAAAGCTGGCAATTTTCCAGATTATCCAACTTAATTCCAAAAAATGATTATTCTTGGTTACTTAACTTATTCTTAGATGTTTGAAGTTATGAGATGTTATCATATTTCCCCTTTAGGAATATTCATCCTCGACTGAGAACTCTTTAACTAAGCTAAAGATAGTAACACCATTTCAGCACTCAACAAACAAAAGCAAGTAATAACATGTTTTTACATAGGCTTATAAAGTTCTAAGAATAGAATTTAGTACCATGATCAAAATTCTTTCCTTTTTAAATGACATATGGATATCTATTCTTCATATCCTCCTCAACTTCACAAGTTGCTTCTTCAAATAATTGTTTCCTCCAAAGGACATAAACTGAAGCAACTTCTTTTGTCCTCAACTTGCGAAATTGTCAATCAAAAATCTGAACCATAACTTCCTAATAGGATCTATTATCCTTAATTCCAACATTCTCTGTTGGTACTATCAATGAAGGATCACCCAAGCACTTTTTCAACATAGAAATATGAAATACCGGAGGAACCACTGTTAACTCTTGGGGTAGCTCCAACTCATAAGCCACCTTACCCACTCTCTTTGAGATTCTGTAAGGACCAATATACCGGGGAATAAGTTTTCCCTTCTTATCGAACCTCATAACTCTCTTCATAGGTGAAACCTTAAGATACACTCAATCATCCACCTCATACTCTAATGACCTTCTCCTAACATCTCTTTACGACTTTTGGCGACTTTGTGTCGTGTTCAAACTTTCTTGAATCACTTTAACATTCTCTATATTTTGTGAACTAAATTAGGTCCTATCAACCCTGCTTCGCGAACTTTGAACTACCCAATAAGAGATCTGCACCGTCTCTCGTAAATAGCTTCATATGGATCCATGTGGATGCTCAAATGATAACTATTGTTCTAAGAAAACTTAATGAGAGGCATATGATCATCCGTATTTCCTTTGAAGTGGATCACACAAACTATCAACATATATTCTAAGGCGTGTATAGTATGCTCTGCTTTTGCATCTGCCTGAGTGTGAAATCAGTACTCAAATTTACCTTTGAACCCAAACCTTTATGGAAAGATTTCCAGAATTGCCCAGTAAATTGTGCACAGCTATTTGAAATAATGAAGACTGGAACTCCATGAAGTTTCACTACTTCTTGAAGGTACAACTTGGCATAGTCCTCTGCCGAATAATTAGTCTTTACCGGCAATAAATGGGTTGACTTTGTGAGTCTATCAATAATACACAGCCCAAGCCAACAATTTATGCATCACAATACACCAGAAAGCCTTTAGTACCCTCCGGTAAGGTCAAAACCTGAGCGGTAGTCAATCTCTTTTACAACTCTTGAATGCTTTTTTCACAAGATTTAGACCATTGAAACTTAATTGTCTTCTGATATAACTTCTTCAGGGGAGAAGATATTTATGATAATCCTTCAAAAAATCTCCTATAATAGCCAGTCAAACCCAAGAAATTCCTTATATCTGTTGGAGATGTGGGTCTTTGAACTCCTCAATCTTCTTAGTGTCAACTCTAATACCTTCAGCGTAAACACTGTGGCGTAATAATGCCACAGACTTAAGCAAAAACTCACACTTGGAGAACTTGGCATATAGATCTTTATCTCTCAATGTCTTAAGAATAATCCTTTGGTGACTAATATGATATTCTTCCCCCCTTGAATAAATCACTATGTCATCAATGAACACGATGAAAAATAGATCTAAATAAGGTTTGAAGACTCTTTTAATAAGATCCATGAACACTGCAGGTTGCTTTATCTAGTAAATTTTTCAATTTCTCTTTTACATGTTTTAACTATGTTGGTACCATTCTGTATGGCGAAATAGATATAGGATGAGTATCTTGGATGATGTCTATCTTTTTTGGGATGGAATTTATGTAGATCACGAGGAAAGACTTCTGGAAACTCACTGAATATGGGAACTTATTGAAAGGAAGGTACCTCAACAGTTGAGTCATTAACTCAAACTAAGTGATAGATACACCACTTAGAAACTAACTTCCGTGATATTAGGTACGAAATGAAACGACCCTTAGGAACTGCTGAACTTCTACTCCACTCTATGACTGGCTCATTAGGAATATGAAACTTGACAACTTGAGTTTTGCAATATTCTGATGCATAACATGTATGGAGTCAGTCCATACCTAAAAGTACATCAAAGTCTACTATGTCTAAATCCATTAAATAATTCATGGTACTCTTGTGACTGAAGAAAATAGGAAAATCATGATCGACTCTTTCTTTTAGAACGGATTAACCAATAGGTGTGTAAACACTGAATGGTTTGGAAATGTGCTCATGAATATTTCTCAAAGTTCATCGCAACATAGGGAGGTAAAAAATATAAACTAGCCCCTGAGTCTAATGATTAATAAAGAGTAAAGTCAAAGACTCTAATCATACCAGTGATAACATCTGGTGAATTCTCTTGTTCTTGGAGATTATTAAAAGCATATAAGTTGTTTGTTCCTCCGCCAGGTGCAAAAGTAGATCCCCTAGGTGCAACTCTGTCTGGTTGAGCAGTTGATGAAGTTTGAACTTTAGTTCCCCCAGTACCACTGCTTTGCTTACTCTTTGAACATTTGCTCATGAAATACCTTGTCTGACCTCACTTGAAACAACACACAGAGCCTTCATAACAGACGCCAGAGTTATTCCTACCACACCTGGCGCATGTAAGAGACTTACTACCTCCTTGAGCCACACTACCTTGTTAATATGAAGACTTCGCTTGGGAGGTCTGACCATGATACTAAACACTATTTTTGGGTGCACGTGCATTAGCAAATGAGTGTGAATACCCTTTGATTTCTGAAATTGTGGTCGACTTGAACAACCTTTCAATTGACCAAACTCATTTCGAGTCTTCGTCTTCTCATTTCGATATTCCTCTGTTTACTTTAGTTTCTAGTCTTCAACTTGTTCAACATAGACCATAACCTGGGATATGTTCATGTCACCAATCAACATAGCATCCCTACCTTTCTTTCTTGAAGCACAACACAAACCGGGCAAAAACAAGGTCATTCTGCTTTTCATGTCTTTCGCCATCTCCGGTGCATAGCAAGAAAGTTGGATGAACTTCAATCCATACTCATAAACACTGAAGGTGTCCTTTTTCAAAGAGAGGAACTCTCGTTCCCTACCTTTGTTCAGTTCTCAAAAACCTTGCAAAGAAGGCTTCATCAAAACAAGCCCAACTTGGATGTGGTGCACGCTCTGCTCTACCATCGTTCCATTCGTCAAATACGGTTCCAGCAAAACTCATGAGTTAATATGGAGATAATTTACCCTCTCGGCATCAACCAAATGCATTACCTCAAACACCTTTTTCAACTCTTCCACAAAGTTTTCTGGATCTTCATTAGTGCTTGATCCAATAAAACTAGGAGGAATCATTATTAGAAACTCACGAACCCTTGAGGTATCATCCCCTTCTTTTCAAGCTCCTTCCTTATTGCCCTGTTTTTTTGGTTACTACTTAATATCAAGATAGATTCCCACGATTAAGCATTTGTAACCTCTTCTTGGGGTTGCATATTCGGTGCATTAGGAATCTCTAGCTCATCAACATTCCTTCGGGTTGGTCGACCTTTGACTTCTCTTGGTGTAGGTATTAGTACCTTAATTGCCTAATGGATCCACTAATAACTATCAAGAGGGTTCATTTGAAGAGTGTCAACCTGTTCTACCGATGATGGCTACAGGGTTTATATTGAGACTTGAGTTAATCTGAACTCGCCTCTCCACATCTGTGCTCAATGCTACTCCCACTATATATATATATATATATATATATATATATATATATATATATATATATATATATATGTATGTATATATATTCTCTTATGATTTTAGGACATATTGATTCTATGATTTGAGATTAGTGGTCAAAACTTATCTTTTAAAAATGTCTCTAGGAAATCATAGTTTCCACTTTCTTCTATTAAAACTAGTCATAGGGTCTATGGAAGTCTAGGTTCTTTTCTTTCTAAAAAGTTTGAAAACATTTTAGTTTAAACTCTTAGGGACTACTTGGTTCCCATATAACTCTTGAAAAATGAACTCAACTTTATGCTCTTTACATACTTGAAACTTAACTCTTAGGGAATACTTTGTTTCCTTATAGAATTTGAGAGTTACATCAACTCTTCTATTGAACCTTCAAACAAAGTTAAATTTTTTGTTTAGGACTCTTTAATGCTTTAGGAATTTACTTTGAATTATTTCTTAACTTTTTAATTTGACTCTTAACTTCCTTGACTTTGATTTTAACTTTCCTTGAATTGGATTACGGATTCAAGGATAATGATCTCATGTATATGGATGATTTCATCATATTTAGATGTACTTTAGAGTATTGGAATCAACTAGGAATGATATGTACATCACTCAGTAACTAGTACGAAGAGATTGGGAAAGAACTGGGTCTTCAAGGGGACATTGCGGTCTAACAGACGCGGTGATCCAGAGCCTATCGAAAAGGGACTTTCCTGAGGCGCTCTGGCTGCGCGATGCACTAGAGCCTGACAGACAGAGTCTATATTGAGTGGCTCTTGTAGGCGCGGTACCCCAGGGCCTATCAGACTGGTTCTTCGACTTTTATTCTCCTATTTTTAACTATAAACCTCCCAATCATCCATGGATTTTCCCCCAAAAACATAGAATGACTAATGTACTCAATACCTAGTAGTTTAGATTCGTAAAACAACCCGAAAACACGAATCAAAACAACTAAAGCTACGCTACAACTTTACTAACCATGATCCAACAATTGTTCATCAAGAAGTACAAGATTTATCATTGCTTCAACATGTTGGTGTGTGGGTGAACGAACCTAACACTAAAAAGTCTCACACACGTCGATAGGGATCACCCCTGACGACATCCACGGACGATCTTGGCTTTCTTTGACGGTTTTTGATCTTTCTCTCCTTTTATCTTTTCTCCCAAGACCTAAGCATTCTTAATCCTGTTAAACTGAATCACTACTTTGTTTTAACCCCTAAAAACCCTTAAAAGAAGTAGGAACTACTACGGCGAAAAGACAAATTAGTCCTTACTAAAATTCGGACCGAATATTTCTCAGCTCAACAACCCAACTTCCGAGAAGCATATCTCCTTCATACTAAATCAAATTTTTACAAACTCAGCGGCATTAGGAAGGTATTCTTAATATATTTCCAAACTATTACTGAGCTGGAAGGTATGGCCGTTTTAAAATAATCAAAAGTCACTTTTGAAACCTGGAAATTTTCAAGATTTCCTTACTTAAATCGAAAAATGATTATTCTTGGTTTCTAAACTAATTCTTAGATGTTTCAAGTTAAGAAATGTTACAATGTCTCACCCATTGGAACAATCATTCTCGAATGAGAACTCTTACAGTAAGATAAATGTAGTAACACCATTTCAACACTCTACAAAAAAAATCAAGTAATAACATGCTTACACACAGTCTAATAAAGTGCTATGAAGAGAATTTAATACCTTGTCTATATTCTCCCCGGTTTCAAAGAGATGTGGATATCTCTTCTTTATATCCTCCTCAGCTTCCCTAGTCGCTTCTTAAATGAATTGGTTCCTCCAAAGGACCTTGACTAAATCAACTTCTTTTTGTCCTCAACTTCCGAACTTGACGATCCAAAAATCTGAACCGAAAGTTCCTCATAGGATAGGTTATCCTTAATTCCAACATTCTCTGTTAATACTATCAATGAAGGATCACCCAAGGACATCTTCAACATGGAATTATGGAATACCGGATGAACCGCTACTAACTCTTGGGGTAGCTACAACTCATAAACCACCTTTCCCACTCTCTTGGAGATTCTGTATGGACCAATATTATCGGGGAGTATGTTTCCCCTTCTTACAAAAACCCTTTATTGGTGAAACATGAGGATACACCCAATCATTCACCTTAAACTCTAATGGCTTTCTCCTAACATCTATGTAGGACTTTTGGCGACTTTGTTCCGTCTTCAATCTTTCTTGAATCACTTTAACCTTCTTTTTACCATGGTGAACTAAATGTATTCCTATTAAACCTATTTCACAAACATTAAACCACCCAATAGCAGATCTACACCTTCTCCGATAAAGAGCTTCATACGGAGTCATTTGGATACTCGAATGATAACTACTATTATAAGCGAACTCAATGGGAGGTATAAGATCATCCAAATTTCCTTTGACGTCGATCACACAAGCTCTCAAACACATATTCTAAGGTTTTTATAGTACTCTGTACTTGTCCATCTATCTTTGGGTGAAAAATTGTACTCAAATTTACCTTTGAATCCACACCTTTAAGGAAATATTTCAAAAATTGTGCAGTAAATTGTGCACCTCTATTTTAAATAATGGAGACCAAAACTCCATGAAGTCTTACCGCTTCTTGAAAGTTCAACTTGGCATAGTCCGCTGTCGAATAGGTAGTCTTTACCGAAAATAAATGGGTTGACTTTGTCAGTCTGTCAATAATACACAGGCCAAGCAAGCTATTGATGCATCCCAATACACCATAAAGCCTTGAGTACCCTACGATAAGGTCAAAACTGGAGCGGTAGTCAATCTCCTTTTCAACTCTTGAAAGATTTTCTCACAAGCTTCAGACCATTGAATCTTGACTGTCTTCTAATTAAACTTGGTAAAAGGATAAGAGATTGATGAGAATCCTTCAACAGATCTCATATAATAGCTAGCCAAGCCCAAAAAACTCCTTATATTTGTTTGAAATATGGGTCTAGACCAACTCTGAACCGCATCAATCTTTTGAGTGTAAACTGTAATCCTTTCACCAGAAACGATGTAGCCTAAGAATGCCACAGACATAAGCCAAAACTCACACTTGGAGAACTTGGCATATAGCATTTTAACTCTAAAAGTCTGAAGAAAAATCCTTAGGCGACTAGCATGATCTACTTCACCCCTTGAATAAATTAGTATGTTATCAATAAATATGATGACAAACAAATCTAAATAAGGTTTGAAGACTCTGTTCATAAGATCCATGAATGGTGCAGGTGCATTTGTTAAACTGAAGGACATAACTAGAAATTCAGAATGCCCATACCTTGTTCTAGAAGTTGTCTTAGGAATATCACAATCCCTTACATTAAATTGATGATAGCCTGATCTAAGGTAAATCTTGGAAAATCAAGTAGAACCCCAAAGTTGATTAAAAAGATCATTTATTCTTGGAAAAGGATATTTATTCTTGATGGTCACCTTCTTAAATTGGAGGTAGTCTATACACATCCTAAGGGCCCATCTTTCTTTCTCACAAACAAGTATGGAGTGCCACAAAGTGAGATACTTGGTCCAATGAAGCCTTTATCTAATAAATCTTTCAATTTCTGTTTTTGCTCTTTAACTCTGCTAATATCATTGTTTATGCCGGAATAGAGATTTGACGAGTATCTGGGATGATTTCTATGACAAAGTTTATCTCTCAAACTGAAGGAAAGGCACCTAAACACTTGAGTCATTAACTCAGACTAAGTGATATATACACCCCTTAGAACATAACTTCCTTGATTTAAAAGTACAAAATGAAACAACCCTTAGGCACTTTTGAACTACTACTCCACTCTGTGATTGACTCTTTAGGAATCTGACACTTGACAACTCGAGTCCTATAATCTATTGATGCATAACAGGCATAGAGCCAATCCATACCTAGATGAACTGAAAGTCTACCATGTCTAAATCTATAAATCAGACATGCTATTCTTGTGACTTACGAAAATAGGACAATCACGACAGATTCTTTCCGCTAAAATAGATTTAAAAATAATTTTGGAAACACTAAATTGTTTGCTATGTTTCTCAGGAATATTCTCAAAGTTCATAGCAACATAGGGAGTAAAGTAAAACTCTCCGCTGGGTCTAATAATGCGTAAACGGCAAAGTCAAAGACTTGAATCATACCACAGACAACATGTGGTGAATTCTCTTGTTCTTTGAGATTATTAAGGGAATAAAAGTGTTTTGTGCCTCTTCCAGTGCCAGAAGTAGCTCCCATAGGTGTAACTCTGTCTTGTGGAGCAACTAATGAAGACTGATCTCTATTTCCTCTGTTACAACCGATTTGGTTACTCTTTGGACATTCTCTTATGAAATGCCCGGTCTGACCGCACTTCAAACAACCCACTGAGTGTTTTCTACAAACGCTAGAGTGATTACTACCACACTTGGAGCAGGCGTGAGACTTACTACCTCCATCTGCTACACTACCCTTCGAATATGAAGACTTAGATTGGGTGAAGACTTAGATCGGGTGGTCTAACCATTATACTCAACTCTGTCTCTAGTGCAGGTGCACTAGAAAATGATGGTGCATGCCCCTTTGATTTCTGAAATTGTGGTCGACTTGAACAACCCTTTTTTTGACCAAACTCATTTCTAGTCTTTGCCTTCTTGTTTCGATATTCCTCTATGTCCTTTATTTTTTCCCTTTAAAATTGTTGGACATCGACCATAAGCTTGGATATGTCCATGTAACCAATCAACAGAGCAGCCCCACCTATCTATTATTCACGTCTTTCACCATCAAAAATCAAGGTTATTCTATTATTCACGTCTTTCACCATCTCTAGAGCTTAGCAAGAAAGTTGGGTGAAATTCAACACATACTCATGAACACTCATAAAGTCCTATTTCAATGTGTTGGAACTTCCGTACCCATGCATCCTTCATTTCTCGAATGAAGAACCTCCCCAAGAAGGCTTCTCAACTCGGATGTGTTGCACCCTTAGTTCTACCATCCTTCCATTGGTCAAACCAGGTTCTAGCCACACTCTTCAGTTAAAGAAGTTAAACATTCCTAAATTTGGTAGCCTCCTAATCATAGATGCGATGCACGTCACACCGATGACTAAGACTCTACACACATGACTTCATAGACTCCCTAGGACTCTTGAACTCTGTGCTCTTACAACAAGTATATCATGCCCCGAGTCTACACCCTGGGCGGTATTGGCACTCAGTGACCACTGTTGTCCTCGAGCGAACCCTTGGCCTAACATACTCAACTCAGTGGAAGACAACAATCATGCTTATAAGAATTAAAGAACTTAACTGAACTAGAAAATAATATTATGTGGAATGTTTCAAAAGTGTAAACATTCAAACTAGCCTAAATGGAAAAAATGTTTTAACATAAGAAAAAAAAGTAGGCACTACTGAACTACTAATTGTCTATGAAGCCTCTAAACTAACTAAGATGAATATTGGTACAAACCCCACAACATTCTATTGAACTAATCTAGAATTCCACAAAAAGATGTCCTCCCAAATGCAAGGAGGCTCACCAATTGACTCTGGAGTGCTAATCGGATCAACGGTGCACTGGATATCGATCCTCATTAATTAAATCAGCATCATGATTCACTGCAGTCCAACTGGCATCAATACATGAATGTACGAGTATGCAAGTTAAAAACCTAAACAACACTTAGTCTTGAAAAGGAGTAAGAAAGAACACTAACCTTGGATCTGCTCAAATCATGATCTGCTTACTCTTATTCAATATACGCAGTCTAAACTAATTGCAATATAAAGAAATACTGACTGAAAGCATGTTGTAAACTTTAAATGTATACAAATATACAAATAATATCTTAGATGTATGTAAAAATACAAATAGTTGATGTATATGAAAAATACAACACCTCTATGGGAGCTTCTCTAACAAACAATCATCACTTAAGAGCTATAGTGATGATAAAACATTACTTGACACATACTACCCGACCATCCTAACCTTGCTAGAGTATAAAACCAGAACTGCCTAATGGATTCACTAGTAACTATGAAGAGGGTTGATCTAAAAAGTATGACCTTGTTCTATTAATGATGGCTACATGGTTTACATGAAGATTTGAGTTAATCTAAACTTGCATCCCCAAATTTGTGCTAAATATTACTCCCAAATATATATTTATGTTGGCTCTTATATTTTAAAAACATACTGAATTTATGTTGGCTCTCTTAGAAATCCATGTTTCCTCTTTCATCTATTCAAACTAGCCATAGCCTCTCAAGAAGTATAACTTCCTTTCTTTCTCAAAAGTTTGAAAACATTTTAGTTTAAGCTTTGAGGGACTACTTAGTTCCCTTGTAACTCTTGAGAAATTAATTCAACTTTATGGTCTTTGCATACTTGAAACTTAACTCTTAGGGAATACTGAGTTCCCTTATAACATTTGAGAATTTAAATCAACTCTTTACGTAAACCTTAAAACAAAGTTAAAATGTTTGTTTAAGACTGTTGTTGGAACTTACTTTGACTCACTTTTTATTTTTTAGACTTGACTCTTAACTTCCTTGACTTTGATCTTAATTTTATTTTAATTGGATTTTGGATTCAAAGATCATGATCTCATGTTTATGTATCATTTTATGTTATTTAGATGTACTTTAGAGTATTGGAATAAACTAGGAGTGATAGGTACATCACTTAGGAACTAGTACGAAGAGATAGGAAAAGAGAGGGTCTCACGGAGGTCGTGATAAAGAGATCCAGAACCTGACGGACAGAGGTTGTCTTCAGGCGCTCTGTCTGGCGCGGCATGCTAGAGCGTGACTGATAGAGTCTTTCCTGAGGGACTCTCATAGGCGCGGTGCCCCAAGGCCTATTAGACGGGTTCTTCAACTTTTATTCTCCAAGTTTAAACTCTAAACCTCTCAATCTTCCATGGATCATCACCCAAATACTTAGAATGACTAATGTACTCAATACCCAATAGTTTAGACTCGGAAAACTACTCAGAAACACGAATAAAAAAACTAAAGGTACGCTACAACTTTATCAACAAAGATCCAAAAATTATTCACCAAAAGTTCAACATTTATCATTAATTCAATAGAAAAATTGCATAATTAAACATGTTGGTGTGTGGGTGAACAAACCCAACACAAAAAGTTATCACAAACCTCGATAGGGGTCACCCTCGGAGAAATCGATGCACAATTTTTGCGTTCTTTGATGGTTGTTGATCATCCTCTCCTTTTCTCTTTTTCTCCCATTCCCTGAGTCATGAATATTGTTAAACTTAATTGGGACTATATTTTTACCCATAAATAACCCTTAAAATGAATTAGGAAATATTAGGGTGAAAATACAACTTTGGCCTTACTAAATTCCTGATTGGATTTTCTTCAACTCAATAGCCCAACTTCTGAAAGGCATGTCTCCCTCATACGACATCAGAATTTCGCAAACTTGGGGGCATTGGAAAGATATTCCTAAGGAATTTTAAATGATATGAATAACTCATCCAAAATCCATCTTACATGGAAGATATGGCCGTTTGGAAGTTGGAAATTTTCCAGACTTCCCTACTTAATTCCAAAAATTATTATTCTTTGTTTCTTAGATTATTCTTAAATGTTTAAAGTTACGAGATGTTACAGTAGGCACAGTTGATATTCAACTTAACATCTCAAACTTGGATGGTATTAATATATTTCGGGAGGAAGGTAGAATAATGTAAATGTGAATGTGCAAATGCTACATCCCATAGACAACAAAATTTATTTCCATGTTATTTGATAGACATATTTAGTATATTGATGTCATAAAAAACATTCGTAGAGAATTGAAGTAATACTAATATACATATTATTGAATTGTCCTTTTAATTTAATAATTTGTGAAGAACACGAAAAGGAAATCAATATGAAGATTAATCATTGTTCTGTAGTTGAAAGTCTTCTTGTCAACACCCAACATGAAAACAAATTAACTTAACAACAAAGCAGGTAATATCTTCATTTGCCTATTGGAAATCTCCTTCACCAAGCATATCCATAGCGTTTCCTATTTGATCAACAAAAGAATAGGCTTAGCTAGTTATAACTAGAAAGTATACACAAACTAGAAAAATGAAGTATAGATTCACGTTCAAGGCAATGAGAAATGATAATTAAATCTAATCATGAGGTTTGGAAAACTTGGTGTCTGATCACTACGTTTGAGTGTCCTAAGATGTCCGAAAAGTCGAACTAAGTAGAGTCCTTTACATGGGTGTGAAGTGCACCACATCTAATGAGAGGGAGTCTACAAAGTGTTTTGGGAGAACTTCTCTTTCTTGTTACTCTTATCATGTGTGAGGTATGATCTAATTCCATTCTAACTCGACGTTCTATGTTTCAGATCATGCCTCCTCATAAAGGTGATGCCAGAAATGGGAACGCAACTTCTACGTCCAATGATGAGTTCAGGAATTCCAAACAGATGTCGGGTCACAGTATGACAAACCAGAACAATCGGGTTTATGCTCCTATTAATGCAAATAGTGGATAAGCATCAGCAACGGTCTGTGACTTTGTTAGGATGAATCCGCCTGAGTTCTTAGGATCACAAACTAATGAGGATCCTCAGAATTTCTTGGATGAGATAAAATAGATCTTTGAGGAAATGCAAGTCATCGGGAATGATCGGGTTGAATTTGCATCATTCCAGTTGAAGGATATTCCTTATATTTGGTACACTGAGTTGATGGAAAACAGGGGTGAAGACATGAACTTAAGGCAGGGAAACGTGACGGTTCAACGGTATCGGCTGAAGTTTAACCAACTCTACAAGTATGTTGCTTACATGGTTGTTGACTCTAGGGCTTAGATGAATATATTCTTGTATAAAATGTCAAATTTGGTGAAAACTGTATACAGAAATGTTATGTTACTAGAAGATGTGAACATCTCTAGGGTTATGACTCATGCTCAGTAGGTTGGGGGTTATAAGATTAGGGAACATGTCTAGGAGAATAAGAAGTCTAGGACTGGGAACTATGACTATTCTCAGCAGAAATCGGGTTGTAGAAATCACTCGAAGAATCAACATAAACTTTCATCTCCAACCCCTTCATCAGCTTGAGTTCCATCCTCCAAGAACAGGTATGACCAGAAGGTTAGAGCGCAAGGCTCTAATTTTCATGGAAGTGTTTCAGAAACAAAGACTTACCCCACTTACCTTAAGTGTGGTAAGAACCATCAGGGCGAGTGTCTCACAAGAAAATAAGGATGATTTTGGTGTGGTAAATTTGGTCACATGTTGAGGAATTGTACTTCTAGACAGGGTCAAGGAGGTGGTAATGGTTGAGCTCAGTCTACACCTTCAGCAGCACTAGCAAGTTGCCCAACTCAGCAGGGTAACTTATCTTGTACAAGATGCGGTCAGCGCCAGAAAAGGTTGTATAATCTTCAGGCCCTCCAAGATCACGAAGGTTCTCCTGATGTAGTTACTGGTACGTTACGAGTCTGTGACCTTGATGGTTATGCATTATTAGATCCAGGGGCTACTCTTTCCTTTGTAACTCGTTACATAGCAGTCCAATTAAGTATCAACCCAGAAACTCTCTCAGAACCTTTCTCAGTCTCTATTCCAGCTGGTGACCCAACAGTCACTTATAAGGTCCTCAGCAGATCTTGTAAAGTTAGAAATGGTAAACTTCGACTTCATTCTAGGCATGGATTGGCTACATTCCTGTTATGCCTCAATCCATTGTAGAATAAGGATTGTTCCTTTTCACTTACCAAATGAAGTAATCTTAGAATGGAAGTGTAGAAAGATGATCTCTAACGGTTATGTCTTTCATATACTTCATATTAAGGATTCTAGCTCTGAAACCCCAAATCTTGAGTCAGTTCTAGTAGTTTGTGAGTTTCCAAAAGTCTTTCCAGAAGATCTTCCTGAGTCCCTCCCAAAAGGGATATCAACTTTAGAATTGATCTGCTTCCAGATATCCACCCTATTTCTTTTCCTCCTTGTAGAATGGATCCAGCAGAGCTTAAGAATTTGAACGAGCAGTCTAAAGAACTTCTAGATAAGGGCTTTATTAGACCTAATATATCACCATAGGGTGCACCAATGTTGTTTGTAAAGAATAAAGATGGTTCTCTCATAATATGAATTGACTATACACAGTTGAACAAGTTCACAGTCATGAACAAGTATCCCATCCCCAAGATTGATGACTTTTTGACCAACTTCAAGGTGATAGCCATTTCTCAAACGGAGATCTCAGATTGGGTTATCATCATCTAAGTGTATGAGATAGTGATATTCCGAAAACAACCTTCAGAACTCGGTATGGTCATTATGAATTTGTAGGTATGTCGTTTAGACTAAACAATGCTCCTGCAACTTTCATCGATATGATGAACAAAGTGTTCAAGCATTACTTGGACTTGTTCATTATTATCTTTATTGATGATATCCTCATTTACTCTAGGAATGAGGAATAACATGAGAGCTATTTGAGAATTGTTCTACAGACTCTCAAGGATCGCCAATTATTCGCTAAGTTTAGCAAATGTGAGTTCTTGTTGCTATCTATTGCTTTCCTTGGTCATATTGTATCTGGCGAAGGGATCCGAGTGAATTCATTGAAGATATAAGAAATTATACAATCGCACAAACATACCTTTTCTACATATATTAGAAGTTTCTTTGGTCTAGCCGGTTATTATAAAAGGTTCGTGGAAGTACTTTCATCCATATCCTCACCATTTACTAGGTTAACTCAGAAGATGGTAAAGTTTCATTGGTCAGATGATTGTGAGACAATCTTTGCAGAATTGAAAATTAGATTGACTACAACTCATATCTTGACTCTACATGAGCGTTCAGATGATTATGTGATTTATTGTGATGCATCCAGAGTTGGACTACGTTGTTTGTTGATGCAGTGAGATAATGTTATACTTTATGCTTCTATACATATTAATGTTCATGAGTAGAATTATCCAACTCATGACCTCGAGCTTGCAGCAGTAGTATTTTCACTTAAGATATAGAGATGCTAGTTGTATGGTGTTCATGTAGATGTGTTCACTGATCGTAAGAGTCTTCAGTATGTGTTCACCCAGAAAGAGTTGAATCTTCTCAAGACAAGATGGCTTGAGTTCCTTAAGGATTATAATATGAGTGTGCATTATAATCCTTGTAAGGTGAATGTAGTAGCAAATACTCTTAGCAGATTATCTATGGTTGTTGTAGCCCATGTTGAGGGAAAAAAAAGAGAGCTAGTGAACGATGTTCACAAGCCTGCTCGCTTGGGAGTTCGTCTTATGAGCATATCAGATAGTGGTGTATCAATTCAAAATGGGGCAGAATCTTATTTGGTAGTGGAGTTTAAGGAAAATCAAGACAGTGATCCAATCATGCTTGAACGTAAGAGTGCAGTCAACAAATCAAAGAGTGGATGTTTTTTCCCGAGGGGGAGATGGTGTACTTCGCTACCAGGGCTAATTGTGTGTTCATGATATGGGGGAGTTGAGAAAGCATATTCTTGCAGAAGTCCATAACTCCAGGTATTCTATTCATCTAGGTGTCACTAAGATGTACCGCGATCTGCGAGAAGTCTATTATTGGAATGGCATGAAAAGAGTATAGTAGCTTTTGTGAATAAGTTCCCCAATTGCCTGCAAGTCAAGGTAGAACATCATAAACCAGGAGGTATGACTGAAGAGATCGATATTCCTACTTGGAAGTGGGATGTGATCTATATAGATTTCATGATAGGGTTACCTCGTACTCGTAGACAGCATGACTCCATTTTGTGATAATTAATTGGATGACTAAGTTTTCTCGCTCTTTGGCGGTCAAGACTACAAATTCGGCGGAGGTTTATGCCAAGATTTACATCTCATTTCTGGAAGTAATTTCAGAAAGTTTTTGGTACTCAAGTTAACCTTAGAACAACATTTCATCCACAAATGGATGGACAGGTAGAGCCTAGTATTTAGACCCTAGAGGATATGTTGAGAGCTTGTGTGATCGATTTCAAGGGTTGTTGGGATGATCATCTTCCTCTAATTGAGTTCGCCTACAATAATAACTACCATTCCAATATTCCTATGGCCCCTTATGAGGCTTAGTGTGGGCGTAGATGTAAATCTCTCGTTGGTTTGTTTGAAGTAGGTGAAGTAGCTTTGATAGGTCCAGATTCAGCCCTTTATGCTATAGAGAAAGTGCAACTCATTAGAGAGAGACTTAATATAGCACAGAGTAGTCAGAAATCTTACGCAGATATAAGAAGAAGCGAACTAGAGCTCCAATTTTATGATTGGATTTTCTTGAAATTGTGACCTATGAAAGTAATGATGAGATATGGCAAGAAAGGGAAGCTCAGTCCTATATATGTAGGCCCTTACAAGATCTTGAAAAGGACTGGCAAGGTAGAATATGAGTTAGAGTTGCCATAAAACTAGCAGCAGTGCATCCGGTCTTCCACATCTTGCTTTTGAAGAAGTGTGTGGGTGATCCGGCCTTTGTAGTGCCATTAAATAGTGTGGTGGTGAAATATAGTTCCTCTTTAATTTTTCAGTCATTCATGCGTGAATTAGGTCTGAGAATCATGTTCCCTCAGTTTGTACTTGCATTTTCAGCGTATTTGCATGTTCTCTGAACTCAATTGAGTCAAAAACTCAGTCCTCAGTGTTTAGTAGTAGGGATTACAACTGTCTCACTCTATTTAAGCTAGTTGAGTCTTCATTCGACGACTAATGTTATCAAGGGGGAGATAATGTAACACCCCGTATTCAAAACATACCAAAAATCAGCTTTTCAAAAATTTACAAGTATAATTAACGTTTACCATCGACGGACCGTAGCCTGACCCACAGCTCGTACTTCACATCCGTCGTTTGTGACTGAAACTCTCCCATGACACAACCCATAAAAATTGACTAAGTGTCGATTCACAGACAGACCTATGGTCCATAAGTCAGACTACGTTCCGTAGCCTGTATTCGTCGATCAAGACCCTATCTACCTACTCTCGTACAAGAACCACGATTGACCAGTACGGTACGTAGATAGAACTACGGACCATATTGGATATTAGCAGGCAGTTAGGGGGAAAATGTAGTTGGTTCAACTTCAAATTATCATAACTCTTCTCACAAAATAAACTAGGTGTCCTATGACCTACTAAATCATATATAATTTAATTATCTTTCCATAGTTACCGAGTTTTCTAAAATCAAACCTTCGAGTAAGAAGTTTTGATCGTTTTAGTAAAGGCATGTCGAATAGACCCAATGTACGGACCCAAACGATGGACCGTCGATTGAACAACAGCCCGTCAAACTAGGTGGTCTTTTGGTCCGACAGCAATTAACTTAGGGGTCTTTCTGTCTTTTCCCACTTTGTTTAAACCCTAAGATACGTCATTTTGACCCTAAATCATCATATTTTAGTCCTTTTAAGCCTAGAAACATAACTATCACTTACCTAAGTCAAATCATCAATCAAAAACATAGAAAATTACAAGCAAGAAAGGAGAAAAATTTCAAGAACCCTAGTTCAAGAACGTAGCAAGGTTCCATCAGTTCAATCCCCAAAATCTAATATGTCTCTCTGGGTTTTATCACCTGGTATGTGGGATTTCACTAGTGGGTTCCTTTCACCCATTGGGTCCTAGTTTTTAGTTAAATTCTTGATTCTCATATCATGATTAAACCTAGGGTTTCTAGACATTCAACAAAACTTCATGATTTTATTAGTTATATGTTCCAAATCAGATTATAATGTTATTACTCAGAGTATTGCATAAAATTTCATAACCTTTAGCTATGTATTTCTTTAGTTCTTGAATTACACATGCTAGGTCAAATATTCTGTTACTTTATCATTATATGCCTCTATTATAAATATATAATTACTAGGTCAATTGTTGCATTCTCAATTTGCATGTGCAGTTTTGAGTTATCCAGTATTTACTGAATCTCAGCCATAATTAGTTAATTACAGAATTCATCTGGAGTAGTATAATACCGAGTTTGACTAGTGTTCAACGTACCTAACTAATCCCAAAACTACTAGCCAAGTAGGTTGTAAGTCCCCTCTGTGGGCAATCAGTTCAGTGATCATGCCAGCATGCCTCTATACTTCTGGCAGTGTATATTGAACCCTCTTGATGGAGCGTATATATCCACATTTAGCTCATGTGGTTTTATTATCTGTTATTAGTAACTCTGACAGTTCAGTCAGACTCTATTTCATTGACCATATTTACAAATCAGTTATCATTCAGTCTCAGCATGTTATAAATTGGTCATTGCATACAGTTAGCTCGGAATTCAGTATATCATGTTTATATTATTATACTTGCTTTTGTGCTTTTTCAGTTATTTTGTATTTCATCTTTACTCTATCCTGCATACCTAGTACCTTTAAGTACTGACGCATACATGCGGTATATCTTCTCGTGATGTAGGTCAGGTTCTAAACATTCAGATCAGGCTTAGATTGATTTCCGATCTCCAGTTCAGCAGAATCAGTGGGGAGTCCTTATTCTTCGAGGATAACAATTATGAGTTTCATTTTAGTATTTCAGTCTTTAGTTTCAGTTTTTGCTAAACTTAGTTTGGGCTTCTCCTAGAATTTCTAGTTAGTTAGATGCTTATTTAAGACATAGTTAGTTTAAACTTAGTATTGAGTTAATATTTTCTTTGTATTGAACTCACTGTTTTCAAATACCTCAGTTATAGAATATGGATATTCCCCATCTTTTAAGTTTAAATTATGATTTAGATTTTGAATTCTGTTTATTATCTTTAGTATGCTTATGATCGTGCCAGCAGGGTTAGCTTGGGATCATTTGTGGTCCTAGGTTCCGTGCTTGCGTATAGGTGGTAGCTCAGGGTGTGAAAACTTTCCCATGTGCATGAGGATATTTGAATAGAACATATATTAACCAATAAGGGTGGTTGATGTTGTATCTTTGCCTGCTATTATGAAATTCAATATAATATCACGTGAATACTTTGGATTTGTTCCAGCTATTTGCATAAACCTTAACAAAAGGTCTTCTTTCTTCCATTGCAACTGCAAAAAGATTATAATATCTAATTAGTATATGTTTGCATTAATGGAAGTTATAGATATAAGAAGATTTACCTACATATAGATTAACTTTTGTTTACTCATTTGTTCAGTTTTTTTTGTGGTTCAACTTATAAACAAAATCATCAATAGTTCTTATATTGTCTCTTAACTTGGCTTCTGATCCAATATTAGGTAATATTTTAATCTTCCATAAGATTTCAATCCAAAGTGTCAATCTTGTGTCATCAAATACATTGATAAAAATTTTGCCTTCATCATTTGAACCACATATGCTATCTAGCTCAACAATGAAGGCAACTCTTAATATAGAATCTAGAATTGCTTTCATCAACAAATCCTACATCGATAAAACTATTATTATTTGTCTAGTAAGAATAAATAAGGAATCATTCCGTGAAGTTGATTTGTGGACTTACTGAATGTCTATTATCTTGCTGGATTTGACAGTTTCGGCCAATATATTGGCTATTGGTAGATCCATCTAGATAGCTGGAACTTATGTGGGGGTATTATTTTTACATGTTTTCCTAGTTTGAAATTTTTTAGTTTGATTTTACTATTTACTATTTTAGGTAAATTAACAGCGCTTTGCGCGGTGATATACTACCTCTATTAGCTTACATTATTTTGTATATGGTGTATAGTTGTCTAAGTTAATGTAAATACAAAAGTACATCTCTTTCATTTTGTGAAATAACGTATGACCATTTGAATTGACGTCTCAGGACGTCCTTCAAAATCGCTAATGGTACTAAGTTGCATTGTCTAAAAACATTTTAACTTGTTTTGATTTCGATCAGTACATTCAAAATATTTAAAGCTTTGCGATATTTGATCTAATGTATAAGAAAAATTTATTTATTTATGTTGAGCCTTGCAAATTTTGATTCATGATAGTAGATATTTCTACACAAGTATAACCTTATTTTGTTTGTGACCTTTATTTGATAGTATATGGGGATATTATCACACTCTTGTCACTATTTCTTTGCGGGATAATATATAGGCATATACACAAGCTTACTTTCAACAGTTAAATTAATACTTACTCCAATTTCGAGTCTCCATATCTAAATCCATTAATTCTCTCCCATTTTAATTAAATAGTCCCACTTAAAAATGATACTCTTCTAATATATTTTTCGCTTCATTAAGTAGCAAATGACTCTTTAAAATTGCGGTAAATCAATGTCTTTCTTAATTCTTTTAACGTATAACAGAGAATACCATGTGACAGAAATATTTCAAGTAATATTCTGCCATTACAAATATTTTCTATTTTAACTTACTAAAATACTTTATCTTCGTCAAATTTTTTCGCTATCTTCCTCTATATTAGATATGAGTGACTTTGGAAATATTGTCCTCCTTAAACTACACAAATGTTTGTGTGAAGTTGCATACACGAAATGATAACCACAAATCTACCTCTTATTTTATTTGGTTTTAACTGTTTCAGATGAGATATATATTGAATGACTACGACTTTATTTTAATTGGAAACATGAACAGGAAAAAAACATGAAAACAAAACTAAACAACTATAAATTAGTTTATCACTAGTTCTCTGTGAAGAGACATAAGAGAATTGGCAGGAGATGCCACTATTTTGTTGGCCTTCACTGCTTTCCTTGTTTCCTTGTTTTTCTAGACTTTGAGAAGATTTCAGTGTTCCCACATTAAAAAAAAAAGTCTCAACCTACTACATGTGAATTCACCTATCATCTGGAGACTCTGTCCTCATAAATTAATGAGATCCGACATTGTAACTTTTTTGGTAACAAAGACTACTAAAGAGCAAAGAAACAGAAAGATTTCAGATACCCTTAATCGTTTCAATGCTGGACAAGAGATATAAATATTTCATTTTACATATCTTACAATTTTAAAAGATAATGTAAAGTAAATAGTGAATGCCTCACTCGAGGATGGTAAAATTTCCAATTGTCCAATTGTCTATTTGTCATCTAGTCATCCCCTTCCTTAATAAATTGTTCAATTGGGTGAACTAGACACGCACTTAAGCCCTAAAAATATAAGCGTGCTACAAGCACACTAACATTATAGTGAACTACACAGATTTTATCATTTATGTTTAAATGGTCACATTATAGGAATCCATTTGTTTTAATATTTAAAACAGATAGATGCAGAGAAGAACCAATGGTGCACAAAAATATGCACCTGAAGTTGATGGTTGCATACTTAAGTATGTCAAATTGCTGGAGAGTGGAAAATTTGTATACCTTGATCGATGGATATGCAATTTTTGTTCGGTGTTTGATATCCGTTTAATGCATACTTGGATTCTTCTGTCTGCTTTGACACTTTTTTTGCTATTGTTGGTGCTTCATACAATCTGTCTATGCCTTCAAATTTTTACAACTCAAGTGCTCCTTCAAATTCCTAGCATATGTCACCTTAAATTGCTTCTTCCTTCAAATCTTTTTGCTTGTTATCTTTGCTTGATTGTCTCATATTACAGCTTACCTCAATTATCCTATGTATTTCGAAGTCCCAAACTACGGCCTGCAAAATTACTAGTCAACAAAAATAATCTACTTCAACAGTCAAATTTCAGACAGAGTGAAAATTGTACAAGAGCAAACAAACAGAGAAACACTAAATATCCTTATATCACTACATATGCATGTTTATAGACTTTGTTATGATCCTCATTAAGTTAACCCATTATAATTCATTATCTGGTTATCTTTTAGACTTTGTATACAATTTAAAGTATCTTTTATGGCTGAAGAAAATGCAAAATTTATACCAATTACATCATCTCATCAGACAATTATATGACTTACATTCTGGACCTCTAGTTGTTGTCTGCGTTATGGATGGATAATCCTTCTCTTGTTGTTACTCATGATACTATGATATATACTTGTCCATGGGTGAAACTCAATTTTTAAGATACAGTCCACCCTGATGAAATGTTTGTTTTCCTCTCTCACAATCTGATCTCGACTATCCAACACACGATTGAGATGAATTCGGCGCATAGTTAGCAGTGAAGTCTTTTGTTGACATCAAACCTGTCACTAAACAATTTACACGTCACAGAAAGTTACAGAACATGAAACTAATATTTACATGGCCCCCAATTATGCTGACAGAAGAGAGAAGGGATACTTGTTGTTTGAGAGAAGCTCTCTCACCTTGTATCATTCATAGAAGTATTAGGCAGGGTGTTTTACAACATTTAAAACGGCTTAGAACTGGATTAAAGTGTATTCTTGAGTCCTTTATCCTTTTTCGGTTATGATGGTTAAAGAATTGTCACAATATTGTTCAAAGCCTCGCAATATTTGATATTTTTAAGTTCTTTATCTTTTTTAGCATTTGAAACTATTGCATATAGTTTGTGATCTGTTTGTTGCCCTATGATGATGTGTAGATACTACGTGAAAATTGCAATGCACAGATAAATGTATAATAGTTTAGATTCCCTCTCGCTGAAGCTGAGCATTATCAACGTACTGTTATATTAGATTGGCAGGCAAAATTTCAAAAAAAAAAAAAACAATGCCATGAAAGGAATAAAACCACTTCTTGGCTCCTATACATACGCAACAATGAGCATAGAAGAAACACCTAAATGCCGGATAATTCTTTGCAATGCAAAGAAATTGAAAATCAAAATTGAATAAATTTAATCAGACCTGAAACAATTCAAGCTATCAATTTGTGTAATGATCTCTAGTTTATACTTTGATTTCAAACTACCATTGTGATGTTGTGGAATAGTTGGGAGTTGCTAGGTATATTTTAAATTGAATGTAGAGGATGGGAAAATATGAATTACTTTGCAGATTAGTTATAAATGTAAAATTATTAAAACCTGCATACATTTTTATTGCAACAACAATTATTTGGAGACTGATTCAATGAAAACCCAAATTTTACACATAAAAAAGGGATTTCTACTTGCTAAAGATTAAAAGTACTCAATTGATGAAAGGTGAAGAGCCCTGCTGTCCTCAATAACAGTTTTAAAGAAGAATATATAAGGTAGTAAGTTTTTAATCCAGTAAAAGAATAAAACATAGATGTTGATTGTACATTCATTTTTGTTTTATCAAAACATATGAGACTGATCTATGAGTAAAGAATAAAATCAGTGTAAATTTATATAGAGAATCAACATGGTGGAAAATTACATAAAGAATCAGCATACCTGAACAACGTGGAGACATTTTGTGTGCTGTTAAGAAGAATTTAAAATTTTTCTTCTAAAAAATGATGAAGCAAAAGATTTTGGCACAGCTACCAAAAAGGAACGGAGATTGCTTCTGAGTAGTTTTGCACCTTCAAGCCTATATAGACGTTTTGCAAAACTCCAAAACAGAGTCCGTGATGGAGAACACCGAGATTTGATTGAAGAGTGTTTGCACACAGGAAAGTGTTGGGAAAACGCGGACGAGAAGAAAAATATATATTATAAAAGTAATGGAAATAAAATGGGAAAATAACGACACGAAGAATTTTACGTGGAAACCCTTCTGAATAAGGGAAAAAACCACGAACCAAGAGGAGCAACTGATATTACTACAGTAAGGAATTTTACATTACTCAAAGTGACGAATACAATACTCAAAGTGACTACTACACACTCAAAAGGAACAACACTCTTTTGGTTTCCGTCTTACTAAAATATCGCTCACACTCTATTTTTTTCTTCACAGACTATTTTCTTGTATAGTCTATGGAATACCTCACTTTTTTCTCAAAATGGTTTTTCTCTCTAACTTGGTGTGTTCTATAAATGAGCAAGAATGTTCTAGTTATAGAAGGAAAAAAACATGCTTATGTCACTAATGACATAGGTAAATATAGAAAAGTCAAAAATGGTTGCAAATCTTACCAATATGCCAACTACCAAATCTTTTCTTTTCAACTCCAATTACTATTCCTTTTTAACAATTGCTTGTACCAATTGAATAGCTAAAGTTTACCAAAAAAAATGGGATGGATTCAACAAATCTCCCCCTCCAGTCTCATTTACTGGAAGAAGGTATGTTCAACTTCTTTAGAGAGAGCTCATACCCACAAGTTCTTTGCATAACTCGAACTTGTCTTTCGGTATCATCTTGGTCAGCATATCTGCAGGGTTTTTACTTGTGTGAATCTTTTTGACGTGAAATGATTAATTATACACTTTCTCACGAATCCAATGATATATGATGTCAATGTGTTTTGTTATTGCATGGTACATGGAGTTCTTGTTCAAGTCTATTGCACTCTGGCTGTCACAATAGAGAATATACTCCATGTGATTCAAACAAAGCTCTTGAAGAAATCGCTTTAGCCATATAATCTCCTTGCCGACTTCAGTAGCCGTAATATACTCTGCTTAAGTTGTAGATAGTGCAACACACTTCTGCAACTTTGACTGCCATGATATAGCTCCCCCTGAAAAAGTAAAAAAATATCGAGTAGTGGATTTTCTTTTATCAAGGTCACTTGTCATACCACAATCTGTATAGCCTTTCAATATTGTATTTGATGCTCCAAAATACAAGCATTCATCTGAGCTTCCTCTAAGATACCTGATTATCCACTTCACAGCTTCCCAATGCTCTTTTCACAGATTTTCGAGAAATCTACTGACAACACGAACTGCGTGAGCAATATCATGTCTAGTGCACACCATTACATACATTAGACTTCCGACGACGGAGGAATATTGAACTTTGGCCATGTTCTCTTTTCCCTTCCTAGCTGTAGGAAACATCTTCTTGCTCAACTTCATATGACCAGCAAGAGGTATACTAACAGGCTTAGCATTCTTCATATTGAAGAGCTCCAGTACGCGTTCAATGTAATTCTTTTGGGACAAATAAATCTTCATTTTATCTCTAAGACGAGTAATTCTCATGCCAAAAATTTACTTGGCATGACCCAAGTCTTTCATAGAAAAAGACTTACACAACTCTTTCTTCAGCTCGTCAATCGTGGAAGTATTGTTGCCCACAATCAACATATCATCCACATACAACAAAAGGATGATAAAATCATTGTCATAAAATTTTTATACAAATACGCAATGATATGAAGAAATCTTCTTATAGACTTTATCTTCCATAACAGATTCAAACTTTTTGTACCACTATCTGGGAGCTTGTTTTAGGCCATAGAGACTCTTTTTGAGTTTGCATACAAAATTTTCTTTACCATCTACTTTGAAGCGCTCAGGTTGTTCCATATAAATATCTTTATCTAAATCACCGTGAAGGAAATCCTTCTTCACATCTATCTGCTCAATCTCTAAATTAAGACTAGCAGCAAAACCTAGAACTGTGCGAATCGAGGATATTGTCACAACAGGAGAAAATATTTTGTCAAAGCCAATACATTTACTTTGAGCGAATCCCTTAACAACCGATCTAGCTTTGTACCTGAACTTCAAGTTGTGTTCTTCAACTTTAACTTTGAACACCCACTTGTTCTTCAAAGCTCTCATGCCCTTGGGCAATTTTACCAACTCATAAGTGTGGCTCTCATGCAAAGACTTCATCTCTTCTTGCATGACTTCAATCCATTGATTCTTGTGCTCATCTTCCATGGCCTCCTCATAAAAACCAGGTTCTCCCCCGTCAGTGAATAACATATACTCATTGGGTGAATAACGAGAGGAAGGAAACCGCTGTCTTGTGGAGCTTCGAAGTGGAATATTTGATTCATCCACAACTTCATGAGCAATAGGATCATCAATAACAATATCATTGTTATTATAAACATCAACATGTTGATTCGATTATCAAACCCAACAACATCATGCACACTTGTGCGAGGAACTTCATCAGGATGACTTATACCATCAAAACTTGAAGATTCTACCTTCTCCGCTTTGTCAATATCTTCAATTGTTTGATTCTCCATGAAAATAATATGACGGCTTCTCACAAGTTTCTTTTCAATTGGATCATATAGCCTGTAACCAAATTCATCTAGGCCATATCGAATGAAGATGCATTGCCTTGTCTTAGCATCTACCTTTGACCTCTCATCTTTCGGCACACGTGCAAAAGCTTTGCAACCAAATACTCTCAAATGGTCATAGGAAACATCCTTTCCATACCAAACACTATTTGGTACATCACTTTGTAAAGCAACAACAGGAGATAGATTAATAACATGTGCAGCGATCAATAAAGCCTCACCCCAAAATGATTTTGGAAACTTTGCTTCAGAAAGAAAACATCTAACTCTTTCCATCAAGGTCCTGTTCATCCTCTCAGCCAATCCATTATGCATAGGAGTCTTGGGAGGAGTCTTCTGGTGTCTAATACCTTGATGCTTGCAGTATTCGTCAAATGGTCCACAATATTCACCACAATTATCAGTACGAATACATTTCACTTTCTTTCCAGTTTCTCTTTCAACTGAAGCCTTAAACTGCTTAAAGACTCCTAACACTTGGTCTTTAGTCATCAAGATATAGACCCAAAGTTTTCTCGAGCAATCATCAATGAAAGTGACAAAGTAAAGTGCACCACCTAATGTCTTTGTCTTCATTGGACCACATAAATCAGAGTGCACTAACTCAAGCAACTCTGTCTTTCTCGAAGGAGGGTATGACTTAAAGGAAACTCTATTTTGTTTACCAGCCAAGCACTGCTCACATTTTTCTAATTTAGCACTTTGGAAATTTGATAATAATTTTTTCTTGGCTAGAACATTATGTGCTTTCTCTCTAATGTGGCTAAGCCTATTGTGCCATAATGTTGAAGAACTATCGCTCTCAACCGCATTCACCATATCAACACAAGTAGAGGTTGTACTCCAGTATAGACCACGACGTTTGTTACCATGATCCACAACCAAGGAACCCTTAATAAGCTTCCATTTTCCATTACCATTGATACTAACATATCCTTCATCATCTAAAACACCAACAGAAATTAGGTACAGACGAACATCAGGAACATGTTTCACATTGTTCAAAACTAGTTTAGTTCCAACACTAGTTCCCAAACAAATTGTACCAATACTAACCACCCTAGAAAAAGTCTCATTACCCATACTCAAGGTTCCAAAATCACTAGGAGTGTAGGAAGAGAAAAAATCCTTACTTGATGTCACATGAGATGCAGCACTAGTGTCCACAACCCCGCTTGACTCATCACAAGCAATATTTATCATGTTTGCATCAAGAACAGTAACAAGATCTTTGGCGGTGACGGTGGCTAGGCTATTTTCATTGCCATCTTCTTTAGTTTCCTCTTTGTTTCTGTTTTTACTCTTCAACTTTCTGCAGAACTTCTTTGTGCTCTCTTTCATGCCACAATGATAGCACTCAATATCCTTAAGTCTTCCTTTGGATTTGCTCCTACTTTTTTCTCTATGCTGCGAACCACGAGTTATATTTCTCCCCCTGCGGCCAGTTATCAGGACATCCAACGAAGAGGAACCTTGAGTTTTTCTTCTCATCTCTTCATTCAAGACACTACGATTGACGGAATCCATAGAGATCACACCATCCGAAGAAGAATTTGACAATGACGTTCTAAATTTTTCGCAAAAATCTGTTAGGGAACCAAGTAGAAGCAAGTCTTAAATTTCTTCATCTTATTTTATGCCTATAGAAGATAATTGGTTCATAATCTCCTGAAAAAATATTCAGATGGTCTGTCATAAGAATCATCATGATACTTCAAACTCAACGTCTTCTTTATTAAGAACATTTTGTTGTTGCCAGTCTTTCGAGCATATAAACATTCAAGATGCTCCCATAGTGTTCGAGTATGTGTTTCCCCACAAATATGGTTCAACACATTATCGTCGACCCATTTCCTAATGAATCCACAAACCAGTCTATGCAGACAGATTCCACTCTTCATCTGTTTTATTATCAGGCTTTAAAGTGGTAAATACTGGTTTGTAAAAATTATTAACATAAAGCAGATCTTTCATTTTTCCCTTCCAAATGGCATAATTAACACCATTCAAAATAACCATTCTACTTGTGTTGGCTTCCATTGTTTTCCCAAAAAATATAGTTATTTCAAATCAAAGTAAATCTTTTTTGATGTGGAAGTTCTGACTGTGTTGCAATCACAGAGCATACTCAGATAAAATCTTGGATCTGATACCAGTTTGTTGGGAAAATGCGGACGAGAACAAAAATATATTTGATAAAAGAAATGGAAATAAAATGGGAAAATAACGACACCAAGAATTTTACGTTGAAACCCTTCTGAATAAGGGAAAAAACCACGAACCAAGAGGAGCAACTGATATTACTATAGTAAGGAATTTTTACATTACTCAAAGTGACGAATACAATACTTATAGTGACTACTACACACTCAAAAGGAACAACACTCTTTTGGTTTCCGTCTTACTAAAATATCGCTCACACTCTATTTTTCTTCACAGACTATTTTCTTGTATAGTCTATGGAATACCTCACTTTTTTCTCAAAATGGTTTTTCTCTCTAACTTAGTGTGTTCTACAAATGAGCAATAATGTTCTAGTTATAGAATGATAAAACCATGCTTATGTCACTAGTGACATAGGTTAATATAGCAAAGTCAAAAATGATTGCAAATCTTACCAGAAAGAAGGAACCAAGTGTATATATGAAGTGATAAAAGGTTTTATTTACGGCGGCGGCTGTTGTGAACAGGTACGCCGTCTGTGAAGAGTGCAAGTAGTTGTTATCAGGCGATTTGCAGATGAAGGGCATTTTTTGTAATATATTAAAATAAAAGGGTTTCTTTGTTTGTGGTGACGCCACGTAAGCGTACCTAAGATTATATATATATATATATATATATATATATATATATATATATATATATATATATATATATAATATGATTTATAAAAGAAGTGTTTGTGATTGAGAATTTTAATATTATTTTTCTGATTAAATTTGCTCATTATTTTTGTTTCTTAATACTAACTAATTACTCATGAATTGGCCATTGACTGAGTGGTCATAATATTCTGGCAGAAACGTTCCAATAAATGTTGGATTGGGCTGCATGTTCATTTGCCATTGGAGGCATTTATTACGCTCTTTATTTTCATTTTTTTCCCTCCATTATATCTTGTAACATATGTAATTTCTAAGACCATTATCTTCACTATTTGCTACCCCATTACCTTCCTATTCATTGCTAGGAAGACTTCTTCTACTATAAATAATGATGTTCTTCATTTGCTTTGGGAAACACAACAGACAAGAAAAATAAAGATAGGAAAAAATAGTAAAAAAACAGAGTTCTTATTAGTTTAAGGGAGGTGTTCTTTCTTGTTAATATTGACTCAACTCTTGCCCCGAGTACTTTGGGAATGTTGTTGTATCCTTAAGGGGACAAGTCAAAAGGACTACTAGGCAAGTGAAAAATTTTGTTGTAGTGGTCTTGAATCTCCCTAAAGAGAGAGAGATAATCGCGCCTCATCCTGAAGATATTTATTTCTTCATTTTATATTTCAATTGTAATCTTCTATTTTTTTTGTTATATGGTATGTTTTTTACTAACAATTTGGCATGCTATTTGGGATAGATTTCCTTATATCGGTGTTGATTTTGTTATTAGTCATTACGCACAATTATTCTGAATACTATTTTAGAAGTTTCTCTTGTTTACATCTTTAAAGAATCAAATAAAATTTCAACTCTTAAAACGATTATCTAGGATTTCAAGAAAATGGTGCAACTTGCCATAATTTTCAAAGATTGTTTTGACAATTTATTTCACGTTAGAAGGGTCAGAAGTAAAAATATCATTCCTGAAAGTGCTAATGAATCTGTAAGTCTTCTACTCGCCAGAAAGATCAGTAATGTAATGGTGCAACCCGTGGACGTTGATGAGATGATTGAAAATGGTGCCGCCAACTAGATGGTACTTTTATTTTCCATGTACTTTTTGGTCAGAAGATGAAGTATGAACACACAAAATACAAGTGAGACAATTATGGTGGTTATGAAGATGGAGCTCTGAAGAATATCCATCGAAACCACAAACGTATCCTTGTGCATATTTTGGTTTTTATGTCTTTATTAGGGAACATCTCATAAAAACCAAAGACTAAGATTATGAACTTTGAAACTTTCATGGAAATAGAAAATTGATTGTAGTTTATTATCTTTTACCTTAAATTTAGGATTTAATGTATCAGCAAAATCTGTTCTAATTTAGCATAATAGATGTGTTAATATGTCGGTTAAATGTATTCTCTATATACGAAAAGTATCATTTGTTTATCTAATTATCTTTCGAGACAAGATATTTGAAGTGCATTATTTGGTATCATCAGTTTTCAAATCCTCTCCCCGAATAAGATTGTTAGAAAACCAGAATAATATATGATGTTGTTATGTGTATTGCATATGTGATTTGATATAAACGAAAAGAAAAATAATTAAAATAGAAAATGAAAGTTGGAGTAGGAAAACTTCTAATGCAATAGTTTTTTATTTTCAATATAAGAGTCTACACGATTATCGGGTGAAAAGGAAAATGGAAACTATTTCATGCCAACTAACAGTAAATAGTGTTGCTTTGACAAATAAAATTGCATAAATGCAGGGGTGACATAACTATAAAGCAACTAAAGCAATGACATGAGAAACCAATTGAAGATTTCGCATCTTATCTCTGATTGAAATTCTGCTACCAATTTCTCCTAAGGTGTGGTCAAGGAAGGAGCAATGTTATTTGATAGAAAACCTTATTTCCAATCAAGGTTAATGTTATTTGATAGCCCTGTTTTGTATTTTAATGTCATAAAAAACATTTGGGCAGAACTGGACAAATACTAATATACATTATACTTATTAATGTAAACTCTTTCTTGTTGCCCGATCTACGAAATCATGATATCCCTCATCAATCTGTAGATTAATCATTTTCCTGTAGTTGATAGTTTTCTTGTCATCACTCAATTTTAAAACAAAGTAAGATCACAACACATTAGAGAATATCTCCACCTGTCTTTAAACCAACTTCTTCCCCAAGAAGATCCTCAGCCCTTCCTGTTTCATCAACATAAGAACATGCTTAAATAAATAGATAGTAATGTGACAGTATATAGGTACTAGGCTTTGACAAAATTAATAACACCTTTGACTAATGTATCCGAGGCTAACAAAATATATACTCATACGATAGACCGATCTTAGTCACCGATGTGTCAAACCTAAAATCATGGTGTCTTACCACTCAACGACTGTATAATAAGCTTTGAATACTAGATATGATAGTTGCTACAGAAGTCCATACAAATTATGTTGTTAAAATGAGAGGAAATTCCTCAATTTATAGAAAACTAAGGGTAGTTTGAAAAAGATCTTATTGTGCCTTCTGGAAAGGTCACTGACCTTTAGAAAAATCACAATATTTTTTAAAGGTCAGCGCCTATTATAAAAGTCATAACTTTTTATAAAAGTCGTAACTTTCCATCAAAGAGACAACTCGTCATAAAAGTCGCAACTAAAAATTTTCATTCACACCTTTTAAAACCCAAAACCCCCTGCATGAATGAGGAATGAATCAAAGACAAAGAAACGGACAGGTATGTGTACTTTACAACCAAAAATTATTTGAATCTTGATAAGTAGGTTTTCCCTTGAACTTTCAATAGTGAATATATGTCAGATATACCTGGTCAATCAGTTGATGCAATATCTTTGAACTGTTGAACTTTTGAGTATAACTAGACAACCATATGTTAAAAAATAACCCTTTAGCGTTTATGGTTCTTACGATTGTGTTCCTTTCAGTGATTAACACCTCCTGGTTTCATAAGTGTATAGAGAGATGGGCTTTTGTCAATAATTACCTTTTAAGCGGCTTACACTTCACACTCGCATTAGTGATTTCTAAACTTGTTAATGCGTAAATACACCATTTGGTCAAATCTGACAAACTTAGTAAAACATTAAAAACATAAGTTTTATATACTCAATAACAAACCTTAATGTTTTATCCTTGTTCATGAGCATTGTCTTCATCATGGGAATGGATTAATTGGTTGACAATGCCGAACCAATTAAGTACTAATTAAGTTTCTGTATTGGTGATCAACATATCACCAATATAGAAACAAACAATGGACTTGTGATTTTAATGTGGAGACATTTATAAATTCCATCATTCTTAAATAAATTTTACAAAATGGTTTTGTCAATTTTCTTATGTCATTTTTTGAGTGCTTGCTTTAGTTCATAATGCGACAAATTCACAAACTTTCTTTTCTTTATCAGGAACCACAAAAGCCTCAGGCTTCTCCATGTAAATTTCATGCCTAGTTCTTTGTTTAAGAGAGGCTTTTTCACATTCTTTTGATGAATTTTTAGGTCATATACCACATCTAACACAATTAACATCCAAATAAATGTAATTCTTGTTACTCGCGAATATATGTAGAAAGGATCAACACCTTGTATTTGGACTTAAATTTTTATTTTTCCCTTTTCCCTTTCTTATAGTTAAATTAATAATTAAGATAATATATTTTCGTTGACTTTAATTTTTCTTTTGAGGATTCTCTTTGAACAAAAAAGTTTATTTTCTGAAGGAACATAAACCAACATCCAATAGGATTGCTCAAGATTGAACTAATCTTACTATTGCCACCATCTGTTAAGAAGGACAAGTCTATAGAATATACAAGAAATGTTAGAAAAACTAGATTTGAAGGAACTAGATGTGCTTTGACATTTACTACAATCTCAATCTCCTTATTAAGTAAATTCTCCTTTTGTTCATTCCAATGACGTTTAGACCTTTCACTAGACTACTCAAGTCTAGTTTTTTTATGGTCCACAGTCTTAGGTCCTATTTTAATCCTTTTATGAATTAAAACATGAACTTTGTCTAGACACCACCACAGTATTAAATATTAAAAGTTGGATTTTCTTCTTTTCCATTTCACATATGGAATAAATTGTGTCCTAAAAAACCAAACTTTTTATTTCTTTCTTTATGAAAAGACAAAACTTTTTGTTGTTCCCCTTTGTGGTAAGGATAGTTCCTCCATACATGTTTTGTGGTAAACCTGAAATTATAAGTAATGCAACCATCATTTCCTTAAAGTTCAGTTTTTCTATTAGATTTAGGTGAATAGGATAATAGTTTGATGAATAATTCTACTTTCCAAACATATTTATGCAAAATTAGATTTATACTTTCAATTCCTATCACTTCTTGTATTTTTCCACACTAATTTTCAACTTCAATATTATATTATCAAGACATTTCTATTGTTTCATCTTTACCATAAGAAAATAGACATAGTCGTTTATGATGTTATTTTCCTTAAAATACGAGATTGTTTTTTCCACAATGAGATAGTGTTAACTTCATATCACAAATTTCTTCTGCTCCCCCAACTTATCACGATTAATAGTGAAAAATCCATCCCCTAGCAAGTCCTATAGTATTTAGTAACTATACCATCTTTGGAAATCCTAAAATTGTTATATATACCATTTTGTTACATCTATTACTACACAAAAGATACCTATAATTTGAGGATGTCAAAGATCATAATTGTGTACCTTGCCATAGTTTTTAGAATTTGTTTTAAGAATGTATTCAACGTTAGTAGAGTGAGAAGTATAAATCCTATTCTTGAAAGGGCTACTGAATTTGTAAGTCTTGTACTTGCCAGGAAGATCACTCATGTAATGGTGCACTCCGTCGAAGTCGATAACCAGATTGAAAACGGTGCCATCAATTGGATGGTATCTTTTTTTTCCATGTATGTTTTTGGTCAGAAAATGATCTATAAACACACAAAATAAGAGAAGTGAGATAAGGATGGTTTTTATTGACATAATAAAGCTATGAAGAATATCAATGCAAACCACTTACGTATAAAGGGCGAACTTATATGTAAAAAATGGGTCATCGCACCGCGTGATCATTCTCCAAACTCGATAAAATATACTAAACATTAATGAAGGAATTCATGGTCACAAATAATTGTATGGTTCACTAGTTTAAGGTTTGATTTTTAAAGGTTCCATTCTAGAGATGACCTCTTTTAACAAATTTATTAAAAAGAACAGTTGCTTGTTACTTCCTCAAAAAGTTTTGATTTTCTATTTATAAAGTGTACTTTTTAAATTTCTTGAGATGCAGAAATATATATATGTGTATATATATATATATATATATATATATATATATATATATATATATTTCTAAATGATTTCTTTTAGTAAATCTTTTTCAATCGTAAGTCATACTATTTCCGTCCACTTTTATTTGTCATGTTGCTCTAGTTGAAAGTCAATTTGTCTAATTTTCAAAGTCAAATTACAGTAAATAAATCTATATTTTCTTACAAAAATTTAGATATTGAATAATTATATGAAAAAGTACTATAAATTGCAATTTTTGCATATCAATATGATGAAAAAATTCATCTTAAATGTTAGTCATAGTTATTGTAGTTTGACTCTAAAACATATAACCTGGAAATTTAATTAAGTTAGAAAAATTGAAATCTCACAATTTGAAATTTATAGGAAGATGCTAAGAATTGGAAGAGTATTTTTCTGGAAATAATTATAAATCTTGAAATTTACTTAAGTTAGAAAGAGTGAGATTTGGTCAACTTCAAACGGTCATAACTTCTAGCGCATGATAAGTTAGGAGCATTCAAGATATAGTTGGATAGCTGTTTGTATGATCTTTTCAATGCCACTGTATTTGCGCTATTCCAAGTTCATATGAGTAAGTTATGGCCGTCGGAAGATGGGTTGTTAAATTAAGGGTAATTTGGTCTTTTTCGTACCCAAATGTTTGAATGCATTTCTAGGAGTTTAATTGGGGTAAATTCAGAATTTAGTCAGTTCTAGAAATGTAAATGTCACGCTGGGTCTTGGAGAAAGGAGAAAAGAGAAGAAAGGAGAAGAACATTCAAGAATCGCTCAAGATTCGTCGAGATTAACTTATAGATTTTGTGTGGGGTGATCCGTACAAAGGAATGTGACATCAGATAAGTTAGGCTATTTCACCCATGTGCCAATTGATACACTCAAACTTACTTCTCAAATAAGAAGTAAAATGGTCGTGTCAAGTAAATAACCCAACTAGTGAAGTTGGGTTCGTTCCCACGAGGAAAATAGTTTAAACTTAAATTTAATCTATTATTACTATTGTTCAGTCAATTACTTTCTTGGAAAGCATAAATGATAAAAGGAGGGTTTTCTATTTCTAAATAAATGAAAATAACTAGCGAAATTGAAGGAGAAAACTAACAGCTTCAAATGATGGAATTTAATAAGTTAATAAAAGTAACTAGGCTTTACGTGTTCCTCACAGGTTCATAACTTGATAATTCTAACTATAACAATTCTTTCCTAGTATCTTGCATGCAAAATTATAAGTTATGTATTTCTAAATCCTTGGTCCGGCATCTAGAAAATTTCACTCCGCACCTTTGTGCGGCTACGTATGTTGCTATACTAACCCTTACCTTTACCTCATATGAAGCATCATATTCGATATTTGACTAAGTTATTACCTCATACCAATCAATACTAGCCTATTAGATAGTATACACTAAATCTATGTTGATAATTCTTTTCCTATTATCTAGCTCCTTGGTCCGACAAGTAGCATTAAAGCGAATCTAACGTTGGCCATCTGTTAAAAAGACTTCTAAGCGAAAGAATTATCAATACATGCAAGACACTATTCTATAATTGTTATTTTAGTTAGGTTTTACCTCATTATTTGCCTATGGCTCCCACAACCCTAGTTATGGAGTTTAGTTACCCACATTCATAATCATAATATTCAAATATATGATATAAAAATTCATACACTTACTTCAATGAGATAGAGTAAACTCCAGAAGTTCAGTTGATTAATCAAACAAAATCACCAACAATCAATTGCTAAAATTAATTGAAGATTAAAGATTCTTCCAAAGTGTAATAGTAATCACCAAAAGTCTAACAAAGAGTCTAAAATATTCAAGAGTCTAACCAAATAATCCCGAGTCTCACAATAATCAAGGGTCTAACTTCAAAAAAGAGGTTTTTTGAACTATTTAAAAAAAATAAAAAACCTTATTAAATAAGGACTCTATTTACTGGAAATCTGTCAAAACGCGGCTGGATCGACAGACCTCGCGACGGATCATCGTGGTCACGATGGAACGTCATGGACTCCGTCGTCCCATACTTGTGCAATGTCTTATTCTTCTCTCTTCATTACCCTTGAAGGCAGGAACGACGGATTGTCATAGGCACAACGGTCCGTCGAGGGTCTCTGTTCTAAAACACTTAAACTCTTGGAATTTGGGTACTGGGACTCCTTCTCTTAACTTTATGACGAACCAGCAGGACGGACCGTCATGGCTACGACGGTCTGTCACGCACTCCATAAACCCACACTTAATCAGACTTCCCCATCTTCCTTCAGCAGCTGCACTACGATGCCACCTACGGACAGTCACGGGCATGACGAACCGTCACAAGCTCCGTAAGTGGTGCTTTTCTGTATTTCTCGCTCAAAAACCTCCGCATTCATCTTTTAGACAGATTTCATGCAAATAAAGAGAACATTACATAAAAATTTGCACAAAAAGGTTTTTGGACCCACTAAACATAAGGAAAAAGCATTCATAATACTTTGAAACCACGGTATATCAACACCCTCAAATTAAATTCGTATTTTGTCCTCAAGTGACGCACTATGACTCAATACAAAATCTTTGTACAATATTATCCATGTTTTATCCTTCGTAATCATTTGGCTATCAATCCCGATCAATATTATCATATTTATGCATGCTATCACTATTAGGTTTGGATTATGTGGAATTAGACTTGGACACAGACTCACCATGCACTAACACCTATCCTCTTCAATTTCTCACCGTGGTGCTACTATTTCCGAAACTGCATCAAGTGTCCTCACTTCAAAAACAATCTTCATTTTTCACACAGTTATTTCAGTTTGAGTATAATAATTACTTTTCAACACTCACTATCAGAACAAATTCACACTCATTCATACATATTGCCACAAGCTTGCCGTTATTTTCACTGCGGTAAGTTTGCTATACAACTCTTAGGATCACGATAGGACTTTCTTAGCTTGTATTATAGGCTCAGGGTCAGGTATGGTATATTTAGGTATACTTTAGTGACTTTTTCCCTCCTTGACATATCCGCTAAACATACCATTTTCTATAATTTTATTTTTGCGCAGTTTCTCATTTTCATCCACCTTGTTATTTTCCCTTTTTTTCATCATTTGTGTAAGTGACTCTCTTCTTTTCTTGCTTGTAATTCTTGTATATTTTTTATCATTACTTTTCTTTCAACTTATTCTTGAGTCAGTTTACTTTTGTTCTTTCTCTCTCTTTGTTCTTTCAAACCCACTTTCTAGAGCATTCCTCATAATAGCCAACCTCAACTCATGGCTTTGCCATGAGTCAAAGTACACAATAACCAATGTTGAGTCAGAGCCATAAAAAGGGTTTTTTACTGCATTAGCCACCCTCAAATTATGCTTTTGGCATAAGCTGAGGTGCACATGTCCAAGGAGGTACCAGAGCCAACACATTATTCTCAGAAAAAATCAGTTAGGGTGAAAAAGAAAGGTCTAGTTTAAGTTCAAATCATTTGGACCAAAGAAGAATAAATTTCATTTGGTTTTCTTTTATTTAGGCTAAAAATGGGCCATATTGAATAAGGGCCTATGATCCTTTCCTAATTGTCTATTACAACTTACTTTTAGGAGGAATAACCAAGAATGTTCTAGCTTAGTACAAATAGTGTACTATACAAATCTTCCTCACACTCACTTGACATCTCATTACTCTACCAGATTATCAGACACCTAGTTCGACTTTTAGATTTAGGGTCATGCAGTAGTGTACCTCTATGTCATGCTTAGAGCCACATATTTATCAATTACTATGCCTAGTCATGCATCATTTTCCATTTTATCAGGATATCATTTTAGCCATCATGCTTCAAAATTAAATTATGTACACAAGATATAGACATGCCGGTTCAACAGAAAAAGTAATCAGTCTTTTGGGGAAAAAGAACACAGGCAAGAAAACCCCAAAAGAGGATAGTGAATTGGGATACTCAGACTTCACCTAGCACTCACTTTCCATTTACCCCACCCCAACAAAAAAGACTTGCAATTGTCCCCAATGCATAAAAAAATTGAAATCCAAGAGTGGTAGGTGAAGCAACCCTGGGGCGCAAAGAAGCGACGATCAGCAAGTTGGTGGGTCCGGTTCCCTGAAACCCACAACCTCTATAATCTGGACACCCTCAGTAGTGTCCTCAGCATCAACAACACTATCAGAAGTGCTTCGCGCTATCTCCACATATCTGGAGCTAGACGCCCCAGTAGCTAACTCTACTACTCTCATCTAACGCGCCTCCTCATCAGCAAGCGAGGCTCTCCTTGCAGCCTCCTTCTTCTGTGCTCGAGCTTCGTCATCCTATAGACCCCTACGCCTATTGGCATGCTCTCGAGGGGGAGGTTGTGGAATATCTGAAGTGGCGAATAGGGCCGCCATCACTGTGTCTTAAGCAGGCTCTGCAAAAGGGGCCTCAGAGTCAGGCAATCTAGCCTCTAAGATCATGTCGATGTCTGTGCGAAGACTGTCGACTGCAGCCTGAAGGATCAACAGATCCACCTGAGCGGCTGGTCGGGCTAACACCCGCAACTCAAAAGCATCCAAGCGCTGATGAACCTCAGTGATCTTCCGCTCTGTGTGCTGGACCATTCTCCTCTCCAAGCGCTCTTCTGCCTCGGTAATAGACCTCGGCATCCAAGATGGATGTGAAGCAGAAGTGGTGTAGCCATTTGTGCCTCTAATTTCTGGACCCTAGCAAGCGCGACCAGAGAGGGGAAAGGGGCTCAACGAGAGGATCTTGGTGCAGTGATACTACCCGGGATAGACTCGACTAGGGTAGTGTTAGTGGAAGCCGCCTGCATAGCTGTGCGGGACTGTGCTACCGTATCATCGAGATTGTCACCAAGTGAAGGCAACTCTGGACGGGGCCCTTTACGTAGAGCCAAATCATTGGCCTCATCCCCGATAAAGCCGATATCAACACTGCCCAGCGGGGTCTTGAGCTGATCAACGTGCCATAGAGGCACACCTACAGACCTGCATAGAGAAAATATCATGCACGGGAAAGGGTAGGTAGTTGTTACCTTAAAAGGCCTCTCGTGCATGAGTGCCTGTAGGAGCCAAGAAAAATCCACCTTAAATCTGTCTATCATTGGCGCCATCAGTAATGCTCGATCCCATGTGACTATATTATCAGCGGCTGATGGGGAAAGGCAGTGGCGGACAATGAACAAAAAAAACATCGCCGTGAAGGTCAGGTTGGTCTTCTTGATGGCTCCCTTCGGCTCGATCAGCCATTCAGCACCCTCTCCATCGAAGAAAAAAAGCAGGGCCATCCATCTCTTGGTGGTCTCTCTCAGGGATCGCTAGTCAAACTCGGCGCTAAGAGGGGTCCGGTTGGCATCAACATTCTCGCCGTATGGATACCGGCGGATGGCAGGCAGGGAGATATCAACTTGAATGCCACGTACTCGGACCTGCTCCAGTGGGGCCTTTTTGGCGGGGGCAGCCCGCCTAACAATCTTTGATCTGAGAGTCGCTACGTAGGAGGCGTAGAACTCTCAGACTAACTCTTCACTATAACGTCCCAACGGACGCGCGGTCCACTCCAGTCGATGCCTGGTGAAGAGATTATGGATCTCTGGCATCGTCAGGAGACTTCCCGTAAGAACGCGTCGCTCCAATGTAAGTGTCCGAGTCATGACTCCTTTGTCATTCAAGAACTTTGTATCGTAATAGACTTGATAATGCCCGTCGACACACCACCGATTGGGCTAGCCGTTAACTGGGGTGAGAGCACGAGTCTATGAACCGGGTAGGGATTCCAAACTTTTAGACTCTTAAGACGAGGCAGACTCTGCAGCGGTGGCGGGTGTGGGAACCTCAGCAGATCCGGAGGTTTCCTCTGACCACGAAACTCCTAAGGAGCTAGACGCTCCTTCTTTATTAGAAGCTGACCCAGAAGGTGTGCCGGTCAGTGTGCGCTCCTCATCAGACTAGGAGGCAGTGACTATGCCGAACGCCACCTTTTTGGGTGTGCCTCTTGCAGCACGTGCAGCTCGAGATGGGGTGGAAGTGACTGGGGGAATGTACTCGGGGTCATGCTCATCATCAGAGCCAATGACTAGGTGGGCAGACGGGACGACAGACTTTGATCGATGCTTAGACTTGATCTTGTTTTTGTGCCATAATAGATAGTACCTGTAGAGAATCAATATTAGTACTAAAAAGAGCAGACAAGACTAGCATAACAACACAAAATAAATAAAAGAGTTAAGATGTAATGACATTTCTATAGTAATAGTGGAACACGATGGGCCAGGTGACGGAGCGTCATGAGTATGACGGACCATGGGGTCCGTCGTGTCTTACTTAGACTTTGTTTATATGGAGAATCGTGGAGGAGAGTCTCTGACAAGTATAACGGTCATGCAGGACGGACCGTCGAGGGTATGACGGTCTGTCATAGTTGTCCGTAAGAGGACAGCTAGAAAAACAGAGAGATCCTTAGGAATAGGGTCTCTGACAACCAGAACGGTTGTGCAGGATGGACCGTCATAGACATGATGGTCCGTTGCATGTGTCCGATGGAGGACATTTAGAAAAAGTGAGAGACCCTTAGGAATAGGGTCTCAGAGAACCAGAACGGTTGTGGAGGATGGACCGTCGTGGGAAATATGTTCCGTAGAATGTGTCCGTTGAAGGAAACTTAGAAAAAGTGAGAGACCCTTAGGAATAGGGTCTCTGACAACCAGAACAGTTGTGCAGAACGGACCGTCATGGGAACGAAGGTCAGTCGCATGTGGACGTTGAAGGACACTTAGAAAATTGGACAGTGGGGTGTTAAGGCTGTTGGAACAGACCCAATGATGATCCCTTGTGGGTACGACGGTCCGTCATCGGGGTCTCATTCTGTAACTCAGTGATAGAACTGGGGATGCCCCATTCATCCCCTATGACCCAAATCGACATGGTAGTGTTTTAACCTACGTTTGTCTAACCCAAATACCTAGTAAACTAGCAATGCTAAAGCACCTATTTCTAGAGTTTTAACACGACAATATCGAGGATTTTCAACCTAGGTCACCCAGAATTTTATTAAAGAATGAACATATCAAGAAGAACTAGGCTAATACAAATTGATTAACAAAAAATGAAATATAAATTAGTAGAAATTAGAGACACATACCTGAGAATTTGAGAAAAACAAGAGAGATAGGTACTTGGTGATAAGTAGAGACCCACAGCAGCAGCTCCGACTAGTAGATGATGAATTTTAGGAATTTGAAGAATTTGGGGAAAACGATCGGTTGTAAGAGAGAGGGGTTATGATCTTTTGAAATTAAAAAGGGAGGGAAATGGGAGAAAGAGTGAAGAAATGGGGTGAAATGAAGGGGTGGGGTTTTTAAATTTTGATTTTTTAAAAAAACGCCAGCCGGGTCGGGTCGGGTCAGGTCGGGTCGGGTCAGGTACGCTTCATTAATGACGAGATGATTCCTCGAAGACGGTCCGTCATAGTTGTGACGGTTCGTCGTTGGTTCCGTTGCTGTGCCCTAGTTTGAAACTAACAGAAATACATACCCGGCACGACGGATTCATTCGACAGTTTGTCACAGGTACAACGGTCCGTCGATGTATCCGTCAGTGAGTGATGTAGTGTGATTTTTGCAGAACTTCCTGGTGTTGTGCCTGCAAATTCAAAACCCATTAGTAGAAAATGCTACCATTACTAGAAATAAAAACTATAAGTAATGGGTTGCCTCCAAACAAGCGCCTGATTTAACGTCGTGCCACGACTGAGGACACTTGATTACTTAGCCTTCATCAAGATGGTATGCCTCTATACCTTCATTCACCGATGTAGTATGCCCAAAATAAAGTTCAATTCGTTCTCTATTCATCTTAAACCGTACTCCCTCCTTTGTTTTTAACTCAACTGCTCCATCAGGGAATACTTGGGTAATCAAGTAAGGGCTAGTCCGTTTGGAATTGAGCTTCCACGGAAGCCAATGAAACCTTCAATTGTCTAACAACACCGAATTCCCAACCATAAACTCTTGTTTTTCACTTTTTAGGTAATTATCCTTCTTCATCTTTTCTTTGTGGGATCTAGGAGATACCGATTGGAGATCACCACTCTACCTCATGGACCTACAAATTTTGAAGGTCGCTTCTTCATTGTTCAATCGGAGTTTCATCTAGCCCTTTTCCATATCAACTAAGGCTCTACCCGTAGCAAGGAATGGTCTCTCAAGATTAATAGGCATTTCAAAATCGACTTCACAATCAAGAATAACAAAATTTGCTGGAAATATGAATGACTCCACTTTTACTAGCACATCGTGGAGTATCCCTATAGGCCTTTTTACTGTTCGATCAGCCATCAGTAGCAAATCGCAGTTGGCTTTGGGTCACCCAAACACAATTTCTTGTAAATAGAGAGGAGCATGAGATTTATGCTTGCCCCCAGATCACATAATGCTTTTGCAAAATGTAATGACCCGAGTGTACAAGAAATAGTGAACGCACCCGGATCTTATTTATTTTGTGAGAGAGATCTTGTAGAAATAGCGCATGCAGCATTCTATCATTATCCTTGAAAGTGACCGATCTTTTCTTTGTAACCAGATCTTTCAAAAACTTGGCATAACCGGGCATTTGTTCTAGAGCTTCTACCAAAGGGACATTGATAGAAAGCTGCTTCAACATTGTTATAAAACGCCGATATTTACCATCCTCGGTCTTTTTCCAATAATCTCTAAGGAAAGGGGGGGGTGGTCTAGGCATGGGAATTACCTTTATAGGGACTTCTGCATCTTTTCCAGTGCTATCTTCTGCTTTACCACTACACTCTACCACCTTATCATTATCTTTTCTCACCTTTTCCTCATTAGACGGCATAGGTGGGTCAATGGTTTGCTTACCACCCCCTGTCCCGATTGCCATACAATGTGCATCATTTATTGGATTTTGGACAGCGTTGCTAGGAAGAGTGCCCGGTTACCATGTGTTCACAGTCGCAGATAATTGGGCCATTTGCAACTCGATCTACTTAATCCATATTGCATGTGTATCGACTTTTTGGCCAATACCCGCTAAATCACTCTTCTACTCTTTAATGTGCTCATCAGTAGCATCGAACCTCCTGATCAATTTGTGCAACATATCCTAAACTCGCGCCATACTATCTCAACCATCCCTACGAGTAACATCACGATTTTGAGGAGGGACATAAGGCCCATTCCTATCATTTCTGTTACCGTAGTTACCCCTGTTGAAGTTCTTGTCGCGGTTATAGTTTCCATCTAGGACATAATAACCATCACGGTTATAGTTACCATAGTTCCGAACTTGGTTCCCTTGACCTTGGCGCCAATTGTCCTAATTAGAGCCTTGGGCACTCGGTCGGAAACCCCTCGTTTGCTCATTTACTGCATAGCAATCATCCTCATAATAGCATTCATCATTATGTGATGGTGGTTTAGAGAAGTAGTTAACTGCATTTATCTTTTCTGCAACCCCAATGATATGTTTTAGTACCAACCCAAGCTCAGTTCTCATCTGAGACATTTCTTCACGAATCTCATCTGTGGCTGGGTTGTGAGTGGACTACACTACGAAGGTATTTCTCTAGGTAACAGACTTCGTAGTACTCCAAGCTTTATTGTTCCTGGAGATTTTCTCTAATCTTTCAGCAATTTCAGCATAAGGACACTCCCCATAAGATCCACTTGCTATAGTGTCCAACACCGCTTTATTATTATCATCCTGTCCCCGATAGAAGTACTCCTTCAGTGACTCATCATCTATACGGTGATTTGGATGCTTCTCAAGAACGAGGTGAATCTATCCCGAGAACTACTGACTGACTCTCTTAGTAGTGCCACAAAGTTGTTCACTCTGTCTTTCTGGTTTAGTTTCTTGGAGACTGGGTAATAGCGTGCTAAGACGTCCCTTAGTTGGTTCTAAGTGAAAATTCAGTTGTAAGGGAGCTCAGTGAACCATATATAGCAGCCTCTCCCGTCAGTGAGAGAGGAAACACTCTTAGCCCTATTACATTCAAGTCCAAGTCAGACCTCCCTACACATCTTTTACACACTGCTCTAACCTTAGCTATATAGGCATGTGGATACTCAGAAGGTATCCTTGAAAACAAACCTCTCACAATGAGCATTCACATCAGGCTACTAGTTACCACAAAGGTGTTGCTTTGTAGTAGAGAGGGCAAGACAAGTGTACCATCGGAGTATACTATACTTTCATAACCTCTGTATTATTCTTGGGGTCGTGGAGCGGGATTTTGTCCCCTCTGTTGGTGTTCACCAGAAGCATTATGTAACAACTGACCATGAACATCAACCGGAGCTTGGATGTTCTGGTTTGGATCATCATCATTGATTCCCAAATTTTGATTCATGTTGCATAGTGTACGCTCTAATTCGTGATTGTAGGGAAACAAGGGTTCTCTTCCTCTCCGTGTATTTGTCATACAAGGAGGAAGGTTCTGCAAGAATTAGAAACAATAAAACAAAGTAAATTCAAGAAAATATCAACTAAACTATAGTAATAACTTTAAGTTAATCTAAAAGCTACTTTCCTCGGCAACGACGCCAAAATTTGATACGCTCAAACTTACTTCTCAAATACGAAGTAAAGCGGTCGTGTCAAGTAAATAACCCAACTAGTGAGGTTTGGATCGTTCCCATGAGGAAAATAGTTTAGACTTAAGTTCAATCTATTATTGCTATTATTCAGTCAATTACTTCCTTAGAATTAAAAAAATGATATATGGGAGGTTTTCTATTTCTAAATAAATGAAAATAACTAGCGAAATTGAAAGAGTCAACTAACAGCTTCAAATGTTTGAATTTAATCAATTAAGAAAAGTAACTAGGGTTTACGTGATCCCCACAGGTTCATAACTTGATAATTCTAGCTATAACAATTCTTTCCTAGTATCCTGCATGTAAAGTGATAAGTTATGTATTTCTAAATCCTTTGTCCGGCATCTACAAAATTTCACTCCGCACCTTGGTCCGGCTACGTGTGTTGCTATACCAACCCTTACCTTTACCTCATATTAAGCATCATATTCGATATTTGACTAAGTTATTACCTCGTACCAATCAATACTAGCCTATTAGATAGTATACACTAAATATATGTTGATAACTCTTTTCCTATTATCTACCTCCTTGGTCCAACAAGTAGCATTAAGGCGAGTTTTAACATTGGTCATTCGTTAAAAAGATTTCTAAGCGAAAGAATTATCAATACATGCAAGACACTATTCTAGAATTGTTATTTTAGTTAGGTTTAACCTCATTATTTTCCTATGGTTCCCACAATCCTAGTTATGGTGTTTAGCTACCCATATTCATAATCATAATATTCAAACATATGATATAAGAATTCATGCACTTACTTCAATAAGAAAGAGTAAACTGCAGAAGTTCACTTCATTAATCAACTAAAAACACCAACAATCAATTGCTAAAATTAATTGAAGATTAAGGATTCTTCCAAAGTGTAATAGTAATCACCAAAAGTCTAACAAAGCATCTACAAATATTTAAGAGTCTAACCAAATAATCCCGAGTCTCACAATAATCAAGGGTCTAACCTCAAAAATGAGGTTTTTCAAACTATTTATAAAAAATAAAAACCTAATTAAATAAGGACTCTATTTACTGGAAATCTATCAAAATACGGCTCGGTCGACGGACCTGGCGACGGATTGTCGTGGTCACGACGGACCGTCATGAACTCCGTCGTCCCATACTTGTGCAATTTTTTTCTGCTCTCTTCATTACCCTCGACGGCAGGTATGATGGATCGTCATAGGCACAACAGTGCGTCGAGGGTCTTCGTTCCAAAACACTTGAATTCTTGGAATTTGGGCACTGGGACTACTTCTCTGAACTTCATGTTGAACCAGCAGGACGGACCGTCATGGCTACGACGGTCTGTCACACACTATGTAATCCCACACTTGATCAGACTTCCTCATCTTCCTTCAGCAGCTGCACTACTATGCCACCTACGGATCGTCACGGGCACAATGAACCGTCACAAGCTCCGTAGGTGGTGCTTTTCTGTATTTCTCTCTCAAAAACCTCCGCTTTCATCTTTTAGAAGGATTTCCTGCAAATAAAGAGAAACTTACATAAAAACTAGCACAAAAAGGCTTTTGGACAGAATAAATTAAAGGAAAAAGTATTAATAATATAGTGAAACCACGGTATATCACCAATCATGATTTATTTCAGTGAATTTATGTTCTTGAAAGCTTAAAAATTGTGTTCTTGATGAGCTTTTGAGGTTATATTATATTGTTGATTCATTGAAATTGTTGAGGTATTGTTTTATCCAAATCCATGAATTTAGGTTTATTTTTAGTATAATCTAGTGTACTTTGAACATTCAATCAATTTTATGTGTTTATAAAAAGAATCCACAGAGTTAATAGGGTTCAGAGCTTTTAAACAAGGAAGAAATTTCATCGAGCAAATCAGGTTAGTGGTGGCGCGTCGCAGACCTGGTTCTTACCATTGCAAAAAATTGTTTCTCATCGCAGATCCATCATGGAACGTTCTGCCTCTAAAAATATTTTCATAACCAAAAATTTAATGCTTCTCCATGATGCAGACCCACATCAGATTTTGACTTTTTACCATTTTCTCATGTTAAGATATCTAAAGTCATTCCTAAATATCATGAGATCATTCATATCACAAATAAATATCCTTGAATCCATAATTCAATTAAAGAAAAGTTTAGAGTCAATTCAAGAAGTGAAGAGTGAAGTCAAGAAGTCAAGAATTAAGTCAAGATAAGTTCTTAAAGTTTTCAAAAGTAATTCACAAACGTTTAAAGTTTTTTTGAGACTTAAGCTTAAAAGTTAAGTAAAGAGTTCGGATTCGAAGTTCATTTCTTTATAGAGGTATATGAGAACTAACTATTACCTAGAAACTTAAGATGTTTTCACATTTGATACCAACGGAAACTGAGATTTGCAAAGAGCCTTTAAGCTAGTTTTTAGAAAAGAGGATATGCTTCTTAATAAAACATAAAGGGACAGTTTGATTTCCAAGGTAGGCTTAGAGATAAATTTTTCAGCACTAATCTCAAACCATAGAAGGAAGTATGTTTTTAAAACATAAGATCTAATTTAATAATTTTTTGGGAGTAGTATTGAACCACACTGTAGGTGAGAGTTCCAAAACTCGTAGCCCCCACAAACAATATAACCACCATGTGTAGAAAAGGTTCATATTTTTCAGATGATTTCATTAGTGATTTTTAGCATAGCCTAGTGGATCCATTTAGTAACTCAAGTTATATACTTATGGCAGGGCATATGACGGACCTGGAAGCTTGAGACAAAATGTTGTATCATTGGAAATAACTCTTGCGTGATGGTTGTCGGTTAGATAATCTTCAACAGAAGTTAATTGTATTTTATATACACTGTTTATTTGTATTTTTACATACATCCCAAAGTTATATTGTATCTTTGAATACATTTAGAGTTGACATCATATTTTAAACAAATTTTCTTTATATTGCACTAATTTTAAAACTGCTTTATATTGAAATTAGTTTAGTCATGTTGAGTTCAGTTGACCAAGGTATGTTTTTGAGATTCCTTTGAAGATTATATTGTGTTTAGCATTCCAACTCACATACTCGCATGTTCAATGTACTATAATATATATGCAACTAGGATAGGCATTTGACACATCTTTGATCAAGTGAGCAGTTCAGTAACTTGTTGAGCCTATTTGCATTTCACACGATCTTTTTTATTTATGTTAGTAGTTTTCAATATTTTATTTATTAGGATGATTGGGGGTCCTATCCCGACATCTTTCTCAGTTATTTAGAGGCTTCATAGATGGAAAATCATATGTTGGTTCTATAGTTTTTTCATAGTCATTTTTTATGTTAGGAATTAAGTTTCCATTTTGGGGCCAAAATGAATGTTTGACTTTTAACATTCTTAGTATCTCATTAGTAAGTGAGTGTAGTACTACTTATCATTACAAATATGCGTATAGTCTGCTGTTGAGTAAGTAAGTCATGCCAAGTGTTCGTTTGGGCCTGGCAATCATCTTCGAGTGTTTGTTCCTTCTAGGATATAGGCTTGGGTCATGACAAACTTTGTATCAGAGCACATAGTTCAGTAGTCCTAGGGATTGTACGAATTCGTGTAGGTAGATTTCCTGTTATTCATGTGAAGCATGCCACATCCATAATTACGAGGTTGCAACAAGTAGAAAATTTTCTCATTTTTTTTCATACTCAATTCGTGAGTAAGAGTTTGATATCTAAAAAGTTTCTATCTAATTCATGCTTGCAAATGTTTCAGATAATCATGTATCCACGAAGAGAAGTCAGAGACCGTGTAGCTAGGAGGAATGTTTAACATCAGTAACAAGGGGGGTACCCGATGTACCTGATGTGCAAACACAAGGTGAAGATGCTAATGTTGAGTTTAGGGAAGAAATAAGGATGCTCAGCCAAGCTGTGACTATCAGGTTGGGCAATAGAGAGGAACTAGACAATAAGCGATGATACTTCTAGGATTCGAGAGTTGTTGAGGATGAACCCTCGAAGATTAACATGTTCAAGCACTATTGAGGATCCAATGAATTTCATTGAGTAGCTGAAAAAGATATTAGATGTGATGCATGTTGTTGATATTGAGAGAATTGAGCTAGTTGCATATCAATTGAAGAGTGTTGCTAGGACTTGGTTTGATTAGTAGAAATAGTGTATTAATTAAGATGCACCACCTGCGAGTTGGTCTTGTTTATAGCAGGGATTCTTGGGGCATTTCTTTCCCCGAACTGAGGGACGATAAGGTACGTGAATTTCTTACCCTTAAATAGGAGTTTCTAACTATTCATGAATATGGGTTGAAATTCACTCAACTATATTGATATGCTTCGGAGATTTTTACGCACATGAGAAGTAGAATGAGCTTGTTTGTTACTGGGTTATCTCTTCACTCAAATAAGGAAGGAAGGGACTGAATGCTTATTGGGGACATCGATATCTCAAGTTTGATTGTCTATGGTCAGCAAGTTGAGAAAAGAGAAGTTGAGCAATAGAGAAGAGTTTAATAACAAGAGGGCCAAGACAGGGAATGAGTCCGGGTAGTAGAAGAATAATGCCAAGCGATCAGCTTTCCAATTGAAAGAGAAGGGACCTAGTCCATAATCTTCTATAATGCACTTGAACCTATGAATAAAGAGGAGCTTAATAATCAGAACTTCTGAGCTAAACATGCTTATTCTTAGGGTATCATGGCACAAAGGGGTAGTAAGCCTCTTGCATGCGTCAAGTGAGGTAGGATCCATTCAGGTACTTTTGGTGAGTGATCCACTAATTTTTTCAAGTGTGGTTCAAATGGAAATTTCATAAGAGAGTATCCAAAGACCAAGCATGGCAATGGTAATGGGGGAAATAGAGCCCAGTCTTCATAAATTGCTCTGGTAGGAGTAGCTGAACCTAGAGGCTCTACCATTGGAATTGGCAGGGAAACAAACCTTTTATATGCTATCAGTAGTTGCCAAGACAAAGTTGAGTCGCCACAAATTGTCACTGGTATGCTCTAAGTCTTTGACTTTACTACATATGCTTTGCTAGTTCCCGGAGCGATTTTATCTTTTGTAACTCCTTATGTTGCTATGAATTTTGATGTTATTCGTAAGCAACTTATTGAGCCATTCAATATTTCTACACATGTTTGGGAGTCTATTCTAGTAGAGAGACTCTATCAATTACAAGAGTACTTTGGCTGATCTAATTGAGTTAGACATGGTAGAATTCAATGTCATTTTTGGTGTGGAGTGGATTCATCTATGTTATGCCTTTGTTGATTGTAGGACTCGAGTTGTCAGGTTTTAAATTCCAAATGAGCCAGTGTTAGAGTGCAGAAGAAGTTCACAGTGCCTAAGGGTTGTTAAATTTCAAACATTTAGTAAATAAAGTTAGTTTCTAAGGGGTTTGTCTATCACGTAGTCCATGTTAACGAATCTAGCATTGAGATACCTCCAATTTAGTCATTTTCAGTCGTAAAGAGTAATCCATCCTGAGAGAGATATATACTTGTGTACATACATAATTCAAGATACTCATGTTATATATATTCCGCCATATAAAATGGCACCAGTAGAGTTGAAAGGGATTAGGGAGCACTTGGACGACCTCCTAGAGAAAGGTTTAATCCAACCAAGTGTCTCACGTTGGGGCGCTCAAATCTTATTTTTGTGGAAGAAAGATGATTTACTTATGAATAATCTGCAAGAAATGTAGAAGATCATGCCAGTTATGTCAGAATAGTTCTCTAGACATTGAAACATAAAGAGTTGTGTGCAAAGTTGTAAGTATGAGTTTTTTATTGACTCTATGGAATTCGTAAGCCACAAAGTGTCTTGAGAGGGAATGAAAGTTGATACTCAGAAAATTAAGGCGTGGTAGAATTGTCATCGACCCACATCTCCAAAGAAGATTAGGAGTTTCATGGGTTTAGTTGGCTATAATAGAATGTTAGTAGAGGGATTCTAATCTATTACATTCTATTTGACCATGTTAACTTGAAATAGATTTAATTTCAATGGTCTAAATGTTGTGACAAAAGCTTTCAAGAATTGAAAAAAAGGTTGACTAGTACCCCAATTTTGACATTACCAGATGGTACTCAAGGTTTTGTGGTGTATTGTGATGCATCTACATTCGTCTTGGGTTACATATTGATGTTGAATGGAAAAGTTATAGATTATTCTTCCCGAATGGTTAAAGTTCATGATAAGAATTATCCAACCAATAACGTAGAATTGACTGCTGTAGATTTTGCTTTTAAGATATGACATCATTATTATATGGTGTCTATGTTGATGTATTCAATGATCACAAGACCCTACAATATTTTTTTACCTAGAAAAAGCTTAATCTCAGACGAAGGAGGTGGTTAAAATTGTTTAAGGATTATGACATGAGTATTCTTTACCACCCAGATAAGGCTAATATTGTTGTTGATGCCTTAAGAAGGTTGTCTATGGGTAGTACAACCCATGTTGAGGAATAAAAAAGAGAATTAGCCAAATATGTCAGACTTTCACGCCTGAGACTCAGACTAATGGATTCCACTAAAGGTGGAATAGTGGTGATGAATGGGGCTGAGTAATCATTAGTGTCAAAAGTAAAAGGCAAGAAAAACCAAGATCCTGTTTTGGTGTCTTGAGATACCAAGGAAGATTGTTTGTACCAGTGGTGGATTGTCTTAAAGAGATAATAGCTCCAGCTATTGCATTCATCTGGGTTGCACAAAGATGTATCATGAGTTTAGAAAGATTTATTGGTGAAATGGTATGAAGAAGGGCATTGCAGAATTTTTTTCTAAGTGACCTAACTGCCAACAAGTTGATGTAGAGCACCAAAGGCCTGGACTTTAGCTCAGAAAATAGAACTTATAGAATTGTCGGTGGGGATGAATATATATTTCATCATAAGTATGCCAAGGTCTCGCATGTAGCATGATTCTATTTAGGTGATTGTCGATATAATAACAAAGTTATCCCATTTTCTACTAGTAAAGACTACCCATTAAGCAGAAGATTATGCCAGGTTATATATTCAGGAGGTTGAAAAAAATGATCCCACTCTCCATTATTTAAGATAGGGGTGCACCATTTACTCCACAATTCTGTATTTATTTTCAAAAATGTTTGGGTGCAAATGTGAACTTAAATACTACCTTTCACCATCATACCAATAGGCAAGTAGAGAACTGATGAGTACACATAATGGACTCATTTTGGGCTATATTTTAAGTTAAATATTATCCTCTAATGCTTTTTTATCTCAATATCTGATGAAAACTCCTAAGTTTCCAATATTTGAATATATAAGAAAAGCATGGACAATGTGTCGCAAAAAGGAGCCGACAATATGAGGAGAGTAAAGACATTGAAGCTTGATAAACACCGAGTCCACTTGGCATATTTCAAATGAGGCATACTTTGACTTTTCTTCCAGTGTGTTGCGACCTGAAGAAAAGGACCAAATTCGCTAAATAGAAGACCAATCAGCTCATCGCCGCGTAGTTCGGCAATGCAGTATCTTATCGGACAATGAATCAAAGAAGGATGATGTTGAAGACTGTACTAGAAGGCGATGGACAACACCAATGGGAGAATTGTTGATTCAATCGGCTATTGCAACTTAAGTCATCGAATATCCGCAACAACATAAATCTAAAAGCTATAAATTCTAGTAGAGTTATAGTTTTTAGTGATTACAATCATTATTTCAGAATTCCTACTTAGAGTCAAACAATATTATATTTTTTTAGTATTATATTTTACTCTAATGTTTTGTAAGTGTATTGAAGACTTGAAGAAGAACAAGTTTCTTTTCTTTCGATTTTTGAAGTAGGTCTCCTTGATTCTTCTCTCATGGCCCAAATCAAGACTCATATACACTTGATTTCAACATCATTGAAGGTGTAATTTCTATTTCTTTATGTGTGGCTACCCCCCCCCCCCCATTCTTGGGGTTTTTAGCAAACATGGGTTAGTATTTTTATTGGGTCTTGCTTGTTGGTAGATAAAATGTAGTTTAATAGTGATTTCTTCTAGTGGTTGTAGTTATGTATAATGGATTGCTAGTTCCAAATACAATTTCACCAATGTGTTTTTGGCTTGCCCGAGAGAGAAATGGCTAAACCAAGATCGCTAGATTGATTGCCTAAGGTGTTGGCCGATATAAGGCTCAGCCCGCGAGAATGAGACCTTGTCCGATAACCTAACACTCAGCTCGAGAGAGGGAGTGGGTTAAGTCATAGACTGGTCTTCATGCGTTCAATGGGTGTTCGAGAGGAACCTATTTCAAAATGGGTTAAGTTACTCAAGAGAGAACTTATTCCATATAAAGCTTAGCCTAGTCACTATTTATCTACATATTTTCTATCAAACATATATGCAATAATTTAGATTAATTTGTATTTCGGTCACATCCCAAGAATTCCTCTTTATTTTCTTAGTTTTCTTGTTAGTTATAGCTATTTTTTACTACTTGTGACGAACCCACCCCCCCACCCCCCGCACTTGATATATTACACTTTCACGTCACCCCTTAATTTTTAATGTTTTTTATCATGAATATCTTTAGCTACAAATAATTAGAATAAAATTCTCATTAGCTACACATTTTCACCACCGCTCCATAGGTATATGACTCAACCCTCAAATGCATTACTATATTATTGACGATCATAGACAGTTGAATTGAAAGTAGTATCAATTATCATGATAAGCATGAAAATGGCGTCGCTACCGGAGAGTCGTGTTATGTGATAATGTTGTTAACTAGAGATTTTGTTCTGCTTATTCTTAGCCTGACTAACTTAACTTTTAGTTGTTTTTCGTTTAATTGTGTGACCATTTAAGGAAGCAAGAGTGTAAACGCGAGCAATGGAAGCCAGGTGGGCCACAAAGACAACATTGGATTCTAAATAGTGTTCAACAGCCTAACATCAACGACCATCATCTTATTGGAGGTGTTGGAGAAATCATTTACCCCATCTATGGGAAATGTTGTGTTCCATATAAAAGGCACCATGCTACAACTATTGTAGTTAAAGGGACTCTTTAGTGGATTGGATCATTAGGACCCTCATGAACATCTCCACAACATTGTAGATGTGTGAAGACCTTTCTATTTCATGAATATTCCTCAGTATTTAGTCCAGTTGAGGCTATTCCATTTCTCAATAGTGGGAGAAGCGTGCAAATGGCTAGTAAATCTCCCACGAGAATTCATAACTTATTCACCAGAATTGGTAAACACATTTCTAGTGTGATTTTTCCGTAATTCAAAGAGGATTTCACTTGGGGATAACACCTATAACTTTAAGCGTTTGAATGAGGATCCTCTGCAAGGATCTTGGTTGCGATTCAAAGATATGGTGCTCCAATGACTGAACTGTGGTCTGTCTGATAATGTCCTCCTTCAATTGTTTAACCATAGCTTGGACTCAGTACAGAAAGCCGTCGTTGACCAACTCTCACGTAGAGGATTAATACAACAATCACTTACAGTAGCAATAAAACTTATGGACGAAATGAACACTATCAACAGGGCATGGTACACCTGTGAAGACCAATTCTCTCCTCAAACATTTACGCTATTTAAGGAGAAAACTAAAAAGGAAAATGAGAGAGACATAAAAATGGAAAAGATTATGACGCAACTCTACATTTTATTCAAAAAATGTCATGTGGTTGGTGTCCGAGGTGTCAATGTCATGGGCGTTTGGTGTGCGAATCCGGAGGAGGTGAATCTTTAAGCTTTATATAACGAATAGTAACCATTCTGGCCAACCAAAACAGAGGATACCAATTAAACTACCCTATGCAAGGTAGAAATAAAATTTGGAGTAGAGACAATGTTTAGAAAGATAAATATTATGAATGGAGGGACTGTAATTCGAATTGGTAAGTTGAGGAGAAGCATAGATATGTGCCTCCCTATGAGATCTAGAAGCTCGAGGATTCGAAAAGTTGGCAGTCTGAGGACGTGCTATCGCATATCATTATAAAAGTTGAAGGTTTGTATAAGATGCTGAAAGGCATCAAGGAAGATGTATCAGTCTCTTTATCAGATCGTCACCTTTTACTCAGTTTCAATCAAATAGTTAGACACTCATATGTCTCATATATTGTCTCACTTAATTCCAAGACAACAAAGTGGTTTTCCTAGTGATCCAATGGCTAACCCCAGGATTGATGTTCGGTAGTGGACTTGTGTCATGCTGCGACGTTAAGTAAACCGATATTTGGGAGGCCATCCAAAACCCTTTAATTAATTTATATATCTTGATGAAATAATATTGTGTTATTTCTATAGGTTAAAGTTTGGTAAATGCTTGAAAAGGTGTATGAAGGTGAGCAACTAGTCTTTTGTCGTCAGCCTCACGATATCTTCAGATTTAATCTTGTAAAACTTGGAGGTTGGAAAAAATTATCGGTGCATCGCTAACAATGTTGGAGATCATAATGAACATCGTTGTTGAGATTCTGACATAAATTGAAGATCATGTTAAACATAGCTAAAAGAACAAAATATTTGGTGTTTTTTTTCTGGTGATTAGGCGAACTAGACTAATATCGGCAAATGATCATAAAATTAAAGGTCTTTTCCAAGAAAAAGGGTTAAAATTTCCATTTTCATTTACTCTCCCTCACTTTTACATCTTCACAACCTCACAATGGAACTTTAACTTTATATTTCTTGCATTTTAGAGTTTTTAAGTTGAAAAAATCGTGCTTGGAAAGAAGAGAGAGTAAGAGAGCAAGTTCTAGTATGAGGGTTCCCATTGGCCCCACTACTCTATCGTGGAAATTTTGATTCTTCACGGTTATAAGATCCTTTTTGGTAGGACATGACTTAAAGATGATGATGACGACTAATTTCGTTATAGAGGTTTAGGCAAATATACAACATGAAAACTAAAATGATAATAATCCAAGGACCATTGTGAAATTTCAGGCTGATGTAGCAGTCACTCATTGCTTGGACAGATGGAGCGAGAAGTTAGACAAGATTTACTCTTTACCACCCTCTTTGTTTTTTTTTTATTTTGTCGGCAAGATATTTATCATTTGTATTTGACGAAAAATGTTTTTATTTGAAGTGGGGTGAGGCCCACCTTTATGTTTTGTTTTAATTTTATATATAGGGTTTTTCTGTCCTTAAGTGTTTCTGCTGCTTGTGCGAATGTTTAAGCTTATGGCTTCGTGTCAATTTTAATTGCAAAACATTTTTTGACCTGTCCAGAAAATTGTAATTTTTAAAAAATACTTGCCACCTCTTATTTTGAAAGTGATTGCTCTCTTGTAAGTTAGAGTTTTGGTTCCGATCAATACTGATGACTTGAATCGTGCTATCAATCGAAAAAATATGAATGTGTGGCTATAATTAGAACAAATGAAGTTGCATAGTCATTATATGAACTCTTTGGATCTCATTCTGAGTAGGCATGTGTCAAATTGATTGTCTTCTGATCACCATTGTGCACCAGCTAAAATACGGAGTCTTGTACGATGTAAGCATTGATGATTTGTATGATAAATTTACCTTGAACCATCCATAAAAGTACCTATTATTTGCCCCATTAGACTAATAAACTAATTAATGATCTCTCTTGATATGATCTTAGTGGAGTGTGAGCTAATTTGACGCACACCTCTCTTATGACCTCCCTTGTGAGTTTGTGAACCTCTCTTGAACACTTCTACCTTTTTTTGTAACAAACATGATGAAGACTAAATCCGTCTTGATCCATTTCCCTTAATACTCATGCATAATTATTTTTATTGATATAACAACTTAGGCCGAATGCCTATGTTGGGGGTCTGGTGAAGAGAAAAAATGAAAAGTCGAAAGAAGTGCAAGAAAAGTCTCCCTTAACCCATGGTATTATGAAAAATGAACCTCCATATTAAAATAATAGAATAAAAATAAAGAGAAAAGAAAAGTAATAAAAAAAAGTTGGGAATAACAATAAAAAAGGAATAGGGTTTCCAAGAAATCCATAGGAAGTGAGAAATCGGATGAGTTATGAGCACTAACAAAGATGAGGAAGGAAGAATAAAGGAAGTGTTCTGAGCACCACAACTCATGATTCCCATTAGTCACTGATCCTAATTGACTATAACTTTGTACTAATCACCATTACAAGCCCTATAAAGACCTTTTTGATCTTGAGAAACTAGAAACAATTGTGCACTGGAAAATATGGGCAAACATATAGGTTAAAGTATGCATTGTGTTCCTATTGTTGAGAGTGAGCGTTGTATTTGATTCCTGAACTTAAATTTATCATACACTTGTGTGAGAAAATAGAATCATCATTTGTTGAGGGCATTTGAATGCTTATGTGTGATCTTGAACTTGCATTTAAATCAAGCAATGTAATCTTAAAAATCTTTGATAATGGTGTATTACAACTTAAATCATTGAGTACACAACTAATCCCTACTTAATTAGTTTTAGTGATGTTGTGTACATTTTCTATTGAGTCTTGTGTAGCATTATTTGAGACTTTCATTTTGAATTGTTCAACTTTAGTTTTACTTGAGTAAAAGCAAAATTTTAAGTTGGGGTTTTTGATTAGTCCAGAAATTTGACTCATTTATGTATATATTATAGAATAAGTAGCTTCCTCTAATGCTTATTTATCTAAATATGTAATGAAAACTCCTAAGTTTCAGATATTTGACGATTTAAGGAAAGTATGGACACTATGTCATAACAAGGATCAAAAAGGCTGCATAGAGCGAAGAAATGAAAGTCTGAGGATTTCAAAGTGCACTTGGAGGATCGCCTATGAGGCATACTACGCCTTTTGTTCTTGTGTGCTGATCCTTGAAGAAAACGATGAAATCAGTGAAAGAGTGGAGAAATTGGTGCATCGTCGAGTAGTTTCACAAAGCAGTATCTCATGTCCTATGGAACCCAAGCACGACGATGCTGAAGATTGTACCAGAAGGCGATGAACTACACTAATGGGTGAATTGTCGAGTTAATTGGCTATTCCCACTAAAGTCGTCGAATGATTTGCTGCAACACAAATCTGAAAGATCTAAATACTAGTAGAGTTGCAGTGTTTTGGGAGTTCGATCATTATTGGAGAATTTTGACTTAGACACAAACAATATTATATTTTTATAGTACTATATTTTAATCTCAATTTTCGTAAGATCTTTGAAGAGTTCAAGAATAAAGGGTTTCTTCTATTTCAATTTTGGAAAGGCTCTCCTTTATTCTTCTCTATTTGCTCAAATTAAGACTTAATTTCTCCTACACATTTGATTTCAGCATCATTGAAGGTATAATTTTTATTTCTCAATGTGTTGCTAAGACCCACATTCTTAGGGTGTGATTTAGCAAATATGGGTTAATATTGTTGTTGGGTCTTGTTTGTTTATAGATTAAATGTATTTTCATAGTGATTTTTTCTAGTGATTGTGGTTTAATCAAATTTCTCTGGTGTTATAAACACAAGTTCTCCCATGTGTTTTTGGCTTGCTCGAGAGAGAGGTCATGAGACAAAGACCGCTAGATTGATGGCATAAGGAGTGGGTCGACATGAGGTTCAACGAGAGAGGGTGAGCCCTAGTCCCAAATCCTAACAGTTAGGTCAAGAGAATGAGTGGGTTAAGGCGTAAGATTGTCTTCATGTGGCAAATGGGTGTCTAAGAGCAACCCATTTGAAACGGGGCAAGTTTCTTGAGAGAGAACTTCTTTACATATAAATATTATCCTAGATATTTCTCTACAGATTTTCTATCGATTGTATGTACCAAATAAACAAAATTAATTTGTATTGTTGTCACATCCCTCTAATTTCCCTCACATTGCTTATTTTTCTTGTTATTTTTAGCTATTTTCAGTACTTATGACAAACCCCTAATTTGATATTTTTAACACTTTAGTGTAACCCCATTAATTTGTAATGTTTTTATTCATTAATTTCATTAGCTACAAATAATTAGAATGAGATTCTAATTAGATACATATTTTCACTAACTCTCCCTAAGGCACGACCCCTTGGTTGGTTTACTATAATATCATCAATCATAGACACTTAAATGGAAAGTAGTGTTGTTGCTTACAATAAGCACCATGTACACTATTACGACCTTAAAGGATATGTTGAGGGGCAGTATGATCAATTTCAAAGGGATTTGGGATGATCACCTACTTCTAATCAAATTTGCTTACAACGATAGTTAAAAATCTTGAATCTAAATGGCTCTATATGAAGTTCTTTAAGGGAGAAGATGCAGATATCCTATTGCATTGTTAAAAGTTGGTGAAGCTTGGTTAATAGAACCATATTTAGTTCATCAATCAATCGAAAAGGTGATAGTGATTTAGGAGAGGTTGAAAACGGCACAGAGCCGTTAAAAATCCTACTCTAATGTTAGGAGAAAGGAGTTAGAGTTTGAACTAAATGATTGGGTATGGTTGAAGGTTTCACCCATGAAGGGTGTTATGAGGTTTGGTAAGAAGGGGAAACATAATCCCCGTTATGTTGGACCTTATCATATATCAGGAGGACTTCAAAAAATAGCTTATGAGTTGGAGATACCAACAGACTTAGCAATAGTTCATCTGGTAATTCACATCTCCATGTTGAAGAAATGCATGGGCGATCAATCATTGATCATACCAACTGAATAATATTGAGATCAAGGATATGTTATCTTATGAGGAGACTTTGTGTTTACATTCTAGATCACTGAGTTCGCAAATTGAGAACAAAAGAGGTAGCATCACTCAAAGTCCTTTGGAGGAACAAATATGGTGCAGAACCTACAAGGGAAGCTAATGAGGAGATTGATGGGTCCATAGATTTGATTCATGAAGGACTATATTTTTTTAGAAATTGTGTCCTCAAATTCTTATTTTATCACGATATATGATGAAAACTCCTAAGTTTAACGTATTTGAGGATTTAAGGAAAGCATGGACACAATATCTCAAAGAAGAGCAAAAGGACTGAGAAAGATGAAGAATTGAAGGACTCAGCAACGCGAAGTCCACTTGCCGGATCACCGATAGGCATGGATGCAGCCTTTTCTTCCAAAGCTCTGAAGGTTAGGGTCAAACCGATAAAAGAGAGGAATAGTTGACGCATAGATATGGAGTTCCATGAAGTAGTGTCTTGTCGCCCAACGAAGCAAAGCATGACAATGCTGAAGGTTGTACTATAAGGTGATGGACTTCACCAATGGGTGAATCATTGAGTCAGTCGAGATTCCCAGTATAGTCGTTAATGCACCGTTGAAGCACAAATCTGAAAGCTATAAATACTAGTAGAGTGTAGTTTTGTAAAAGAAGAGTTGGATCTTTTTTTTTTGGATTTCTACTTAGCTAAAAACATAATATATTTTCTTAGTACTTTTTATAGTTTACTCTAATGTTTTGGAAGGGTTTTGAAGATTTTAAGAAGAATAGGTTTCATCTTCCCCAAATTGGAAGTGAGACTCCATAATTATTCTTTCATTTCTCAAAAAAAAGAATTTATTTCTCATACCCATTTTATTTAATAATCATTGAACTAATAATTTCTATTTCTTGATATGTGGCTAAAATTGGGATGCGATTTAGTAAATATGGGTTAGTATTGTTGTTGGGTCTTGCTTATTGGTAGTATAAATGTAGTTTAATTGTGATTTTGTCTAGTATTTTTGGGTTAATCTAATCTATTTGTAGTTGCAAATATAAGTTCATCGATGTGTTTTCGTCTTGGTGTAGAGAAAGGTCGTGAAACCAAGACCGCAAGATTGATGGTCAAAGGAGTGGGTCACGTGTGGTTCATCCAAAGAGGGTGGGCCCTATTCCAAAATCCTCACTCAACTTGAGAGAGTGAGCCGGATAAGGCATAGGCTGGTCTTCATGCAGCAAATAGGTGTCCGAGAGGAACCTAGTTTAAACAAGGAAAGTTGCTTGAGAGAGAACTTATTCTATATAAAACTTACCTTATTCGCAATTTTTCTACAGATTTTCTATCAAAAGCATGAGCCTACTAATCAATATTAATACGTTTTGCAGTCACATCCCAAGAACTCCCCCTCTCATTGATTAGATTTCTTGTTATCTTTATTATTTTACTATAGCTGTGACAAACACCCGTTGATATTTGACACTTTCGTGTCACCCCGTTAATTTACAATGTTTCTAATTGCAAATTTTCTGTAGCTACATCTAATTAGAATGAAGTTCTAACTAGCAATAACTTTTCAATACCACTACCTTCAAACACAACCCCAATCCTCAGTAAGGTTACTATATTATGGATATTCGTAAACACATCAACCGGAAGTAGTTTTGTTTGTATGGATAGGCATCAAAATGGTGCAACGGCAAGGGATTGTTGTTACGTGAAACTATAGCTAACTACAATTTTTGTTTTTAAGTTGTATTTTTTACTTACTTGAATTTTAGTTTTGTTTCTCTTTAAGGTTGTTGTTTAAAGGTAAATATGTCAAGTAACACTTGTAAGAGTATGGAACACTCTCAACTAGAAGTAATGATGTTGCAAGATAGGGTTTTGACTTTCACGAAATCAGATCGACAGATCGAACAACTTCATGAAGCATTGGTGAGATTCAAGTCACTCCTGGACAATACCCTACATATTGAATCCCTGATACATTAATTCTAAAGTAATTTTACTGAAGTCTCAATCTAGGAAACAAAATTATGGCTAATAAATTTTCCTGGGTAATCTAGTATGACAATCCTATGAAACATCAACTGAACTACTCGACAAATTAACTTAGCCATGCCATGAATGGAAAATCAGAGACTTAAATTCAGTGGCCCTGCTAACAAAATTGGATGAGCTGACAAAAATGTTTGGGGTTATTGGAGACCAAAGCCACGGTGAATGGGGTTACGTCCCTCCTAACAAACAAAAGAAAATAGAGAACAGGGACGATGGATAAATCAAAGATATGTTAGAACTTTTACTCCTGAAATCTAATGATCATAGTAGGATGTTGAAGGAGCTCAGGATGAAAATTTTAGTGACTAATCAAATAATTCTTGCACATGCCATACTCATTCGAGTACTGGAATCCCAAATAAAGCAAGTGCTAAATGAGTTCCGTCAGGGTTCGAAAGAAGGATCGCCTGATGAATTAGAGGCAAACCCCACTAGTGGAGTATAAACACTACCTTATGTCGTGTCACGAGGTTATATAAGGCGCTTTTTGTGAGGCAATAGAAAATTGTAACTATTTTTGGATTTTCACTTTAGAAATAAAGATATATTTTTAGTAGGATTGTGTGTGGAAGGCATTCAAAAAATATGGAATGGATGACGTAAGTCCTATGGGGGAATCGCCGACCTTCTAGCGACCTTGATGAAGACCACCATTGGGGCCTTCATGCAATTGGAAGCCCTATAAAACTCGGGAAGTTAATATCCACTTGGCGAATCGCAGAATAGGTGAGGGAATGTGAATAATCTCGCCGAACGGGTCATATCTTAATAAGTGGAATAAAGTTACTGAATTCCTCATTTATCTCACTATCGATTTAATACTTCCTCTCACTTTCAATTTTCACAAAATTATACCTATTTATTTTTTTCCATTCCCATATTTATTTATAGCATTAGTACTCTTGTGAATTGTTTTATCCTATTCAAATACGTTAGGTCTCTCTGTGGAAAGCACGAGCACTGGTTGTTGTTGATCCAAACGTATTCTTAATAGTTCACCTTTTAATTGTATTTTCAAAGATTGTAGGGAAGATATCAAGAAAATGAATCGTAATTGGAGGGATGAGTCTGTTGTCGAGCAAGATAAGGCTTACCGAGACAATGGGCATTATGCCAAATGATCCTGCCCACATTTAATCCCAATGCTTTATTTTACTGATTCTGTTAAGTTCGGTGAGACACTTAGATCCATAATGAGTGTTTGGCGACTCACCGAAGTAATTCTTGATCGCACATAGTCTACACCTTAAGTCTATATTGCAGTGTAACTTTCGATGAATAAACACATGTCCCTGAACACCATCCGTAATTTGCTGAATGGTGGGGGATCTACTTACACATTCTGATTCATAAGAAGTCAAAAGTATTCAACTTTCTCCTATGTTATTCCAGATATTGTTTGTCCAAAATTTGTTGGACAAGCTCTGCCACATGAAGGGAGGGGAACAGGGAACACCTTAAATAAGAAGGCATTTAAAACAAAGGCAAAGCAAAGAAAGTTGTTGCAATGGTAGGAAGGAGAAGGGTAAACGAAAATCAAATGTGACACTGAAAGGGATCCTGAGTTATAATTGCATCTATGAAACCCACCTCTCCACCTCTTATAGCGGGTGTGCGCATTTAGAACTCCAAACTACTGATTTCACGAAGAGTGGCAAGTGATAACACAAAGGGTAGAACTATACTTAGAAGATTTAAATGACCCATTTTGGTCTGTGACTCCTCAAGTAAGTACATATCATCCTCCAACACAAAAAGCATGTAATAGTTTTTGTGCCCCCAATAGAGGTTCTCCACCAAAGTCTATGAAGCGATCAAAAAGCATAAGGGCTAAGGACAATTCTTGAAGAAACACGTCCATCAACAGACATAATGACTAACAAGTATCAAGAAATTACGAGCATCCCTAAGTATCATAACGTTAAGATGTTCACTAAGACCCGTGGCACATAAATTCTAAAATTGGTTCATGAATTCTATGCATCTTATGGAACTTTGTTACCACAAGGAAGTCAACAAACAACAACACTCAAACTATTTGACTCAGTAGTCGTTCAGGGAAAAAAGTTCAATACAGCCCTAATATTATTAATATTATTTTTGAGATCCCTAAGAACATTATGGATGCTTATCATCACATAATCAGAACTGAAAAGCTTAACAACGTGAATAGGTGGTTCGCTCCACTGATCTCATATAACAATCCCATTTGGTTAGAAGCTGGTTTTGGGATTTAAAAGAATGACCTTGATGTAGCAGCACTGTATTGATTTGGTTTTATTAGCAGTACGAATATGCCATCCAAAAATGAATCTATTATGTGACATACAAAAGATGCATGTTCAGGTTGCATATTTGACAAAATTCTTCTAAATTTTGGGATGATCATTGTTTCTGATATTCTTATGCACGCAAAACAACACAAAACTTCAATTCTATTCCCCATAATAATCACCAAATTTGTAGATATGCCCAAGTCGTCGAGATATTAAGGAGGATGGAGAAGCCACTCCCACATCCTCACTTGATATCCGGAGAATCAAAGCTTAGTACCTTTAGGATCAAGCAGGGAAGAAGCATGATAAAGTGGTATCCATCAAATGTTTACATGCAGGGAAACCATTACCTAAACCAGCTCCCGGACCTCCATGTAACCTACATAGGCTGTTCCACTTTCTAACGTGACAGGTTTTCAATCACTACATTGGCAAACATATTTATTGCCTCCCATGTTCTGATAACACGAGCAGTTCTGTTTAAGATTGTACAACTTGCCCAGTCTGCAAATTATTGGATCGATGCCCTAGAAACCTCTATTTATGGCATGATCCACTATGCCTTGACTAATGTTGTCACCCCACTAAGAGAAACCTTAGATGAAGTCAAAGCTAGAATTGTAGTGTGTAAATGTGAGCAAGGGGCCACAAATGAGGTTATATCATTGAAGGCTACTATTGCTGAGCTAATTGATATGGACTAGATGAAGTCCATTGATATCCCCATGGTCTACGAAACAGCGGAGATTCAAAATGTATTAAAAATTTCTCGAGCTACCACTAGAGCTGAATGAAAAGTTGGACCTGAGTCAGGGGAAAATACAAAAACGAACATTCTTGAGGAATTAATAGATGTTGAAGATGAGGACTTGATGGAGAACGAAAAAATCTTGATGGGTGTAGCAGTGCTGGTCTCCATGATAAATCATCTTTTGTTGTCCCCAATGAGGCTAACTTTTCCTCGCACGACCAAGACTTCTTATATCCTAGGCACCAATTTCCAGACAAATGGAGCGTTCAACTTAGATAGGGTCCACTCTTTACCTCCCTCTCTGTCATTCTTTAGTTTAAGTTCTTGATATTATTATGTGCATTTGATGCAAAATACATTAATTTATGGTGGGGATGCGGCCCACATTTGTGTTCTATTATAGATGTTTTGAGTTTATGATTGAGCTGTTTGTTTTAAAAAAAATTCATACTACTTTTGTGATTGTTTAAGTTTATGTATTCTTTTTAATTCTAATTTGCAAATTTATTTTTACACCCTTCCAAAATTTGTTTCATATTTATCCACAGTAATTGCCACCTCTTTTATTGAAAGTGGTTGTTCAGTTGAAAATTCAAGTATTTGTTCTAATCAATACCACCGACTTAAATATTTCTTTCAATCAAACAAACATGAATGTGTTGCTTTGACGAGAACATGAAGTATCATAGATAATATGTGTTTTCCATCTACTTGTGACTAGCCATGTATCAAAATGATTCTCATGTTATGACCATTGCACACTAGAAAAAGTGTGAAGTCTTGTTTGACTTAAGTATCATTTCCTTGTGTGATAAGCTTACCCTGAACCATACATGACACAAGACGTAAGTATAGTTTCCTTGTGTGATAAGCTTACCTTGAACCATGCATGACACAAGACTTAAGTATCGTTTCCTTGTGTGATAAGCTTACCTTGAACCATGCATGACAACACCCAAAAGTTGCCTCGTTAGTCTAGTCATCAAATTGATGCCTTCTCTTGAAATAATCTTAGGCAATTTATAGAGTGTGAGCCATTTTTACATATACCTTTCTTGTGACTTTCCTTGCGAGTATGTGAAACTCTATTGAACACCCTTTGAGCCTTAGACTTCTTTGGAAGAAATAATATGAAGACTAGACCCTTCTTGATCCATCTCCCTTAATCCTTATGAAAGATTGGTTTGATTTAAATAGTCAACTCATGCTAAAATCCTAAGTTGGGGGTGTGGTGAAAAAAAAAAGAAGGAAAAAGTCAAAAGATGTGCAAAGAAAGTCTCGCCTAACCCATGGTGTTGGGGAAGGCTGGAAACCCTCCTTATAATTTAGGGAAAAAGAAAGAAAAAAATGAATGAAATGAAAAAGTAAAGTTATGGAATAAAAGTGACGATGGAATAGGGTATCCAAGCAATACTGTCACGACCAGGACCGTCATGATTAACACCCGAACAATAACTCGATTGGTTAACTACCACTGGCATCCAACTAAAGAAATAAACCTTAAAACTAAGGAATTTAATTTACGGAAGCAAGTTAAATAACTATAGACAAGGTTCCATTACTAAATAAAGATCTAACAACTAACTAACAATGTGGAAGATAAACCTAGAATTTGAACGTCAATGTACCAAAACTAGAAACGATGACCAAGTCTAACAAGAATTCTCTAGTTAAATATCTATCTAGATAAAACAAGGTCTAGGTCCAAAACTGCTGGACATATACTAAAGACAATTCCATGGAAGCCCGAAACATGTGGCTTACCCTTGAACTCACGGCGATCACTGATCTACTAAGTGAGGTTTGTAAACAGTCGCATAAAGATGACATGTACTCAACAAAATAAGAGCAAATGAAGAATAAGTGCCCAACCACCCTATATGGGTAGGATCACTCGGCTATCCCAGTAGTGTAACATTAAAAAGCAAATACAACATAGTAATACAAGCATAAATATCAAAAAATTCAATACTATCATAAGAATCAATATCACGATCCAGATGTTCATCACATAGTTGGTTCTCTCACGGAACCCAAAGTCAAACTAATAGCATACCGCAACGTGGAAATATGATCCCATATTTATGCCGGAAGATGGCAACCAATCCCAGTTACAATGAAAAAACGTGGAAATCAAATCGCTATTACATATCACAATAATATATCAATATCACACATTTATGATTTCATTTTTCAATATCTATGGTAAATACTACAACATGCACACATGTACAAGAATCACAATGAAACAAGAACAAGTATATATCACACAGTCATAGAATGAAAACCATGACCTACCTCAAAACAAGCGTGAAACACTAGATAACTTGATCCTTCCCTTCTTCATTCGCACAACTCTTGTTTGGTCTAGAAATAACAATATATGTATTGGAATCAATAAAAAGAACTCTACATTCTCGTAATACTAGAGCATATGAACCTTATTTCAAACCCATGACCATAACTAGTCAATATAACATTAATTCCACCATAGGATTTTTACAAAAATCATTCCCCATATGTATTGACCAATTCTAAAATGTTCTACGGATCTAAAAATTAATTCAAAAGGTTTAAAGCTTACCTCTATATTTAATAATTATGGAAAATGAGTCAGAAAAGCCCACGGGTCGTCTCTTAAATCAAAAGTCAAAAAATAAAAAATAAGGTCGTCTAAGAGTTTTATTTACGATTTTAAAAACCGTCTTTCCGCTATAGCGGCACCTATCCAGTTGTAGCAGTATCCCTGCATTGTCACTAATCTCGCTGTTGCGGCAAAAGCAAACCATTGAGCTTCCCTCAGAAAAAAGTCTCAAAATCATTTAATTCCATCTCTACCTAGCTTGCTGCAGTGGTACCTATCCCGCTGTAGCAGCAAGGATCTCGTTGTAGCGGAACTAATGAGGCAGTGAACTCTATAAGGGAATTCAAATCCTTCTTTTCTACAACATACAGTTGACCCAGAGCGCTCAAAAAGTTCCCTTAACGCCAAGATCGATTCCCAATGATCTACTTATCCAAATTCAATTCCCTAAAGTCGTATGGATTCCTTACCAAGTTATCCAACCGATTATGCAATCAAATCTACATTTATTCCACCCAATTGCTACAAGATTTCCTTACACCTTGATGACTCTAAATTCCTCCAGATCTTGACAAGGTTGGGTAAATCCTAGTACTCACAAATATTTTTTTTGCCACCATTTTTACCCATTGGAATTCCAATAATATAGAAACCCGGTCGTTCGAATAGATACCAATTTCCCCATCACTCATCCTTGAATGATCAACTCACAAAGGGTAGGCTAGAAAAGGAACAAGGTAGCACCTGATTCGACGAACACCTGCTGATACTTGTCTCACATATCCTTCTCAGTCTCCTAGTTAGCTTCATTACCCGGATGATGTATCCATTGATCATTCATGGACTTAATCTCCTTGGTCCTCAACTTACGAACATCACGATCAACAACAGTAATCAGCTCCTCCACATATCAGATGTTATTGTCTAGTACTATTTAGTCCCACTTTATGATATAATCACCATCACTGTGATATGTCTTCAACATAGAAACATGAAATACGGGAAGTATACAGGACAAATTAGGGGTAACACAAATCTATTAGCCACTGTTCCTACACATTCAAAGATTTCAAAGGAACCAATATATCGAGGACTCAACTTACCCCTATTACCTAATCTCATCACACACTTCATGGGTGATTCCTTGAGATGTTGTCCATGTAATTCTTTTGTCTACATTGTCGGATAGCAATTTAGCATGAATTCTTCTCAAGGTATGATGAACATCCTTAACTAAGTAAATCCCCAAAGGTTTTACATCTTTGAATTCGAACCAACCTATGGGTGATCTACATCTCCCCCAATATAATGCCTAAAATGGTGCCATATCAATGCTCGAGTGATAACTATTATTATAAGAGAACTCACATAGGGGTAGGAACTTATCCCAATATCCTCCAAAGGCACTTACACAAGGTCTCAACATGTCCTCTTAAACTTGTATAATCCTCTCATATTGTCCACCCATTTGGGAATGGATGGTTGTACTTAAAGTGAGTTGTGTGCCCAATGCATCATGAAACTTCTCCCTAAACTTTGAAGTAAAAAGGTTACCATGATTTTAGATGATGGAAAGGGGCACACCATGTAGCCTCAATATCTCCTTTACATAAATTCTAATCAATTGTTGAGCGTTGTAATCCACCCTTATTGGAATGAAATGGGACGCCATAGTCAATCTATCAACTATAACCAAATTGAATCAAATTTCCCCGAAGTCATAGGAAGACCAACTACAAAATCCATGCATATCGTTTCCCACTTTCATTCCACAATTTCCATCCTTTGAAGTAGACCTGCAAGCCTTTGAAGTTCATACGTCACTATTCTTGTTGGCAATTCTGAAACTTTTTGAAAAACTTCTCAATGTCTTATATCATTCCCTACCACCAATAAACTCGTTTCTTATTTCTACACATCTTGGTCAATAGCGCAAGCCATGAGCATCTGCAACAACCTTGGAGTCAAATCAACAACTCTTGGAACACATATTCTACCCTTATTGTTGAGCAAACTATTAGCATCTAGAGTGGTGCCTTGAGAATTACCTATTGCAATCTTTTTTCTAAGCTTATCTAAATGTCCATCTTCATATTTCTTGGACTTGATTTCCTCTATGAACATGTACTTAGCTTCAACGCTAGCTAACAACCCACAACATTCAGAAATGCCCAACTGCATGAACATAAATCTAAAGTCTGAATTTCTTTGGCCAACAGTCGCTTGGTCCCACTCAAGTGAGCTAATGTACCCACACTTATCGATTTTCACCTTATAGCATTTGCCACAACATTATCCTTACATGGATGGTATTGAATAGTCACATCATAATCCTTGATAAAGTTCATCCATCTTTGTAGTCTCAAATTCAAATTCTTTTTAGTTAATACATGATGCAAATTGTGATGATCAATAAATATTTTACACTTAACTCCGTATAAATAATGTCACCATATCATATGAGTAACTACCACCACTGCCAACTCCAAATCATGAGTCCGATAACTCCTCTCATGCACCTTTAATTGATGAAACACATAAACTATGACATTCTTATCCTACATCAAAACATCACCTAATCAAGAACGTGAATAATCACAACAAACAACAAAGTCCTTACCCTCAATCGGTAATGCTAGAATGGGCTCAGTGGACAAAAGTGTCTTAAGCTTTTGAAGCTCTCCTCACATTTTTCAGTAGATTCACACGGTACCTCCTTTTTTGTCAGATTGCTCATGTGAGTAAAATAAAGAAAAATTCTTAACAAAATGACGATAGTAACTAGAAAGTCCCACAAAACTCTTAACTTTTGTCATCGAGCTAGGCTGCCCACAATTTTTAACGACTTAAACCTTTAGGGGATCTACATTTACCCCTTCTTTTGACACCACATGCCCCAAAAATGCAACTGACTTTAACAAAAATTCACACTTGGAAAATTTTGCATATAACATTTGCCTTCCAAGGTACCCAAAATAGTACAAATATGGTTAGCATGCTCTTCTTCACATTTCGAATAAACCAAAATGTCATTGATAAATACAATCACAAAAGAGTCAAGAAAGGTCTTGAAAAGTCCATTCATCAAGATCATAAAGGTTGTAGGCACATTAGTCAACCAAAACGACATAGCCAAAAATTCATAATGCCCACAACGAGTCCTAAACACAGTCTTGGGTATATCTGCAGTCTTAATTGTCAATTGATGGTAAATATATCTTTAATAAATTTAAGAGATAGATGCTTCACCTTGTAATTGGCCAAAAAGTTTATCTATCCTAGGCAAGGGGTACCTATTATGTATAGTGACCTTATTCAGTTGCTGGTAATCTATGCACATCCTCATGCTACCATCCTTCTTCTTAACAAACAAACTGGAGCACCCCATGGGAAAGAGCTAGGACAAATAAAACCCTTGTAAAGAATCTCTTGTATTTGAGCCATACGATCTTTTTACTCCACCGGAGCCATGCGATATGGAGGGATAGAAATGGGGCGCATACCAGGCTCTAAGTCAATACAAAAATCTATGTCTCTATCCTGAGAAACTTCATTAACTTCAGACAGCACAGTAATAGACCCAATGAATGGAACTTCAATCTCAACATGTCTAACACGAGCCAAATAATCTAAACAACCTTGCTCTACTAATTTACTAGCCCGGATGAAGGAAATAATCATAACTTGCCCGTCCAACTTTAATTTCTCCCTTCCTGAAATTTCAATGGTAACAAACATAACATTAAAATTAAGAACATCATAATGTCGTGACAGCCAAGTCATGCCTAAGATTATGTATAAGTCAGCTAAATAAAATTATTGAATCTGCCCATGTCTGAAATCCTATAAACAAAATAAGGCAAGTACGAAACATGGGTGACTATGACTGACTCGCCAACCATGGTAGAAACACATATAAGATTATAAAGAATATAACACAACATCTCAAAATCAAAGGCAAATCTCACCGACAAAATAATAAGTGGAATTCGGATCAAATAATACATCAACCATGTGCTAGCAGATAATAATAGTACCTATGATCACTCCGTCATACGCCTCTACCTTATTTTTTCTTGGGAAAGCATAATGTTGAGCTATGTCATCCACACGAGCTACCTTTATGTATGGTTGTGTGTTAAATCTACCTAAGTTACCATTTTCTCTATATACACAACCTTTGTGATTTCCTCCTTATCCCACTTGTGTTCATCCCCCCCCATTATTACCATTTCGGGTGAGTATAATTACTCGAGAGAGTTCGTGTTCAGAGTCAAACAGATGCGGCTGTGGGCAGTTCCTCCTCATGAGTCCAAGTTTCCCACAACTTAATCAAGTCCAGGTTCTAGATAGTCTGCTGCCCGCCACGTGCCCAACACTCTTATCAACTGAAAAATTATTAGAAGGAGTTCCATAGTAGTTACCGGCTGAGGCAGGAATGGCACAATGAATTTGCTTGCCGCGAGTTCAGGTCGATTTAATCCTCTAGCATAGCATCACCAAAAATTTAAAAAATTCTTGGCACTCTTAGCCAACATCTAATATTGACCATCTAGCGTCACCCCCTCAACTTTCTTGACATAATCGGTCATTTCATTCAAACTTCTTCCTGCAGAAGTAATCTGAACATATAACACTTGTAGATCAAAATCAAACTCTAATGAACGATCGGATCCTCTCCTCTTCCTTGTTAACGAACTATGTATCATCTCTAGATAAATCGTGGAACTTGTCTGCATAAGCAGCCGCAGACATACTACCCTACTCTAGCGCCATGAACTTATCCTTCTTGTGATATCTAAAAGTCCGAGGAACATATTTCTTTAATAATAAGGCATAAAATTGGGTCCAAGAAAGTGGAGGTCATGTATAGGCTCTGCATTCCATGTAGACTCTCCACCATTGCTTGAGCTCACATTGAAGTTAAAACAACACGAACTCAATCCCATGTTGGTGAATGATATACGAGTTATGCAACCTCTCAAAACAATCCAATATGAACCCATAAGCTTCATATTTCTCCAAAAAGAGAAATATAAGGGGCTTTAGCTTCAAGAACTTAGTCAACATAGCATACTCATTATCGATCATAACAGAATCCAACAAAGGATGGAAGGAGGCATAACTACCTCCTACCCCAACTAGCTTGGACATATTTTTAGAAAAAAAGAGACTTGCGGGGGCTCGAGTAGGTGGAACCATCCCTAGTCCAGCCATCCCTTTCAAAAATGAAGGGATCTTTTTATCTAAAAACAGATAAATTAGAGGGATTCCTATGGCTTCAGCTTTCCCTCCTTCCTCTTGTTCAACCTCTTCAACATTCTCAACGTTCTCATCTTCTACTATCACCTCCTCTTGTGCCGGAGGGTTCTCATTCACTGAAACATGGTCATTTGGTATCTCATTCACATCAGTCGCTACTCTCCCACAAGCTCTACCCCAAAATTTTCTATTATCTCAACTTCAACTGCGACCTCTCTCTACGAGTTCCGAAACTGGAGCATTAGCGAGCTATGGGCATAACACTGTTGTACCTAGTACTAACTATCTGTGGATAGACGAGTGAAATAAATTAGATAGCAATTTGAATATCCAGATACCAATTGGAATCAAGTCATACCACGAAGGAAACAATTGAAAGCGGAGATTCCTAAAGTCCTATAGCCTCTTGAAGAAAAGTATAGGAATCCCTCTACCTCTATGTGAGACTCTATTAGAATAATTTTAGTACATCGAGATCAACGAGCCTAGGCTCTAATACAAACTTTTTCACGACTCAAACCATCATGATTGGCACCTACACTACAACTTGGTTGGAGAACCACTACTAGCATATATATATATATATATATATATATATATATATATATATATATATATATATATATAGTATAGGAATCCCTCTACCTCTATGTGAGACTGTATTAGAATAATTTTAGTACATCGAGATCTACGAGCCTAGGCTCTAATACAAACTTTCACGACTCAAACCATCATGATTGGCACCTACACTACAACTTGGTTGGAGAACCACTACTAGCATAAATATATATATATATATATATATATATATATATATATATATATATATATATATATATATATATATATATATATATATATATATATATATATATATATATATATATATATATAACATAGTCTTAAAAGGGATGTCTCATTTCAAACCATCTAAACCCATTAAATCAAAATGGGCATAAGCCCTTACACATGGTAGAAATTCTACTTAGGACTTACAACAATATCCTGAAACCAAATGAATGAAAAGATTGTGTTTAGACTATAACGAATAACCATAGCTAGAGTAATAACAAGGCATCATCCTCGAACTTCAAGAAATACACATTTGGAGAATGATTCCAAGCCTTCCTTGCAAATAATAACCAATCCTTCAAAGACCGGAACCTTAAATTTTTGAGACAAAAGGAAGAAATGGGGTTAACCCATCACTTGTAATAAGTAGGGCATATATGCACATACAACCTAGAAATCACGATAAAAAGGGATATTTGATTAAACCATGCTAATTTACTATGAAAACACATACGCACATTCAAGAACAAATACTAATCAATAAGCACATATTCTTTAGGTCAAGTCCATGTATATCAAAAGACCAACAATACCAAGTCTAGTCAAGTCAACATGCATATCAACATAAATGAACACATAATCAAGACAACTCTATCATAAAGTTATAATATAAACAACCATGTGTAAGAATTCATAACATCATAACCAAAGCTTTACCATTACTCATGAATCACCATTAAGTACACTAGTGCAATGACTAGCTAAGGTCCCTTAACTCACTCAACCAAGTAAACCCAACAAGAAACATAAGCAATACCCACTTCACATACTATGTCATTAAGAGTGAATATCATCATACTTTAGCAATCGAGACCAATCACATGTTCATAAGTGAAACCAATATCACATACTGTCATTAATATATAATATCAACACATACATATCATTTATATTCATAAGCACATAAGAACATCTTTCTAATTTTTTTCTCAAGGCTAGCTAGTGCAATGTATAGGTAGAGTCTCATACCCCTACTGAGACTAATTCAAACCCCTTGGGTCATCCTAGCTAGAGTTCACTTTATCACCTCATTTTACCTTTTGGGAACATCTTTCCTTAACCTAAATAGACCACATGAGCTAATGTGGAATCCTGTATTATGGAACCTTACACCAAAAGAAGGCGTACTACTTTCCAAAGTAGTACCAAAACATGAAGATATACTCTAAGTGGATCCTCTAGCTAGTATTGCTATGGGGCAACATAGTTTAAGAATGAGGAGATGTAGTTGGGAACCTCTTTATGATATATGCATTATAGTCTCCAATATCATGAGTATATTAGTGATCCTACCTTCCCTATGTGGGAAGGGACACTTCTCACTTCTAGTTCATTCGGTGCAAAGTTAGAGTGCCTTTTGAAATGTCTTTCACTAATAATCATAACTTAGTTTAGGTCATAGGGTCTACCCTTTATATAGTCTTCAATCATAGATCAGTAGGAATTGCAAGAGTATTTTCATTTCATTGCAATCCACACATGTGAGGTTAGCACATTTACATAATCAGATTATAAAATTGCACATCGGAAATTCATCAACAAACATATATAATTTCATCTTGCCCAATAACTCACAAGCCATAAATCAAGACATTTCAATTCAATATCGTACCAACCCAAATCAATCTTATCATAAGGTATACTTTGATATAACTTCATTACTAAAAACAAGTAATCATAATTGAAGTAAAGGATTGAGATCACAAGACTCACCCAAATCTCCTTCACAAGACATCATCATGTTCTTACCATCAATCAACCAATTTCATCCAATAATAGGTGTAGTAACATCATTCAATAGAAATTAATATAATAATTAGATCAGTTACATCATCACTATCCCAATTAACTTCAATTCATAACCTAGGGTTAGGGGGAAACGGGTTCATCATGAATTTTTCAAAAAATATATCCAATCACAACAATAAATTACCTTGGTCTGTCCATGAATAAACTAGGATACATAAAACAAGTCTTCCAGTCAATGCATTCATCAATTTCCATCAAATTATAAACCAGATCCAAGGTTTGGGAAAATCAGGGAAAGGGACATGATCAACACGAAATTTCCCACAATTCACATCAATTACTCAACAATATACACTTAATTATCCATGTGTAATCACAATTAGTCATACTCAATCATCAATTGTAAGTTTAGAAGAAAATCCATTAGAAGAGGAAAACCCTTGGAATTGGGTGATTTAGAAATTAACTTTGAAAGGACCTCTTGGGGAAAGGAATCCCATGACAGAAGAACCCATACCTTAATGAATCTAAATCCACAAAAATTGAGAAGAGAAGTTGAGAACTTGGTCCTCTTCTCCAAGCTTCCTTGATCCTTCAATGTAGGATGACTAGAGAGAAAAATAAGAGAGAGGCGAGAGCTTTTGGATTTTATCTTGGGAACTTGATTTAGGTGAGTTAAAATTACTTAAAACTTACCCTTAGTCAATTTATAGTAACATCCTAAATTACGCAAAAGACCCCTTACTTAAATGGGTCTTTTTGTGAAGTCAAAATGCTTAAAATACAACACTAACGAATTTTGGAAGTGGATGCGCGTCGCGGGGTCAATTTCACATTTTATTTTTGAAATCTGGGATGAGGCAGTGGACCTCGTGTAGGATCTGCGTCGCGAGGAAAAATTTTTCCGCTTCAGGTGTCAGCTGCACGTCGTGGAGTGACCTTCAATTCTACGCTGCCGCAAGCTGCTTTGGCAGCTTGCTCAACAAGGTTTGGGTCCTCCGCAAGGACCCTTTGGGTGGTATTTGCAGAGTCGTGACTGGACTTTTGGTCCCTTTGTACTATATTCTACCTATTTAAAGTCTTTTTACAAGTATTGTACATCATATGACCCTCCCAAACCATCACCAAACATAGGGACGTCAACTAGTTTGATTTAGCTGGTTTCCGAACGTCATGGACGTTTCTTGAAGCCTTGACTCTAAAACATCATAAATGTTTTATAAACATTATTTTAGGCTTATAAATTGTGTTCTAAGTTTTAGTTGATCATGTGAGGCTCTCACTTATGTCATAGACTTTCAGAATGTTTACATAATTTCCCCCTTAGGGACATTCGTCCCCGAATGACACTAAAATCTTTGATGGGAAATGATAGACTCAATATTATCAGCCCAACCAACAATCAATATAAAATCATCACGAGTCACAAGTCATAGGAGTGATTCACCACTCCATTCAACACATATTCATGGCATTTAATAGTAACTCAAAACATTAATTCCTTCACATAAGAGTTCAACATTACAACATGTGGAATTTCATACTCAAAAACAACATGAGTTCAACACAACATATAGAGTCACTTATACAAAAATTTATTTCGAAACAGATCAACATGCTCAATCTCATATCATATAAGAAATATCATACCAAATACACAAATAAGTGCAAAATTGAGCAAAAGGGCATTTTTCACATGACACTTCATTTTAGAAAAAAAAAACCTTTATCATAAATATGAACATCTTTGCAAAGAAAATGAAACTCATTTTATTTATTATTTTGATCATTAATTAGAATCACTAGCCTTAATCAACAAAGAGATGAGGATAACGGAACATCATGTCGGCATCGACCTCCCATGTTTCTCCCTCAACTAGATGATTCCTCTATAGGAATTTTATGGAGGCAACCTCTTTGTTCCTTAATTTCTTCACTAAATGATCAAGGATTTCCACCAGAACCTTTTCATATGATAGGTTATCATCAACATCTAGACCCTAAATGGAAAGAACAGACTCGGGATCACTGATGCACAGCTTAAGCATGAAGACATGGAACACCAGATGAACCAAAGATAGTTCACAAGGTAGTCTCAACTCATATGCAACCTTACCAACCCTTTGTAAAATTTCATACGGACCCACATAACTAGAACTCAACTTCCCTTTGCTTACCAATTGTCATCACTCCTTTCATGGATAAAATTTTTTGGTATGCCTTATCACCTTCTTCACATTCTAAGTCCCTTCTCCTCTGGTCGGCATAAGACTTTTGCCGACTATAGGGTTTTTAAATCCGTTTCTTATCAAATGAACTTTCTCCAAAGTCTTATAAATCAATTCGGGACCAAAGAATGAAGACTCCCTCACTCTAAACCATCCAAGTGGAGATCTACTTCTCCCAACATGCAAAGCCTAAAAAAGAGCCATAGATATAGTTTAATGGTAACTATTGTTATCAGAGAACTCAACAAAGACAAATGTGCATGTCAATTTCCTTTGGAGTTGATCACACACTTTTTAAGAATATCCTCAAGTGTTTGAATAGTACGCTCCGCTTAACCATCTATTTGGGGATGAAAACCGTTAATTAGCTTCACCTTGGTACCCAACCCTTTTTGGACTGAATTCCAAAACATAGATGTGAATTGTGTATCCTATCAGATATGATGGATAACGGAATATCGTGGCGACACACAATCTCATCTATGAATATCCTTGCATAATCATCCGCCGAGTATGTGGACTTGACGGGTATAAAAAGACGTATTTGGTTAACCTATCCACAACCACCCATATAGAGCCATGTTTTGTTTGTGTCCGAGACAAACCTATCATAAAATCCATACTTATGTGTTCCCACTTCCAAGTTGGAACTTGAATTTCTTGAAGTAAACCACTTGGCTTTTAGTTATCGGCCTTTGCTTGATGGCAATTTGGATATTTTGCAACAAATTCCACTATGTCCATTTTCAAGACTTCCCACCAATACAATTCTCTAAGGTCATGATACATCTTTATAGAGTCCGGATGAATCCAACTACAGGAACCATGAGCTTCCTCAAGAATTCAGTTTCTCAAGTCATCAACATTGGGCACACACAACCTTCCTTGATACCTGAAGACACCATCCCCCCTTGAGGAGAATCACTCATTAAGATTACCAAAAAGCGATTCTTTCAACTCCATCATGATTAATCAATTTGTTGCTTAGACTTCACTTCAACCACCAAAGAGGATTTGGAGTTATGATGGGCCATAAATCCACCATTTGGAGAATCTTCCAATCTAACACCCAAACGAGCTAACCTATGAACATCTTTCACTAGGTTTTACTTGTCTTTTTCTACATGAGACACACTACCCATGGTCATACGAATTAGAGCATCTTCAACCACATTGGCCTTGCCGTGGTGGTAGAAAACACTCATGTCATATTCTTTCAACAATTTCAACCACCTTCTTTATCGGAGATTTAACTCCTTTTGAGTAAACACATATTGAATACTCTTATGGTTGGTATACACATCAACATGGACACCATACAAATAATGTATTCTTATTTTCAAGGAAATTACCACGGCCGCTAACTCAAGATAATCAGATGGATAATTCTTTTCATGAACCTTAAGTTATCCAAAAGCATAAGCTACTACTTTCCCATGTTTCATAAGAACACACCCCCGGCCCACTTGGGATACATTACAATATACCACAAAGACCTTGGTACCCTCCGATAGTGTCAATACCGGAGCGGATGTAAGCCTATCTTTCAAAATTCAGAAGCTTCTTTCACATGCCTCCAACTTCTTAAATTTCACACTCTTTTGGGTAAGATAGTCAAAGGAGATGCAATAGACACAAAACCATCTACAAACCTCCTAGTATCCCGCTAGACCCAAAAAGCTTCTACTAACAGTCAGAGTCAATGGCTTAAGCTAATTTTTCACCACTTCGGTTTTCCATGGATCAACCTCAATTTCCTCACTACAGATGATATGACTAAGAAATGCCACCGACCTCAACCAAAACTCACATTTGCTATACATGTAAAATAGTCCGTGTTCCTTAAACACTTTCAACACCACTCTCAAATTATCCATGTGTTCACCCTCATTTTTCAAATATACCAAGATGTCGTCAATGAAGACAATGAAAAATGAATCTAGGTAACTGAAACACCCTATTCATGAGATCCATATATGTTGCCAGGACATTAGTGAGATCAAATGACATTACAGAGGAATTATAGTGACCATATTTAGTTCGGAATGTCGTTTTTGGTATATCTTTGCCTCTTACCGTAAGTTGGTGATACCGCGATCTCAAGCCAATCTTAGAAAAGTAGCTTGACCCTTGGAGTTGGTTAAACAGGTTGTCAATTCGAGAAGAGGATACTTGTTCTTAATAGTGTCTTTATTTAGTTGACGATAATCAATGAACATTCTAAGGGACCCATCCTTCTTTGTCACAAACAATACCGGAGCACCCCATGGAAAAATACTAGGTCTAATGAATCCTTTGTCTAGTAAGTCCTTGAGTTGAGACTTCAAATCATTCAATTCGGTCGGAGCCATCTGATGAAGAGGAATTTAAATGGGGTTAGTATCCGGTAGCAAGACAATACCAAAATCAATTTCTCGTTCGGGAGGGATTCCAGGAAGATCATTCAGAAAAAACTTTGTAAATTACCTCACTACGGGGACAAATTTAATGGGAGGATTTTCGAAGTCTAAATCTTTGAATCTTACAATATGGTATAACACCCTTTTTATATCATCTTACAAGCCTTTAGAAAAGATATAATACGATATCTAGGAACAAAATTTCCCCCTTTCCACTCTAAGACGAGTTCATTTCGAAACTTGAACTTGACAATTTTTGTTCTACAATCAATGGAAGCAAAACAATCATGCAACCAATCGATCACCAAACTGACATCAAAATCTACCATATCAAGTTCTACTAATTCAACATGAGTAACTCTATTGGAAGCATTATAGGACAATTTCTATATACCCTCATTGGAATCACTGAGTCAACCACCGGGGAGGACACCATAAAAGTTTCATTCAAGATACCAAGCAAAATATAAAAATTTCTACCTATTAAGGGAGTAACAAAATATAATGTAGCACCCGGATCAACTAAAGCATAAAAATCAATAGAGAAGACTTGTAATATAGAAGTAACCACATCGGGAGAACTCTCTTGTTCAACCCAAGAGCGAAGTGTATAAAAGCAATCCTTCTTTGGAACATCCACATTAGAACCACTAGCTTGATCTTTCCCTCTTCCTTTGTTTTTCCCCTTCACATTAGGGCAATCCATAACCTTGTTCCCTCTCTTGACACACCCAAAGAAATTGTCCCTCCCAACAACGCAATAACCATAAAGTATCTTTCTACACTTTCCACAAGTTGGCTTCTTGTTGACCTAGTACCTCTTCCCTTTTGAGGATTAGGGTTAGACACCCAATCATCATGAGCCTTGGGAAATTTGGAAGGAACTTGATTAGAAAAACCTCTTATTGAACCTGGGCTTATCTTGAATGTCAAGCCTACCCTCTGAAGAACCAGCAACATAAGATTTTGCCTTCTTGGCCTCCGTATTCTTCCTCCTTAACCTAATTTCTTCCACTTGTTGAGCATGAACCATGCGACGAGAAATATTCATACTATCATGAAGCATAGCTGAATGACATTCTTCAACCAAGTCTTCGAACAACCCATAAGAAAATGACTCATCTCATCTCTTGGGTTTGATACCAAAGAGGGAGCATACTTGGACAATTTAGTGAATTTCAAGGAATAGTCAAGTACACTAATACCTCTTTGACGAAGGTTGATAAATTCTTCCACCTTAGATTCCCTCAAATATATAGGAAAGAACCGATAAGGGAAATCCTTCTTGAAGATCTATTAAGACACCGGACCACCTGTTAGTTCCCTATTATCCCTCCATTGCACATACTAAGTTTGGGCAACATCTTTGAGTTGATAGGCAGCCAACTCGGCCTTCTCAGTTGAGGTCACACCGATAGTATAAAGAATCTTATAGACCTCATCAAAGAAATCTGAGGTTCTTCATCCAATTTCAAATGGAGGAACATAGGTAGATTCATTCTATTAAAGACTCCCAAACGTGATGCCATATTGTTAGCATGTTGAGGCACTCGAGGTTCAACCTCCCTATTCACTTTAGTCATCATGGCTTGGACATAAGAAGTGACGACATTGGCTTGAGAGGTCATAGCTTGGGCCAAATTGAGAAAAGTCGCCCTTACCTCTCCATTCTTCATTGGTGTAGGAACAACCAAAACTTGATCACACATAGAAACTTCCTCAAGTGGAGGCACTTGGTTGTCTTGTGGAGGCACTTGGCTCTCTTGTGCTCCTCGATTAGCCATTTCTTCTTCGGCCGTTCTAGCAGCTTAGCTATCCTTTGAGTATTCATACCTATAACAACAATACAAGGTTTAGGTGAAAGCACATAATAAGACTCTAGAGGCAGGACATAGGAATACAAGACAATGATAGTTTCTAAGCATCACAAAGTCTCTTATTCATAAATGTGGCGTGCTTCAAAATTATGAATAAGAATCTACATGGACGTTGTTTGATGAGACATCGTTACTAGGGATATTCAATATCATGCTCTAATACCAAGTTTATCACATTCGGTGAGCACCCCCTAGACGTAACCAGCGTCGTAGTCCTTGGAGAGGACTAAGACTAGCCTCTTAGAATTCTTCTTTATATTCATCGGTAAAAAATGCCCAAACTTTTAAAAAATTTCATCAACACCACTTCATGAAGTTTACTTAGACCTCTCGCTTACACATAATATATTCATATCGAGTATACATAGACCCATCGTATTAGAAGATTACACAGTCTTCTACTTTTAACGTACACATACACACACACACAGATATATATATATATATATATATATATATATATATATATATTCATATATATATATATTCTCCGACCAAGTTCTATGTTGTGTGTTCATATGTGCCCATACTTAGTACAAGTGATGTGCTGACCCCATTTGTACCTTTTGTCCCGAAAATTTTTAGCTCCGGTCAATAAAAGGTATTTCTCATATTAAACAATCTAAACAGAGTGAAATCAACATGGGCATAAGACCTTACACATAGTAGAAATGTATCGTAGGTTTTACAAAAATATCTTGAAACAAGATGAATTTAAACTATAACAAAGAACCATAGCTAGAGTAATAACAAGGCATCATCCTCGAACATGAGGACATACCCACTTGGAGAATGATTCCAAGCCTTCTAGCAAATGGTCATAATCTTTTAATGACTGGAGCCAAAATATTTTGGGACAAAAGGTAGAAACGGGGTCAGCACATAACTTGTACTAAGTATGGGCACATATGAACAAACAACATAGAAATCATGCTTAAAAGGGACACTTCATTAAAGAATGCTAATTTACTTTGAAAACACATTATGCACATTCAAGAACCAATACCAATTAATAAGCACATATTATTTAGATTAAGGCCATGTATATCATAATACCAACAATACCAAGTCTAGTCATGTCAACATACATATCAACATAATTGAGCACGTAATCAAGACAACTCTATCATCATGTTATAATATCAACAAGCATGTATAAGAGATCATAAATCATAACCAATGCAAGACCATTACTCATGAATCCCAAATAAGTACACTAGTTCTAAAAGTATGTAAGGCCACAGAACCTCATTCAACTAAGTAAACCTAACAAGAACCATAAGAAATACCCACTTCGCATACTATATCATTAAGAGTAAACATCATCATACTTAAGCAATAGATACCAACCACATGTTCATAAGTGAAACTAATATCACATAGTGTCATTAACATGTAAGAGCAACATATAAATATTATTTACATTCATAAGCAAATAAGAACATCCTTCTAAGACTTCCCTCAAGGCCAACTAGTGCAATGTATAGGTAGAGTCCCATACCCCTACCTAGACTAAGACAAACCCCTTGGGTCATCCTATTTAGAATTATTACTTCATTTTACCTTTTGAAAACTTATTTACTTAGTCAACATAGATGAGATAAGCTAATGTGGAATCCGGTGTCATGGAATTCTACACCGAAAGAATGCGGACTACTTGTCAAGGTAGAACCAAAACATGAAGATATCATCTATGTGGATCCACTAGCTAGTATTCCTATGTGGTAAACATAGTTTAAGGACTAGAAGATGTTGTTATGACCTTCTTTATTCTACATGCATCATAGTGTCCAATCTGATAAGTACATTAGTGATCCTACCTTCCCTGTGTGGGAAGGGACACTCCTCACTTATAGTTCACTGGGTGCTTAACTAGAGTCCTTTTTGAAATGTCTTTCATTAATAATAATAAATTAGTTTAGGTTATAGGGTCTACCCCTTATATAGTTATCAATCCTATCTCAACATGAAATGCATGGTATTGTCCTTTAATTACAATTCACACATGTGAGGTTAACACATTTACATAATCACATTATGATAAGGCACATATGAAATGCATCACCAACCTTATATCATTACATCTTAGCCAACAACTCACAAGCCATAAATTAAGACATTTCAATTCAACATCTTACAAACCCTAATCAATCTTATCTTAAGGTATACTTCAATATAACTTCATCACTAAAACACAAGTAATCATAATTTGAGTAAAGGATTGAAATCACAAGACTAACCCTAATCCTCTTCAAAAGCCATCATCGCGGTCTAACCATCAACCAACTAATTTCATCCAATAATTGGTGTAGTAACATCATTCAATAGTTATTAAAACAATAACTAAATCAGTTGCATCATCACTATCCCAATTAACTTCAATTTATAACCTAGTGTTAGGGGGGGAAATGGTACAAATGGGGCTAAAACAATTGTACCTTTTGTACCTCTTGAAAACAATACATTACCCTAGGCAGTCCATGCACGATCTAAGGTAGATAAAAAAAGTCTATCAGTCAATGCATTCATCAATTCCAATCAATTTATAAGCCAGACCAAAGATTTGGAAAAAGTGGGGAAAGGGACATGATACACACGAAGTTTCCCAAAATTAACATCAATTACTCAACAATATATACTTAATTATCCATAGGTTATCACAATTAGTTATAATCAATCATCAATTGCAAGTTTAGAAGAAAACCCATTTGAAGAGGAAAACACTGGGAATTGGGTGATTTAAAAATCAACTTTGAAATGACCTCTTGGGAAAAGGAATTCCAAAAGAGTGAAGAACCAATAACCCAATGAATCTAAATACACAAAATTTGAGAAGAAAAGTTTAGAAATTGGTATTTTTCTCCAAGCTTCCTTGATCCTTCAATCGAGGATGAATAGAGAGAGAAAGTAGAAAAAGGTGAGAGATTTTGGATTTTGTTTTGGTAATTTGATTAGGTGAGTGAAAAATGACTTAAAACATACCCTTAGTCAATATAGAGTCACCCCGTAAATTAACCAAAAGACCCTAACTTACATGGGTCTTTTTGTGAAGTCAAAATGCTTAAAATACGTCACTAACAAATCAGGAAAGTGGCTGCATATCGCGGGGTCAATTTCATATTTTATTTTTGAATTTCGGTTAACGTAGTGGACCTCATGGAGGCTCTGCATTGCGAGGAAAATTTTTTCAACCCCACATGTCAGCTCTGTGTCGCGTAGTGACCTTTAATTCTAGGGTGCCGCAAGCAGCTATGGCAACGTGCTCGCCAACGTTAGGGTCCTCCTAAAGAACCTTCTGGCTGTTCTTGGGGAGTCGTTACTGGATGTTGTTACCCATTGTACTACAATCTACCTATATAAAGTCTTTTTATAATTTTTGTACTTCATCTGACCCTGCCAAATCTTTATCAAACATACGGACGTCAACTAGTTCAATTTAGCTAGTTTCAGACGTCATGGACATTTCTTGACGCCTTGACTCTAAAACATTCTAAATGTTTTATAAACATAATTTTGGTCTTATAAACAGTGTTCTAAGTTTTAGTTCATCATATGTGACGATCTAGCTTATGCCATGAACTTTCGAAGTGTTACATTGATACGCTCAAACTTACTTCTCAAATAAGAAGTAAAGCGGTCGTGTCAAGTAAATAACCCAACTAGTGAGTTTGGGATCGTTCCGACGAGGAAAATAGTCTAGACTTAACTTCAATCTCTTATTACTTTTGTTTAGTCAATTACTTCCTTGGAAAGTAAAAACAATAAAAAGGGGTTTTCTATTTCTAAATGAATGAAAATAAATACCCAAATTGAAAGAGACACTTAACAGATTTGAATGTTGGATATTAATCAATTAATCAAAGTAACTAGGGTTTACGTGTTCCCCACAGATGGGGGGTTTCCGACCAAGCGCCCAAGGCTCAAATCAGGATAATTGGCGTCAAGGTCAAGGTAAACAAGGTCGGAACTATGGTAACTACAACCGTGAGGGTCATTATGTCTGAGATTGAAACTACAACCGCAATAACAACTTTAACAGGGTAACTATGGTAACAGAAATGATAGGAATGGGCCCTATGTCCCTCCTCAAAATCGTGAAGTTACTCCTAGGGATGGTGGAGATAGTATGGCGCGAGTTGAGGATATGTTGCACAAAATGATGAGGAGGTTAGATGCTACTGATGAGTACATTAAAGAGTTAAGGGGTGATTTAGCTAGTATTGGGCAAAAAGTCGATACACATGCAATATCGATTAAACAGATTGAATTGCAAATGGCCCAATTATCTGCGACAGTGAACACACGGCAACCGGGCACTCTTCCTAGCAACACTGTCCAAAATAAAAAAAATTGATGCGCACTGTATGGCAATCACTACTCGGGGTGGGAAGCAAACCATTGACCCACATATGCCATCTAATGAGGAAAATGTGATAAAGGATAATGATAAGGTGGTAAAGGGTAGTGTTGAGGAAGAAGAGAGCAATGGAAAAGATGCAGAAGTCCCTATGAAGGTATTTCCCATGCCTATACCACCACCACCCTTCCCTCAGAGATTAGTGAAAAAGACCGAGGATGGTAAATATCGGCGTTTTATAACAATACTGAAGCAACTCTCTATCAATGTCCCTTTGGTAGAAGCTCTAGAACAAATGCCCGGTTATGCCACTTTTATGAAAGATCTGTTCACAAAGAAAAGATTGATAACTTTCGAGGATGATGATAGACTGCAGCATTGTAGTGCTATTGCTACAAGATCTCTCGTGCAAAAGAAAGAAGATCAGAGTGCGTTCACTATTCCTTGTATAGTTGGGTCATTACATTTTGCGAAAGCATTATGTGATCTGGGGGCAAGCATAAAACTCATGCCCCTCTAGATCTACAAGAAGTTGGGTTTGGGGGATCCAAAACCCACTGTAATGCGGCTACTGATGGCTGATCGGACAGTGAAAAGGCCTATAAGGATACTCCATGATGTGCTAGTAAAAGTGGAGTCATTCATCTTTCCGGCTAATATTGTTATTCTTGATTGTGAAGTCGATTTCGAAGTGCCTATTATTCTTGGGAGACCATTCCTTGCTATAGGTAGAGACTTATTTGATATGGAAAGGGGGAAGATGAAATTTCCGTTGAACAATGAAGAAGAGACCTTCAACATTTGTAGGACAATGAGGCAGAGTGGTGAGCTCCAATCGGTATCAGCCATATCCCACAAAGAAAAGATGAAGAAAGAGAATGAAGAAAAAAGTGCAAAACAAGAGTTTATGGTTGGGGATTTGGTGCTTGTAGACAGTTCTGGGGTGTCTTGTCTTCCGAGCAAGCTCAAGTCCAAATGCACTGGCCCTTACTTGATTACCCAAGTATTCTCTCATGGAGCAGTTGAGTTAAAATGCAAGGAGGGAGTGCGGTTTAAGATGAATAGAGAATGAATAGAACTCTATTTTGGCCATAAAGCATCGGGGAATGAAGTGATAGAGGCATACCATCTTGATGAAGTATGAGTAATCAAGTGTCCCCAGTCGTGCCGCGACATTAAATCAGGCGCTTGTTGGGAGGCAACCCAATACTTATAGTCTTTTTAGTAATGGTAGCATTTTTCTACTAATGAGTTTTTAAATTTTCAGGCACATCACCAGGAAATTTTGCAGAAAATCACTCTGCAGCAGTCACTGAAGGATACAGTGACGGACCGTTTCACCTGCGACGCACCGTCATATGCATCTGTCGTGCCAGGTACATCTTTCTGTTATTTTCAAACTAGGGTACATACGACGGACCCAACGATAGATCGTCACAACTGAGACGGACCCAACGACGGATCGTCACAACTGAGACGGACCGTCGTCGGGTAGTCGTCGCGTCATTAATGAGGCATACCCGACCCGACCCGGCTGGAGTCTTTTTAAAAATCATACCATTTAAACTCCCCCAACCCCTCATTTCACCCCCACCCCTTCACTATTCCCCCTAATTCCCTCCCTTTTCAACTTCCACAGTCTCTCCCTCTATCAATCGATCATTGCCCCCCCTCAAAATTCTCCAAAGCCCTAAAATTTATCATCTACTAGTCGGAGTTGCTGTTGTAGGTGTCTTCTTGGTCACCGAGCACTTGCCCATCTTGTTTTTATCCAATTCTAAGGTATGTGTCTCTAATTTCTACTCATTTATCTTGCATTTTTGTTTATTAATTAGTATTAGCTTAGTTGTTCGTGATATGTTCGTTTCTTTAATATAAGATTCTATCTAATCTAGGTTAAAAATGTTTGAAATTGTCGTGTTTACAACCCTAGACATAGGTGCTTTTGCATTGCTAGTTTCCTGGGTAGTTGGTTAGACAAATGTTGGTCCAAAATACTACAAGTTCGATTTGGGTTCATCGGGGATGAATGGGGTACCCCAGTTCTGTCACTGATCTACTGAACGAGACCCCAATGAAGGACCGTCTTACCCACGACCGACTGTCACAGGGTCCGTTCCAAAAGCCCTAACACCCCACTGCCCATTTTTTCTAAGTGTCCCCCAACGGACACATGTGACTGACCATCGTCGTCATGACGGTCCATCCTGCACAACCGTTCTTGATTTTAGAGACCCTCTTTCTAAGGGTCTCTCATTTTTCCTAAGTGTCCCCCTAACGGACACATATGACGGACCGTCGTCTTCACGACGGTCCGTCCTGCACAACCCTTCTGGTTGTCAGAGACCGTGTTTCTAAGGGTCTCTCTCCATTTTCTCTAAGTGTCCTTGAACGGACACATGTGACGGACCGTCATCGTCACGACGGTCCGTGCTGCATGACCGTTATGACGGTCAGAGACCCCTCTCCAAGGGGTCTCCATATTTTTTTCCAAGTGTCCTTTGATGGACACCTACGACGAAACGTCGTACCTGTGACGGTCCGTCCTGCATGACCGTTATGATGGTCAGAGACCCCTCTCCTAAGGGTCTCCATTTTTTTTCCAAGTGTCCTCTCACGGACACCTACGACGGACCATCGTACCTGTGAAGGTCCGTCCTGCACATACCCTCATACTAGTCAGAGACTCTTCTTCAGGGTTCTCCATATATACATAGTCTAAGTAAGACACGACGGACCCCATGACGGTCCGTCATATTCACGACGAGCCATCACCTGGCCCATCGTGTTTCACTATTACTACAGAAATATCATATTATTTTCATTTTTTGTGTGGTTTTGCTTGTCTTGTTTGCCACTACTCGTACTAATATTGATCCTTTACAGGTACTATCTACTATGGCACTCAAGCAAGATAGAATCTATGCACGCGGGCGATCGAAGTCTGTCGCCCCGTCTGCCCGCATGGTCATTGGCTCTGATGATGAGCGTGACCCCGAGTATGTGCCCCCAGGCACTTCCACTCCTTCTCGTGCTGCACATTCTCCTAGAGCCAGACCCTAAAAGGTGGGGTTCGGCGTAGTCACTGCCTCCCAGTCTGATGAGGAGTGCACACTGACCGGCACACCCTCTGGGTCATCCACAAATTTAGAAGGAGTGTCTGGCTCCTTAGGAATATCGTGGTCATAGGGATCCTTCGGCTCTGCAAAGGTTCCCGCAGCCGCCACCGCTGCAGCATCGTCCTTGTCTGATGGGGCTGACAGTTCAAAATCCACATCAGGTTCACCAGCTCAGGCCCCCACCCCAGCCACTCACCAGCCCAACTGGTGGTGTGTCGACGGGCAATTTCAAGTCTACTTCGACGCCAACTTCGTGACTGACATAGGAGTTATGACTCTAACACTCACCTTGGAGTGGCGGGTACTTACAGGGAGTCTCCCGATGATGCTTGAGATCCACAATCTCTTCACCTGGCATCGCCTGGAGTGGACAGCACATCCGTTGGGACATTACAGAGAAGAAATGGTCCGAGAGTACTACGCATCCTACATAGTGACTCTCCGATCATAGATAGATAGGTGGGCTGCCCCTACAAAACAGGACCCACTAGAGCAGGTCCGAGTACGGGGCATGCAGGTTGACATTTCCCTGCCTTCCATCCGCCAGTTTCTATACGGCGAGGGTGTTGATGCTACTCGGACACCTTTCACTGCCAAGTTTGACTACCGATGGCAGATTGTTAAAGTTGGCCAGTTCCTGCGCGAGCCATCGCTGAGAGAGACCACCAAGAGGTGGATGGCCCTGCACCGGTTAGTTGATGGAGAGGGTGTCAACAGGGTGGCCGAGTCAAAGGGGGCCGTCAAGAAGGCCAACCTCACATTCACAGCAAAGTTCTTGTCACTGATTGTCCGTCACTGCCTTTCCCCCACAGCCGCTGATAATATTGTTACATGGGATCGAGCAGTGTTGATGGCGGTGTTTATAGCGGGGTTTGAGGTGGATTTCGTGTGGCTTCTACAAGTAGTCATGCACGAGAGGTCTTACTACTTTCCCTTTTCCGTACGTGATCTTTTATCTCTGCATGTCCGCAGGTGTGCCTATATGGCACGTAGATCAGCTCAAGACCCCACAGGGCACTGTTGACATCGTCCTCATCAGAGATGAGGCCAATGAGTTGTCTCCACGCAGAGAGCTCTGTCCAGATCTTCCCCCACTTGCTTATGATCATGCTGATACGGTAGCCAAAGCTCGCACGGCTACGCAGGCGGCGTCCACTGACAGTACCCAGGTCGAGTCTATCCCGGGTAGTAGCACTGCCCCGAGCTCCTCTCACACAACCTCTCTACAGGCGCTGGTACCGCTTGCTAGGGTCCAAAATTAGAGGCGCAAATGGCTACACTTCTGCATCATATACAGCCGTGGATGAAGAAGTCTATTAGTGAGTCAGAAGAGCGCCTAAACTGGAAAATGGTCCAATATAAAGAGCGGAAGATCGCTGAGGTTCACCAGCGCTTGGACGCCTTTGAGTTTAGGGTGCTAGCCCGGCCAGCCCCTCCGGTAGATGTGTCAACTCTTCAGGCTGCGGTCGACAGCGTTCGCGCAGATATTGACACGATCTTAGAGGCTAGGGTGCCTGAGTCTGAGGCCCCTTCTGTCGAGCCTGCTGAAGACACAGTTTTGGTGGCCCTATTCTCCACCTCAGAGATTCCACCACCTCCCCCTCGAGAGAATGCCAAGAGGCGTAGGGGTCGAGCAGAGGACGAGGCGCGAGCACAGAAGAAGGAGCGCCGTGAGATGGAGGCTGCGTGGAGAGCCTCACTTGCTGAGGAGGAGGCGCACCAGATGAGAGCATCGGAGTTAGCGGCTGGGGCGTCTAGCTCCCCAACTGTGGAGATAACATGAGGCACTACTGATAGTGCAGTTGTTGGTAAGGACACCACTGAGGGTGTCGAGAATGCAGAGGACGTGGTTTCCGGGGAACCGGACCCACCAGCTTGCTGATCGACGGCGCTTTGCGCCACAGGTTTGCTTCACCTACCACTCTAGTATTTAAATTATTTTTATGCATTGGGGACAATTGCATGTTTTTTTGTTAGGGTGGGGTAAATGAAAAGTCAGTGTTAGGGTGAAGTCTGAGTAGCCCAATTCACTATCCTCTTTTGGGGTTTTCTTGCCTATGTTCTTTTTCCCCAAAAGACTGATTACTTTTCCTGTTGAACCGACATGTCTATATCTTTTGTACATAGTTTAATTCTGGAGTATGATGGCTAAAATGATATCCTCATAAATTGGAAAGTGATGCACGACTAGGTATAGTAACTGATAAATGTGTGGCTTTAAGCATGACATAGAGGTACATCATTGCATTACCCTGAGTCTAAAATTCGAACTAGGTGTCTGATAATCTCGTAGAGTGATGAGATGTCAAGTGAGTGTGAGGAAGATTTGAATAGTCCACTATTTGTACTGAGCTAGAACTTGCCTGGTTAGTCCTGCTAAAAGTAAGCTGTAATAGACAATTAGGAAAGGATCATAGGCCCTTGTTTGATATAGCCCATTTCTAGCCTAAATAAAAGAATACCAAATGAAATTTATCCTTCTTTGATCCAAATAATCTGAGCTTAAATTAGACCTTTCTTTTTCACCCCAACTGATCTTTTCTAGGAACAATGTGTTTGCCCTGGTCCCTCCTTGGACATGTGCACCTCAGCTTAAGCCAAAAGCATAAGTTGAGGGTGGCTAATGCATTAAACAACCTTCGTTATGGCCCTGACCCAAATTTGGGTATTGTGTACCTTGACTCATGGCAAAGCCATGAGTTGAGGGTGGCTATTATTAGGAATGCTCTGGAAAGTGGGGTTGAAAGAACAAAGAGAGAGAAAGAACAAAAGTAAAGTGAATCAAGAATTAGTTGAAAGAGAAGTAAAGAAAAATAAAAATATACAAGAAATAAAAGCAAGAAAAGAAGAGAGTCACTTACACAAATGAAGAAAGAAGAGAAAATAGAAAGGTGAAAGAATATGAGAAACAGGGTGAGATAAAATGATAGAAAGTGGTAGATTTAGACGATATGTCAAGGAGGGCAAAAAGTCACTAAAGTATACCTAAATATACCCTACCTGACCCTGAGCCTATGTTACAAGCTAAGAAAGTCCTATCGTGATCCTAAGGGTTGTATAGTGAACCTAAGGCAGTGAAAATAAGGGAAAGCTTATGGCAATAGGTATGAATGAGTGTGACTTTGTTCTGAGAGCGAGTGTTGAAAAGTAATCCTTATACTCTAAATAAAATCATTGTGTGAAAAATGAGGATTTTGTTTTAAAGTGAGGACACTAGTTGCAATACCGGAATTGTTAGCATCTCGGTGAGAAATTGAAGAGGATAGGTGTTAGTGCATGGTGAGTCTGTGTCATGTTCTGATCCCACACAATTCAAGCCTTATAGTGATAGTATGCATAGATTTGATGAGATTAATCGGCATTGATAGCCAAATGATTGCAAAGGACAAAACATGGACACTATTGTACAAAGATTTTGTATTGAGTCATAGTGCATCGCTTGAGGACAAACAACGAATTTAAGTTGAGGGTGTTGATATACCGTGGTTTCACGGTATTATTAATACTTTTTCCTTAAGATTAGTGTTTCAAAAAGCCTTTTTGTGCAAATTTTTATATAAGTATCTCTTTATTTTGTAGGAAATCTGTCCAAAGATGAATGCGGAGATTTTGAGTGACGAAATGCAAAAGAGACCACCTACAGAGCTTGTGACGGTTCGTCGTGATTGTAATGGTCCGTAGGTAGCAGTGTAGTGAAGCTGCTGAAAGAAGATGGGGAAGTCTGACCAAGTGTGGGGTTACGAAGCTTGTGACGGTCTGTCGTGTCTATGACGGTCCGTCCTGCAGGTTCGTCATGAAGTTCAGAGAAGTAATACCAGTACCCATATTCCAAGAGTTGAAGTGTTTTGGAATGAAGACCCTCGACGGACCATTGTGCCTATGACGGTCCGTCATACTTGCCGTCGAGGGTAATGAAGAGAGCAGCAGAAGAAATTGCATAAGCATGGGACGACGGAGTCTATGACGGTCCTTCGTGACCACGACGATCCATCGCGAGGTTCGTCAACCCAGACGCGTTTTGGCAGATTTCCAGCAAATAGAGCAAACTTTCGGATTTTACTCTTTCTCATTGAAGTAAGTACATGAATTCTTATTTAATATACTTGAATATTGTGATTATGACTATGAATAACTAAACTCCATAACTAGGGTTGTGGGAACCATAGGCGAATAATGAGATAAAACCTAACTAAAATAACAATTCTAGAATAGTGTCTTGGATGTATTAATAAATATTTCTCATAGAAGTCTTTTTAACGGATGGCCAACGTTAGAACTCGCCTTAATGCTACTTGCCGGACCACGGAGGTAGATAATAGGAAAAGAATTATCAACATAGATTTAGTATATACTATCTAATAAGTTAGTATTGATTGGTACGAGGTAATAACTTAGTCAAATATTGAATACGATGCCTAATATGAGGTAAAGATAAGGGTTAGGAAGGCAACATACCTAGCTGGACCAAGGTGCGGAGTGAGATTTTCTAGATTCCAGAACAAGGATTTAGAAATACATAACTTATCACTTTGCATGCAAGATACTAGGAAAGAATTATTATTTTAGTTAGGTTTTATCTCATTATTTGCCTTTGGTTCCCACAACCCTAGTTATGGAGTTTAGTTACTCATAGTCATAATCACAATATTCAAGTATATTAAATAAGAATTAATGTACATACTTCAATGAGAAAGAGTAAAATCCGAAAGTTTGCTTGATTAATCACCAATAATCACTTGCAAAAATCTCAAAGTAATCAAGTAATCTCACAAAAAGTCTAATGATATTCAAGAATCTAACACGAATACAAAGGTCTCACAATGATCTAGAGTCTAACAATCCGTAGTCTAACAATACGGAGTCTAACCTCAAAAACGAGGTTTTTTTGAACTATTTATAAAAATAAAAACCAAATTAAACAAGGACTCTATTTGCTGGAAATCTACCAAAACGCGGCTGGGTCAATTGACCACGCGACGGATCGTCGTGGTCACGACGGACCGTCATGGACTCCGTCGTCCCATGCTTATGCAATTTCTTCTGCTTCTCTCTTCATTACCCTCGACGGCAAGTATGACGGACCATCATAGGCACAACGGTCCGTCGAGGGTCTTCGTTCCAAAACACTTCAACTCTTGGAATATGGGTACTGGGATTACTTCTCTGAACTTCATGATGAACCTGCAGGACGGACCGTCATAGACACGAGGACCGTCACAAGCTTCGTAACCCCACACTTGGTCAGACTTCCCCATCTTCCTTCAGCAGCTGCATTATGCTACCACCTATGGACCGTCTCTTCTGCATTTGTTCACTCAAAATCTCCGCATTCATCTTTGGACAGATTTCCTGCCAAATAATGAGAAACTTATATAAAAATTAGCACAAAAAGGCTTTTGGACACACTAAACTTAAGGAAAAAGTATTAATAATACCGTGAAACCACGGTATATCATACAGTACCCTTGAACTCGAAGATATTAACGATTTCCTAAGTGAGGTCTGCCACCAGTCATGTGAAGATGCCCTGTACTCAACAAATATGAGAGGAAGTGGAGAATTAGTACACAAACATTGTATACTTGTAGAATCACGTGGCTATCCCTCTATGTAACATAAACAACAAATTACAACATTATAATACAAGCATAAATGTCAACATATTTAGTATTATCATAACAATCAATATCACAATTCACATGCTTCATCAGATTGTTTCTTCTCTCATGGAACCCCAAGTCAAACTGTTAGCATGCCAGAACATGGAAATCCGATCAAAATTACAACATCAGAATAACATAAAAAGATCACACAATGAAGTCACGGTTTAAATTTTCAACATTTATGATCAATATTACAGCATGCATACATTTACAAGTATCATAATGAAGCAAGAATAACTTTATATCACAACAATTAACTACCTCAAAACAAACTTGAAAACCTAGATAACTTCACCCTTTTCTTTTCGAATTTGCTTCACTTGTTCGTGGTCTACAAATAACAATTTATATATGGGAATCAATAAAGAAACAGTAAATTCCTTAACTACTAACAAACTCTGAAACCCTAGTTCAAACCCATGACCTTAACTGGTCAATTTAGGGTAGATTCCACCATAGGATTCTTCGAGAAGTCCTTCCCATAATCATTGACCCATTCTAAAATGTTCTACGGATCAAAAAGTAAATCAAGGAGTGGAAAGCTTACCTATAGCTTAAATAATGGTGGAAACGATTTGGAATATCCCACAAGTTTTCTTTAACTCAGAAAGTCAAAAAATATCAAATAAGGTCGTCTAAGGACTTTATTTACGATTTAAAACCCGTTTTGCCACTACGACAGCACGCATCATGTTGTAGCGGCACTCATCGTACTGCAGTGGCACAAAGCAGACCAGTGAGCTTCCCTCAAAAGAAAATCCAAATATCCTTTAATTCCATCTACGCCTTGCCCACTAAAGTTGTATCCATCCCGCTTTAGCAGCGTCCTGCAATGTCAAGCATCTCCTTGTAGCAGCACAAAGTTAGGCAATGGGCTCCTTATTGAATTTCACTTCTTCCTTTTTAAAAAATACTCTTAGCCAAGATCAATTCCCAATCATCTACTTATCCGAATTGAATTATGTAAAGTCGTAAGGATTCCTTAATGAGTTATCTAACAGATTATGTAATCAAATCAACATTTACTCCACCCCGATTGCTACTAGATTTCCTTACATATTGATGACTATAAATACCATAAAATCTTCACAAGATTGGGAAAATCCTAATACTAAGAAATAGTTTTTTTCTCGAACCCAAATTTTCCCCATTGCCATTACAATAAGGGAAACCCTGAGGGAAAACCCAACCGTTACTAATACATGAAAAGTGAATAGTATAATTACTTATGAGCACTAACAAAGATGATGAAGGAAGAAGAAATGAAGTGTTAAGAGACCCACAATTCATGAGGACTACTAGTCACCAAGCCAAAATGATCATACCTTTGCACTCAGTCCCGTTACAAGCCTTAGGAAGATATTTTTGATCTTCAGGAAGGTTAAAGTAATGTTGACTATATTTAAGTGTAAACTTATGGGTAAAATCATGGATTCTGTTTCTTTTTTTTTAGAGTGAGCATTGCATTTGATTCATGAACTTTAAATTGATTATACACAGGTGTGTGAAAATGGTATCATCATTTGTGTGAGGGAATTTCAATGCTTATGTTTATGCTGGAACTTGCATTTGAAGCAAGCAATGCAAACTCGATAATCTTTGATAAAGTTATGCCACAACTTGAATCTTTGAGTATGCAACTGATCCTTGCAGAAGTAGTTTGAGTCATGTCGTGTGCATCCATGGTTGAGTCTTGTGTAGCACTATTTTAACATCCTTTTTGAACTACTGAACTTCAAATTTACTTGAAGACAACAAAAAGTTTAAGTTGGGGGTATGGATGTATCATATATTGTACTCATTTAGGGCTATATTTTAAGAGAAATAGTGTTCTCAAATGCTTAATTCATCTCAATATCTAAGCTCTTAAGTTTCACGTATTTGAGGAAGTTTCACGTATTTGAGGATTCAAGGAAAGCATGGACACTATGTTGCAAAAAGGAGCAAAAAGGCTGAGAAAAGTAAGAATTGAAATCTTGGGCATCGCCAATCCCACGTTGCGGATCAATGATAGACATGGATGCCATATTTTATTCCAATGTGTTGAGTCTTGAAGAAAAGGGTAAAATTAGTGTAAAAGAGAAGCAGTCGGCGTATCGTCAAGGAGTTCTGCGAAGGACTATCTCATCGCCCAACTAACCAAAGCATGACGATGTTGAAGGTTACACTAGAAGGTGATGGAATTCACCAATGGGCGAATCGAACATTTAGTCGACGATTCCCACTAAAGTTTTCGAGTGATCCACTATAACACAAATTAGAAAGCTATAAATACTAGTAATGTGTAGTTTTGATAAAAGGAAAGTTGGATCACTTTTGGTAGGAATCTGACTTATCTCAAAACAGTATCATTTTTCCTTAGTACTTTTTATATTTTACTTTCACATTTTGTAAGGGTTTATGAATACTTGACTAAGAAAGGGTTTCATCTTCCCAATATAAAAGTGGGTCTCCTTAATTCTACGTTATTTTCTCAAATCAAGACTTTATTTCTCATGCCCATTTGATTTCATCATCATTGAAGGTATAATTTCTATTAATTTATGTTTGGCTAAGACCCTCAATTCTTGGGGTTTGATTTAGCAAATATAGGTTAATAATATTATGGGGTCTTGCTTGTGGGTAGATTAAATGCATTTGAATGATGATTTAGTCTAGTGGTTGTAGTTTAATCTAATGGTCTTGTAGTTGAAAATACAATTTTACCCATGTATTTTCGGCATGCTAGAGAGAGAGGTCGCGAAACCAAGACCGCTTGATTTATTTACTAAGGAGTGGGTCGACATGAGGTTCAGCCCGAGATGATGAGACCTAGTCCCATATAATAACACTAAACTCAAGATAGTTAGTGCGTTAAGGCATAGGTTGGTCTTCATGCGGCAAATGGGTGTCCGAGAGGAACCCATTTTAAATGGGGTAAGTTGATCGATAGTATTTTTCCATATAAATCTTAGCCTAGTCACTATTTTGCTATAGGTTTTCTATTGAAAGCATGCATCCAATAATCTATGATAATCCATTTAAGGTCATATCCCAAGAAATCCCTCCCCCCAATTGATTATATTTCTTTATACCTACATTATTTTATTGTACTTGTGGCAGACCCTATCACGACAGGAATCTAGACCCTAGACGATACCGGCGTCATTGACCTCTCAGAGATTGGAGACAAGCCTACTTACGTCATTCTTACTTTACATAGGTTATTTTTTGGCAAAAAAAACTGAAACTATTTGTTTATTAACATACTTATCAAAACATTCTCATTAATATGTAATTGTTCACCATCAACCATCTAACATTAAGAGATAAGCAACTGAAAGAATTCTTATTAAGTGTGTAATTTCCAAAATAGTACCAATACATAGTCTGAATAAAGACACGAAAGAAACGCTAGTGGAATATGCTCCACTAGCTCAACCCTAAAACTAAGCTAGAATACAAAACAGCAGCATCCTCAAAAGCATGAGGACCTACCAAAGCTGGATGAATGATGAACGTCCGAATAACTGCACCGAAGATCCTGTAGCTCTATCGTCCCCCTATGCCTGCACCTAAAATAGTAGAGTTTTTATAGGTTTAGTACACACTTGTACTAAATATGGGTATATGCAAGCACACACCAACGACATGCATGAGAAAGAATAATTCTTTCCTAACAACATGATTTTTGGAAGTCAAGTTAGTGGACTTTCCAATTTGAGATTATGAAGGTTTCCAAATTATGATTAGTAAAAGTCAATGAGCTTTCCAGATTTGGAATAAGAAAGTTATGCCATGAGAATAATATGCATCATCATACTTTTCATATTTTCACACAGAACATAACATTTACACATAGCACATATCATATAACATACAACCCATTTTGCATGTAGCACATAACTTCTTTAATATAATTCATTCATATGCCGTGAGACCTTGGAATCATGGACTTAGCGTCAAGACATCTCAGAAATGAGGGCTCAACAGATGGGACCTCAACTAGGGAGTCTTCATTAGCAAACACAGAGTCTGCTTCATTCGTTCTTACGTACTCCATTTCAATTCATTCATAGGCCCGTGTAAACACCTGCTATACCTTGGATGTAGTTTAAGACTTTCATTAGGTTCATTCTGCAATGACCAAGAATGACCTAATTTCATTACTTGAATCTAACTCACCTTTTGATAATCCTATCCTAACACCTTTGGTATCATTCATTTCATTATTTGCATCATTTAAGTCTGGCCTCATTCGTTCATTGGGAACTTTAACTTTAACCTACATTGATTATGGGAGCATCATGAAATCCAGTGTCTCCCCCACACCGAAAAGAGGTGGAATCACCGTCCAAAGTGACCCATAACATGCTAGCGTACATGGGAATTTAACCCCGCCAAATCCCTATATTGGCTGTATAGGTTCGAAGACTAGGAGATATAAGAAGACCCATACCCAACATGCGGGACAGTATCATCTCATGAGAGTTACGTGAACCTCCGCCCTTCCCGAAAGAAGGCATCACCACTTATAGCTAGCCTATCGGTGCTCAGTATGAAGTTCCATTACATTCATCTCATACGTCATGGAAGATGGCTTCTAGTATGAGGACATCATATCTCATTAGATGATTTATCATCTCATTAGTATTAAGTGTGTTAAGCTCAATACTTTCAGTAGAGTGTTCATAGAGACTGGTCTCTTCATTAACTTTACACTTTCATTGGTGAGTACATTTTGGTAACATTTACTTAGGCTCATTTAAGATTTCTCTCATCTTTTACATTAGCCTCATATCATGTTGTCACCACATTCCTTATCATTCGCACCTTTGATTTTCATAGTTACTCACTTTTTATTACCTGAATGTTCATTTCATCATATGCCAATGCACTTAGCCATTTAGTGTGTTCCACACCCTTACTTAACCCTTCTAGGGTTTCATCCTTTAATTGTTCATTTCCTCATTTCATTGTTCATCTCATCTTATGCCAATGCACTTGTACTCTTAGTGTATCGTACACTCATACTTAACCCTTTTAGGGTTCATCATTTCGTTACATACATCTTAGGTTCACTTACTTTTGAACGTATGCTAGACTTATGAGTATATAGATACAAGTCATGGGGCTTCATTCATAGTTCGTTAATTGATTCATACATTCCTAAGATTATCAAGTACAGGACTTATGTATCTTGTATATATGTCAATATCTTTATTTGATCTAAGTAGGTGGCATTATTCTTGGATATTTGAGAGAGAGAGTAGTAAAATAATAGGAGTTTTAGTTTGGGAATTAGTCAAACTAGGACTCCTTATTTATTTAAATAAAAACCTTATTTAATTAGCTTAGTGAAAGGACCATTTTACCCTTAAAATTTCAGATTTTAAATAATAAATAAATCACCTTAAGTATTTATCCTACTTATTTTTTTAGGGTTGTTACAAACCACCATTCATATTTGACACCTTCTTGACACCTTCTTGACACCCCCCACAACTTTTCACTACCACTCCCTTGGGACATGACCCAACCCTCAGTTGGTTTACTATATTATCGATGATTGTAGAAACTTAAATTGTAAGTAGTATAGTTGGTCACGATAAGCATCAAATATGAAGAAGAGATGTCCACGTCTCTTTTAATCTGGAGAAACTGCAGACCAAGTTACTAATTCTCCTATTAGTACTCTTTAAATTATGAGTGAGAATGTTGATTCTTGGCATTCGCTTGTTCGATGTATAAACTTGATGTTTCCACCCTTAGCCTAGTAAGATTAATTTTTTTGGAGGAGGAATTTTTCAAACGGGGGATAATGTAACATCTCTCAATTCAAAATAGATAGGAAGAAGCTAAGAACTAGAAATAGTAATTTTTTGGAATAATTAAATCTGAAAATATACTGAAGTTAGAAAAAATTAGTTTTATAAACTTCAGATGGCCATATCCTCTAGCTCAGGGTATGTTAGGATCTCTTCAAGATATCGTTGAATAACTCTTGTAATGATTTTTTCAAAACTACCGAGTTTGCTTGATTTCGAGTTCATTTGAGTAAGTTAGGCTCGTTTGGAATTGGGTTGTTAGATTAATGAAAGTCTAAACCCAAATTTTAGAAGGTTAATTTAGTATTTTCCTTACCTAATTATTCTAATTCTGTTTTAGGCATTTAATTGGAGACGTTATTCAGTTTTAGAAAAGTGAATTTCATGCTTGGTCTTGGAGAAAGGAGAAAAGAGAAGGAAGGAGAAGAACGTTCAAGCATCATTCAAGATTCATCAAAATTAACATGTGGATTTCGTCGGAGGTGATCCCTACAAATGTATGTCAGAACACATAGCGTTGGGTTGGATCACACACGCTCCAATCATGATTTATTTTAGCAAATTTAAGTTCTAAAAATCATAGGAATTTATATCCTTCATGGGTTTGTTGAAGTTATATTAAATTCTTGATTCGCTGAAATTGTTGATATTTTATTTGATCCAAATCCATGAATTTAGGTTGATTTTGAGTAGAATCTGATGTACTTTTAACATTTAATCGATTTACATATTTTAGAAAAGAGCACAAGATTTTGGAGGGTTTAGAGCTGAAAAACAAAGAAGAAGTTCTCTCGGGCAAATATGTGAAATTGTTGTGCGTCGCGGAGCTTGTTCCAGTTTTGGGAAAAAATAGTTTCGCGTCGTGGAGACGTCACGTACGTTTCTTCGTCAAAGCTATTTTCGAAATAAAAAATTAAATGTTTCTCCGCATTTGAAACCAAACCCTCGGATTTTGATCTTACATCATTTTCTCATATTTTTAGCTATTTCATAAAAATCATGAGATCAAACCTATTACAAATCACGATCATTGAATCCATAATTCAATTCAAGAAAATTTAAGAGTCAATTCAAGAAGTTAATACTCAAGTCAAGATGTCAAGAGTTACGTCAAGACAAGCTCTTAATGTTTTCAAAAGTCTTTCACAAACTTTTTAACTTTGTTTAAGACTTTAGTTTCAAGTTAAGTTAAGAGTTCAGATTTAAAGTTCATTTCTTCAAGAAAGTATATGGGAAATAAGTATTCCCTGGAAGTCTAAAATGTTTTCACATATAAATATGAACGAAAACTAAAATTTTCAAAGAACCTTTGAGCTAATTTCAGAAAGGAGGATATGATTTCATAATAAAGCAAGATGGAAAATTTTGGTTTACAAAGACTTTGACCAAAGTTTTTTAGCACTAATCTCAAATCACAGAAGAAAGTATGTTTTTAAAACATAAGAGATACTATAATTATATTTTAGTAAGAAGTATTGAGCATTGATATGGGGGAGAGCTCAAAAAACTCACAGTCCCCATAAACCATGTAGCCACCAAAGGTAGAAAAGGGTAATAGTTTTTAGAACATTTATTTAGTGCTTCTAAGCATAGTCTATTGTATCCACTTAGTATTTCAGGTTCTATACTTATGGCAGGGTAAAGTACGGCCTTGGCAGAATGAGCCTAAATAATGTATCATCTCAATTGCTCGTACAATATTATTGTTGGTTTGAGAAACTCCCAAAAAAGTTAATTGTATTTTATATACACTATCTTTTCATATATACAAAGTTGACATCATGATTTAAACAAGTTTTATAGATATTTCACTTGTTTTAAAATTGCATTACATTGAAATGAGTTCATTCATGTTGAGTTTAGTTGAGTCAGGTAAGTTCTTCAGATTCATTTCAAGCCTATGTTGTATTTAGAATTCAAACTTGCATACTCGTACATTCAATATATTGATGCAAGTTGGGATACATCTTATTATGATGAAAACGTAGGTAACTAGGATCAACATCTACCTCATCGTTGATCCAATCAGCAGTTCAGAGTTTATTGGTGAGCCTCTTAACATTGCGGAGGATCCCCATTATTGTTTTCAGTTCTTTTCAGTAATTTATTGGTTAACATGATCAGGGGTATTATACCGACAACCCTCTCAGGTTTTTAGAGTATTCATAGATAGACATTCATATGTTATTCCTTAAGTCTTTTCATTGCCATTTTGTATGTTAAGACCTTGGTTGCCATTTTCATCAAGTTGAATGTTTGACTTTGAGACATACACAGTTTTTTATTATTCATTGAGTAGTGTTATAGATCATTATCAATATGAATATACTCTTCCATTGAGTAAGTAACTTAGGTCAAGTGTTTGCTTGGGATCAATAATGGTCTTCGAGTGTCAATCCCGCCCATTCTGTAGGTTCGTGGCATGACATAACCAATGCATTTAATTCTTCCTGTCACATAGTACATATATCAAACTTCTAATAGTTTTTCCTTTAATATTATTTTTCTTACAAATTGTATTTAATAGTTTTCTTATAAAAACTTATAATCTATTATTACTAAATTAAATAAGACTTTCAAATTTGGGATCCTAAAGTGATTGCCTTTTTTTAAAAGGGGTAGAGCCACACTTGACAATGGTGCACATGTCTTTTTGAAATCTTGAACTCAACTCCGTAATACAAATATTTGACTTATAATATATTCCCTGTTTCAATTTGATGGTGTGTTTCTTACCGGAAAATACACATAACGAATCAAAATATATTCTAAGATGTCAAAAATGTTAGAAATTATAAAGTTACAGAAAACACATTCATTTTAAATTAATTAAAAAGAAGAGTACGTAAAAGCTTATCTGGGTGGGCTACAAACAGGGACATACCTAGAGGAAGTTAGGGGGTTCACATAAATTTTTTTATGGTTTGCTTAATTGCCTCCAATAATAGCCAAACCTGAGGTTAATCTTGCTTTTGTATGGTAGTAAGATAACGAAAAGTCAAACTCCTACAGAAATCAAATAATCCCTCAAATAATAATAACCAAATGTGATAAATTGATCTTTCTTCTGCATAGAATTTAGTAGGTAAGTCAACTTCTTGAATGCGGTTTTCTATTTTTGTTTCAACGAAAAAATGTACTTGGATATAGAGTTTGATGAAGGAGAAATATGATGGGTTGGGGTGGGGCTAGGATAAGGTGGGGAGTTTGAGGAATTAGAGATAGGTAGGGGAAGGTGGGGTTCGATGAAAAAGAACAATGGGGTAGGTGGAATTGTTTTTAATTTTATTTATTTTTCTTTTATTTTCTATTTTTTCCACGTCATTTGTTAAGGTTGTATTAAATTCACACGAAATGAAATTAGGGGTAAATAAATGTCCATGTAGTTTGATCGTTAAAGTAAGTTATGGTGTCAAGCTCATGAGTTTTTTCATTGTATTTTTTCTCTGTAATTTACCATGTAGAATATGTATCTATTTAATAACTTTATATAATCCGAAATATGATTGTAACTGAAGCAAAAATTAAATGAAATGTTTATAAATTATGTGTTTCTTTTTTGTAATTTGATAAGTCTTTATTCTAACTTTTCACCTTTAGAAACAACAAAATTTCAAACCATTTCAATACATCGAGAAGTTACTCCATTACTTTGTCTATTATGAAGATAAACATAACCTCCTTAACCTCCACTTTTATAATCATTATTCTTGTAATCTTTCACTTCTATAACGCCCACATCCATTATATTCATATTAATGTCATGTTTATGAATAACCTTTTGTAGGCCTCTATGAAACACTGTAAATAGACGCATAAGGGTTCATATTGTATACACTTGAAGATTTGGTGATCACTTGAAAGAAATAAAGTTATATTATAAATTCCTCTTGTCTTATATTCTTCTTGTCTTAATCTTTATAGTTTTCTTTTGTTCCTAAATTTTATAACACTATATATCTCTTAACAGACTAATAGTATTTTTTGTAATTAAAAGTTATGGTATTTGATTTGTATAAATAGAACAAGTAAACCTGTGAAGAATATATGAGCATTGAACAATATATATTCACCTTGAAAGTGTTTTATTGTTAAAATATAGTTTGAGTTTGTCTAATTTGAGATGATGGATTTAATATTGTCATCGAAAAAGCAGATAAAACAATAATGGAAGTTGCAGGAGTTTTTCTTCACCAAATTACGTGCAATGTGAGGCAGTCAAGTCACACTCAACTCAGCCCTTTTCATAACCTTGTCTGCCTAACGTTTTAGGACGTTTTTCTTTTTTCTACCTTAAATTAATTTCCGGAGCTTCAATAAGGAAACGAACACATAAACATATAGGCAAACCCAACATTTCTATTAATAAGCAATACAAAGGACTCGCTCGTTGGAACAACAATCTTTTCCAACTTCGACTTAAGGCACAATCACAAGTCAATTGCTGCCTTTGAAACCTTTCTAAAACCCTCACATTTATTCAAAGTGTTTTGGTGAAATTCCAAACTTAATCTTCCCTCTTTAACCCTTAGGATAACAAGTCTATCCTCTCTAATTCGTCCAAAACACAAGGCTGTCCATTTATAGAACATGTGGCAACCTTGTTTTTTACAGTGCATAGAGTTGTAATGCATATCTAACACTTGTCAAACAAATCATCTTACTAAAATATAATTCAGTTGACATCCCCTACTGATAAGAAGCATTCAAAATTTGAATTCAAAAATCATACAAGAGATACAACGAATTTTGACACAAGCGATTGTAAAAAGGTAATGTGCTTGGAATGTGACTTGACTGACTAGATTTCGGCCCTTTGCTGCATTTTCCCTCCATATTTTTGTCTCCAATACAATTTCTAAATATTTATAGTCATTTCTTCACCAAAGTCCACCCGAATCTACTCGCACATTCCGTATGTTTGTGCACTACCAATGTCCTGTCGTTGCCTACCGCTGCCTTGGTTTGGTCATGCTAACTTTAATACACTCGTGCCATTCCTTGTTTATTTTTGTTTTTCATTCATATTTGATTATGATTCAATTTATCTCAGCTCGATTTTCCCAAATTTGACAAGACCATGTGTTTTTCGCATGCAAACTTACCCACAACCAATGCAGGACAGTGTCCAAGCCATGTCATGGACTGTTGCCTGGAAAACATCCATTTCATGTCTTGAAACTGCCTTTCCAGAATTATTTGGTATCATTAGACCATGATAACACTTTTCTGACACAAAGCATGATTGATTCCACCTGCACTTTGGCCTTTGACAAAGTCATTCATGCCAACCCTTTGCCGCCACCGCACCCATGTCGAGTTACTTGGTCAGGACCCTTATAAGTTTCCCCCACCCAATAAAACTTGATGTCCTCGTCGAGGACATCCGTCATATGATCCTATTTGGATTCCGGACAAGATTCATATCCTACCCATGACCTTCATCTTTAACCAACGCTAAAGAATTCATATTTGGCATTCCTGCCTCATTTGGCGTGTCATTTTCACCGGACAGTCCCTTTTCAAATTTGGACTACCACAACTAAAGCATCCACCAAACATTCCTTTATAGTTTGTCATAGAAGACTCCCATTGTCTAGTTTTCCCACTTTCATATTCTTTTTCTGTAGATTGGCCCTTCATATTTTACTTTCACTCATTCCACTTGTCTTTCTGTCTGAAGTGCGAAGAATCCCTTGGGTCGTCATCCTCATCGATGTCATCCAAATTACCTCCTGCAACTATGGCTGAATTGAGATTTTGAATATTCTGTCTTCTTAACTCTCTTTGTGCCCATCCTTTCAACCCGCTTACGAAATAGTGCAACTTGTATTCTTAAACCATGTTGCCTATGTTCAACATCAAGGATGAATACTCCTTGATATTAGCCCTCACTGTGTTTCTTTGTTTCAATCGCCGCAGCCTATCCCTTTCCAACCAAGATGAATTGCTTGGATGGAGAGTTTTCAATTCGTTCTTTAACATTCCCACGTTTCGATTTATGGCAGATTCAAACCTTCCACTACAACAACCATTGTTCTCCACCAAACTTCTGCATCATCACTAACATTGTTGTGACTGACACCTTTTCACCATCTTGAACCTTTGCTGCCTTGAAGTAGTTTTCGATATCCCAAAGAAAGTTCTCCAATTCCTTGGCACTCCTTACAACATTGTAAGACTTAGGTTCTGGAACCTTCATTCTTATGGGACCAATTATTCCTTGCAACACCCGACGTAGAAGATGAAATTCACCACGCAAATCTTCCTTCTCCCTGTGAACAAGTTATATCTCTTGTTGGGCAGTTTTGTGCTTGGATGCATATTCTGCCTCCAAAAACAAAACTTTTTTGTTCAAGACCTCTTTGGTCAAGGTCAATTCTGCGTTCACTCTTTTAATTTGAGTGATCAGATCAACCAAGTCCTCCCAATAATTTGTTCGACCAAATAGTGCTTCCAATCGTGTTACCCTCTCCCACTGTTCAGCATTTCCACCAGCCATCAAATAATCTAAGCAACGCTCTGATACCAAATTATAACACGGGCAGAATACTTTACCTAAATTTCGTGCAATAGGTTAAACCAATGTGAGGCACTTAAGTCCCACTCAACTCAGCCCTTTTCTTAGCCTAGTTTGCCTAACGTTTTAGGACGTTTTTCTTTGTTCTACAATAGATTATTTTCCAGAACTTCAATAAGGAAATGAACACATAAAGATACAGGCAAACACAACCTTTAAATTAATAATCAAAACCAATACAATGGACTCACTCGTTGGAATAACAATTATGTCCAACTTTGACTTTGACTTTGACTTAAGGCACAATCACAAGTTGACTGTTGCCTTTGACACCTTTCTAAAACTCTCACATTTTTTATAAGTTTCTTGGTTAAATTTCAGACTTAATCTTTCCTCTTTCACCCTAAGATAAGAAGTATATCCTCTCTAATTCGTCCAACACACCAGGCTATTCATTTATAGAATATGTGGCAGCCTTGTGTTTTACATTTCATAGTGTTGTAATACATGTTTAAAACTTGTCAAACAATCAGCCCACTAAAATATAATTCAGTTGACATCGACAACTGATAATAATCATTCAAAATTCTAATTAAAAATCATACAAATGATACCAAGAATCTGGACAAAAGTGGTTACAACAAGGTAACCGCCGCATGTACTTGGCATGTGAGTTGGATGACTAGATTTCGGCCCTATTCTGCATTCTCCCTCCATATTTTTTACTCCAATACAATTTTGAAACATTGTTTTGTCATTTCCTCATCAAATTCCACCCAAATCCACCCGCACATTTCCTATGTCTGCGCACCACCGACTTTCTGCCGCTGCCTTGCTTTGGCCATGTTAACTTTTAATCCACTCCTGCCATTCCTTTTTTTTCTTGCTGAATTTTTTTATATTTGACTATGATTCACTTTAGCTCCGCTCAATTTTCCCTCATTTGACCAAACCATGTTTTTTTCGCTTGCAAACTTGCCCACAACTAATGTCGGACAGTGTCCAAGCCATGTCATGGTTTGTTGGGTTGCAAACATCCATTTCATATCTTGACACTTCCTTTCTAAATTGCTTCGTACCATTAGACCATGCTAATACTTTGCTCACACAACGCATGATTGATTTCACCCTCACTTTGGCCTTTGACGAAGTCATTCATGCCAACCCTTTGCCGCCACCGCGCCTATGTCTAGTTACTTGGTTAGGACCCTTATAGTTGGTCAAATAGCAAATTTCATCTTCTTAGACAAACACAATTTGCTGCTGCATTATTACTTCTGCACCCTTATGGTTTTTCTGAACCTTACTATTATGTTTTCGCAAAAATTGGTTATGTTTGTAAAGGTATGTATCATTGTGGACTGACTATCTCAGATATTATAGTTGTTTGGAGTCACACTTAATTAGATCGTCTTGTACAATCCTTTCTTATTAATTTTAATTTTCAGAGGTGAAGTCATTGTTGTACTGATATCAACAGAGATTCAAAAAAAGAAGAAATAAAATTATAAAAAGGGGATGCCCTACTACTTAACTTGTAAACAGTGTAATGGTGGTACAATGATGGTGACTCTCAATTCAAAATAATTTTCTTAGGAGAGTATGATGATGAATATACACCTAGAGAATACTGTGGTTTCTGTTTAAATCGATTCATCGGTATTCGAAATGGTTTTTCTAATGAATCCATAACTAAATATTTTTTCATGACCAATACTGAACATGAAAACTTATAAAAGGCCAAAGTAGAAACAATTTTTTAATTAAGATCAATGAATGCACAAAAATGCAACACCCATGCATCAAAGTTAAGCACAAGTAGATTTTTAACTTTGATAGTGCTAAACCTTGTGTTTATGTAAAAAGTGGTGTAGTTTTATTTGCAGTAAGTTGTATTAATTTACCATTGCTTTGAGACGTTGGATTAATTGTGAATCACGTAGTTTTGGAAAGTGATGCTTTATTTGGTCCGATTTATATAGTGGATTTATCCGTTCAACTGAGTTATGTTACGAAAAGAAGTGGGCGTTTTAAAATTGTACGACCTTTACTTAAGGTTGTGTTGGATACTAAAGTGGAAGAAGGTGGATTGTTCTTTGTTCCGAAATTCTTTTTAATTTTGTTGTAGAAGTTGATGATGGAGGAATGGAGTTCTAATTCGTCATAATGTAATCAAAGTAATTAATACTCCTATTATTTAGGATAATTATATATGATAATCGATGCTATAGTTCACCTAAAATATAATGTATATATTTGCAGGCAAGTATACGATGAGTTATTCGTTGGGGAAAAATCAATTTGGGAAGCAACATCTCCATCTGTTTTAGACGCCTAAAGAATTAGATTGAGTACCTCAAATCCAAGATTGCTAACGGTGTAGTAATTTCCCCACCTTCAACTATTTAAGTAATAGTTGTTAGACATTTGAGCTATATACTTATGTATAATAATAAATATGTAATACTTCTATGCTTGAAAATTAGATAGATCATGAGGTAGGTCTACACTATTCTACTTCGGTTATTCCACAGATTAAAGTAGAGTTGTTGTAAGCTCATAAATAGCCCAGCTCTGGTAAATCGTGGCTAGCCTAACAGGCTTTGCTCTTAGTGACGACTCTAAATGTAAGAAGTTTTTGTTTTAGCCTTTTCTTAATGTGGGCAAGCTTATATGCTGTTGTATGAAGTATGTGTATGTTATATGAATATGTTCCTCAACTTACGAATAAAAATGAAATGAATTTTTTGCTTCGTTCATGTTTACATCTTGTTGAATTAGTATCCCTAGCTTGAGATATATTTCGTATATATATATATATATATATATATATATATATATATATATATATATATATATATATATATATATATATATATATATATATATATATATATATATATTTATATATATAGTATTGTAATATTGTACCTCTATTTGGCAAAAACTGACCTTTTATCTAGGGGTGGCAGGGGGGACCAGGATGGCCCACCCCGGCCCGCGTCCCGACCCGCCCCGTTTCGAACCTAGCCCGTGCCCAAGGGTTTAGGGTTATATATATATATATATATATATATATATATATATATATATATATATATATATATATATATATATATATATATATATATATATATATTCCTAATTAAGTATAGTAATATGGTACCTCTATTTGGCCAAAACTGACCTTTTATCTAGGGGTGGCAGGGGGACCGGGATGGCCCACCTTGGCCTGTGTCCCGACCCGCCCCGTTTCGAACCTGGCCCGTCCCCTAGGGTTTAGTGAGTTTAGGGGTGAGGGATGAGGCGACCGGTCAGGGGCCGGTTCACCCCTGCGTCCCGGTCGACCCGACCCGGTCCCAGCCCGGTTGAACCGGCTGGTTCGCGGGATCCCCTCTGTTTTTTCTTGTTTTTTTTTTAATCTTAGATTTTATAAAATTTTATCGTTTAGATCCGTAAAGTTGAAACTAGAAATTTGAAACATGAATCTTGAAACTTTAAATTTGAAAATTTATTTTGATATTTGAAAAACAAAATTAAATTTAAAATTTATTAACTAAAAACGTGTAATTTCAATCGAAATATATAAGTATTTTAAAAAAAATCCCCCGTCCCATGCCGTCCTGTCCCGTCCCCCCAAATCCCATTCCATCCAGTATATATAGTGGGAGGGGATGGATCCTATTTTTGTCCCCCCAATCCTGGTCCCCTCAATCTCGTTCCTGTATCAAATCCCCTCTCCATGTCCCCCGTCCCGTCCCGTCCCGTCCCCCTTCGTCCCGTCGCCCATTCCCCTTCCCCATCCTCTGGCCAGCCCTACTTTTATCTAAACTAAACTAATCATAAAGAAGTCAACAATTTTATTATAGGTAAAATATATTATGAAACTAATGTATTCATTTAATTTTTTTTTAAAAAAAATTCCTTTGAGTTGATCGAGTTATAAAAAATTATATATTTATTCAATACAAAAGTAGCTAGGAGTAAGGTTTTTATATATCCTTATCTCGGAAATTTGTTCATGCAAAATGATTAGCTATAATTTCATTAGAGAATCCATTTAGAATACCGGTGAATCAAGTAATGAAGGAACCTCAGTATTCTTCAGGTTTGTATTCATCATAATATTCTCCTAAGAAAATGAGTTCAAGTTTAGAGTCTCCATCATTGTACCATCATGACTCTTCTGTCATGGTAACTGGTAGAATATCCCCTTCTTGTAATTTTATACTCCCTTTGTCCATATGAACTGATCACCTTTCTAAACATACTTGTCCCAATTATTTCTGGTAAAATGGACCCACATTTTAATGGCTTGGGTGAGTGACTTTTTACCTAGGTAAAATATGAGTTGATACTAATATTCAACCCACAAAAATATGGGTAAAATTGTTGTCGTGTCCTATCAAATAAAAGTCACTGGACCCAGGAGAGAACCCGTTGTAGTGCGCTCTAGTCACTTACCCTCATGGACATCATAACATAGCTTCTCAATAATGCAGATGTGATAAAGAACATCAAGAAAAGAACGACTCTCAAAGACTATTGATTGAGCCTCAAGCTTCAGCTGAACTCTCAACCCACAAATAAGGCATCAAACTCTCTCCTCCTCAATGGGTAAGATCATATTAGTGTGGCGGGAAAGCTCTTGAAACTTCGTCTCATACCTTGACAAAGTTTAGAAGCCCTACTCAAATCTTGAGAAATAACCCCAGAGACTGTCTTTGATGCTAGGAGGGGTGAACCTATATAGGCCTTAGAAAACACGTTCTAAATGATAACAGAAGGCTAGTTGTCATAGTATGAATGATGGTATTTCACCACTCTCCCCCGAGCCCATCTAACTCATCAATATCTAAGTTATCTCACATCGACTCTATTAGGCCCAATACATGAGCCACTCCCGAAATACAGTCAGAAATTTATAGTCATCCTCAACCAAAAACCTAGAAAAACCTAATAGGTGAAACATTGATAATCAATTGTACTCCTCTAGCGAAAAAGCTTTGGTCGCAATCATCAGATGGCCATGCCAGGTGGTACTTTATCTTTAGGTTCCTCCATTGTAGGTTGATTATGTGGTGTTGGTGTAACTTTTAATTTTGTTGGATCATGTTGCATGATATTAAGCACAATCAGAAGTTGTAATAGTTGCCTACATGTCAGGATCAATAATTAGTCTTGGTGGCGGCTTGGTTGCCCACGACCCCGATGACCAAACAAAACCCTTGCTAGTGAAGGTTCTGTTGCAAGCTCTTGATTGTTTTCTTTCTCTCTCTCTCTCTCTCTCTCTCTCTCTATCTCTCTCTCTCTCTTTCTTGGGCTAGTGTTGTACCCGTAGTCAAAAATTGAGGTCGACCTCTATCTCAAGTTGTCACGCGCTGCATACGAGCCATTGCAAAAAATAATGAAAGAAGTGACATTTAACGAAATGAATAAAAGAAATATTGCATGGAAGCAATAAAAAAGAGGTGAAATCCCTAAATACACCTTGTAGAATCCCAAATATCAGATTCATACATCTCTATGCCTAAACGTAAGGCTCAATTAAATATTAACTTTGTAAAAATTATACAGGAGAACAGAGGGAATTGACACAAAATTATAACGATAAAAATATGTTAGTAATGAGGGAACCTACCATAACCTACCAATAGGTAAGACAACTCGTAACCCGTAATAGCAAGTAATGATCATAAGGGTAAAACTATACAGCAATACTACTAAACCATAAAACAAAATAAAAGAAGAACACCAAATGCCATAGAATAAATCTCTCTCTAAAATCCTAAAATTCAAAAGTAGAGAGTTATCTAAAAATCAAAGTACAAGTAAAAAATTAAGCAAAACAAATCTTGTCTTGAAAAGGAAAAGATTAGCAAAATAAGCATAGAAAAAAACTAATCTTGTATGCCTAACGCTTACCCTCATTCTCTGCATCCCAAAATTTATTGATGACATGAACAATCTTCGTTGGTAGATTGTACTAGGACTGATAAAGCTCAATATTACTCTTTAACCAATTAGAAGGGAAAAGAGTCATAGTCAATAAAAAGGCCCAATGATTAGTCAGGGACCAATCACACAGGGAATGGTATATCATAGAGAATTTTATCATGAAATTTGGATTGTAAAATCATTACTCCCTCCGTTTCAAAAAGGATAACCTATTTTGACTTGGAACAGAGTTTAAGAAAAGAAAGAAGACTTTTTAATCTTATGGTTCTAAATTAAAGTTATGTCAAATGTACCAAAATGTCCTTTAATCTTGTGGTCTTAAACATGTCAAGTGGAAAGTTAAAGTTAAAGTATTGCCTAAAAAGGAAAGGGGTCATTCTTTTTTAAACATATTAAAAAGAAAATAGGGTCATTCTTTTTTAAACGGAGGGAGTAATTTACAATAGTAAAAATAAGTGGGTAGATGATTCCCGCAATTCAATAAGAATATTGGCTTATGAATTGTTAGAGTTAGACTAAAATTACTAGAAATTTAAGAAGTAACAAGCAATTTAGGGGTGCAGGATTGGAAATGAATATCGCATAAGGGTAATTGTACTTCTCGATATTGATGAATATTCGTGAATAGAATAAGTCATCTTCAATGACACTAATCTTCTTCCGATCACTTATCATCCTTCTATGAAATCTACTTTCGGTCTCATCTCTATGTCATTCTAAGAAAATTTATACCTTAATCTATTCTCTCTTTCGTTGTAAAAATAATGCAAATAAATCTGACCTGTAACCTCTAATTTAAGGAATGTTACCTACATCAAACATAAATTTTTATTACCAAACTAATTGTGGCTTCTGAGCATCGATTGGAGATCGAAAGAAGAAATTAAGTTTGAAACCTTAACCCATAGGTTAACCCCATAGTAATTCAAATTCATGTATGAATAATACCAAAACATAAATCTTTTATCTATTCATTTCGTCATGTATCTGAATCATACGATTCTGAGGATTCTGCTTTAACATTCATTCTACAGGATCAAAATGAGGCCTTTCCTCGATATTATATCACAATGCCAACAATATTAAATCAACATTCAACCCCATAATGGCAACCCTAGATCTTGGGTTTTGGCCATCCATTAGAAAAAGTAATGAATTATCTTTTTCATGAAAGTGGCTATAAGTAACATGAAATAACGAAATTAATAGCAAATCCACTTTGGATTTAACTTCAATTTTTCAAGTTCAACAGAAAAGTTTTAAAAACCTCAAAAACTAAAAAATATTCTTCACAAAGTAAAGTATTTCTCTCAAAAGTACAATTTTTTTCTCTGAACGCGACTCTCTCACTTTTTTCTCCTTTGGGGTATATATAGTTTACCAAAAAGTGACCCAAAAACTAAACACACTACCCTATTGTCAACATTACTCAACCTCACCAAGCTCATTCGGTGAATCAAGAATTGTTCTTCTGTTTTTCTCAATATTTCAAGTGCTTGAACATCATTTAGCGAGCTCGTTTGGGTATGGCTTTCTCATTCGTAGAATCATTGAGTGCCACATTGGTTCATTTTTCGAGGCTTCAATTCTACTCCACGCACTATTACTTTCGTGGACGGTCAACATTGTCGCTATTCTCTTTTAACGAATAACTTTTCCTTTTGGAGTTTGCTAACCTATTTGTCACTTTGGCCCAGGCCATGCTTTATAGGTGATCCTCCTTTCTTGTTGGGCGATGAGAAATGTATATTTCTAACTTCTCTTTACACTTTTGGCCATTCAACATGGCCTTGTCCATTAGATCTCATGGATACAAATCATAAAATATTATTACAATTGGATAAAACAGGGCATTGAGAATGCTAATCATTGTTCTAAATATGCCTCAAGTGAGTGCAAATCTACCACTAATCAACACCCCTTCTTAAACTTTTTGTCATCTTGATGTAAATCAAGAACACAATTATAAAGATACGGGTGTTTACAATAGTATTTAATGAGAGATAACATCCTAGTGCCATTCCAAGACTACTCTCGACAACATGCTACACTCAATCATGATAATATCTTAAAGAATAATTACTAGTCGGTTTCAACACATACTCAAGCTCGCTTTAACTTCTTTCAAATGCAAGACCATGTTTCAATAAATGCATTCAAGTGCCCTCACATCAAGAACATTCCCTTGTCTCACCAATATACTAAGAAATAAAGAAATCAATGCAACTAACAATATCTTAAAAGAGAAATACACTCAAGCTTGATACAAATATGTTTCCCCATATTTTCAAATCATCACACAACCTAGTTCTTTTAAGACCTCAAGGGTCTTTTACACTTGTCATGGGGGTGAGGATTATGGTATGGTCAATTTGGCTGAATATCACAACCCAAATTACACCTTAGATGTGACATGGTGTAAAAGACTCAGAAAATCCCTACACAAGCTACTTAGCATAAATCATACAAAATAATGTATTTCAACAATTCAAAGGAAAGCTTTATATCAAAAGTTTTTCAAAAAGTAGAAGAAGTCTAACAAAGTCTCATAGACATCCATTACATCAAAGAATGATTCGGACGTAACCCATTCATCATATACATGTTACAACCAGGGGTACCCCTAGATGTAACATAGCGTATACGACCCAGAAAGACCCCATACCAGACACTTAGCATAAATAACATAAGAAATAGAACAATAGGAGAAAAACAACAGTTCAAGTCCAATAGCTTTAATAAAAGAAAAGCGGAAGTCTAAAACAATTGTCTCAATAGCAAACTAATACAACTGAATGAAATTGATCCTAGCCCAAGAAATCATGTCCAAAACTCAAAAAATAAGAAAAAAATTGAAAAATAAAATACCATCCTCGAAGCATGAGGACACACAGAAGCTCGGGAACCTTGCAATCAACAACTAGCCACAAAACTCAGAAACTTGAAGTGTAATTGATCAAGCTATGTGTTAGTACAAAATAATGTGCCAAATATTATAGATATGCATAAATATTTAAATCATGCTAAAAGAGGACATTTCATGACATGCATTTTACCAAGCTAAAACATGATATAACAGGGTTAGAAAACATAAGTCATACAACAGGGTCATTTCTAGGTACATCATTTGAAACCTTTGAAAACACATGAGATACTTTTTGAAGTAACCTTAGTTAATTATAATTTTAGGAATTTGCCTTAACCGACATTCAGACCGTGTAAGTTATAACATGAACCGTAGTGTCTCCCATATAAAAAAGGGTTTCCCTAATTATTAATGTTTTAAGTAAACTTCATCCAATTCCAGATTAAAAGATCGTTAACTAATATAAAACCATACGAAGAGTTGGGGTCGAACAGACAATGAGCGGTACGTGTCTAAATTTTAGTTATGAAGTTATAAGGTGGCCTATTCGGTTATAGGAATAAAATTTATCAAAAAGTATATGTAAGCAAGTCTAAGAGGATTACAACGAATTTCAGATGGGGTTTGGATTGTCATATATCAATTAAAAAATTAAAACACAAAGGAAATAATAATATAAAATAGAACTCTTAGGATTTTATTGATTATAATCTAATTATGCAATATGGATAATAGACATATAAAAATAATTTGTTGAAATATTATGGGTAGGATGGATTATAAGTGTAGTAGCTTTCTCTGGAACAACTATAATGATTAACATATTTCTCTGAAATATCGACACGCTTAACAAGATAAACAATGGTCAACCTTAAGATATCCACTCTTTCGAGAAAGATACGTAGAATTGGGTTAAGTATTCACACTCTCGAGCTGAACCCACATCAACCCAATACCTACAATTATTAATCAAAAGATTTGGTTCCAATGTCCCTCTCTCAAGCAAGGGAAGAACTCTAGGCTAGAATTATATTTTAAATTACAACCGATAAATTCATATACAACTAATGATCAAACCCAAATTAAAATAGTAAAATAAGAATTAAACAACACTACCCTTTAGCAAATTAAGAAAATAATCACATATCACACCCCAGGAGTTGGGGTTTATACTAAAAATCATAAAAAAAAAAAAACACTTACAACATCGATTAGCCAACAACTTTATAAGAATTCCAAGCCTTTAGAATGTTCAAAAATTATTTAAATAAAATAAATCCACTTGAAAATTTCAAGTTTGAGTCTAAAAACCTTCAAAGTCTACAATGGAACTCAAAAACTAAGAAAAACACTACCGAGTATCCTCAAGATTCAATGATAATAAATCTTCAGTTTAAATTTCAATTCATTGTTGACCAATTTTGGACTAAAAATCCATTGGGCAAGAGAAGTCGGGCTTCGCCGAACAGGTCAGCTATCAATTGATGAGTCCACATATTGGACTCATTACATCTATATTTTGATAGAAATGGTGTCCTTAATTGCTTGTTTAGTTTCAATTAGTAATGAATAACCTTGTATTTAAGGTATTTTATGTTTGAGGCAAATCATGGATGCTAGTTAGCAAAAAGGATGAAAAGAACAACGAAATGAAGGCCAAATGATCGCCGATAGTTTTGAAAATTGCCTTTTGTTCTAGTTTGTTGAGCCCTAAAGGAATGATCAAATCGGCATTCGAGTTAAGTAGTCGGCGTATCACCGAGAAGTTCCACAAAGCAGTACCTTGCATAAAAACATCAATACTTGCTTAAAAACCAAACAAATGACCAAGTGATCATACTACAAACAATTCATAAATGTCTTGGGCTCTCTACAGGAATGCTCTAAACAATGGAAAGAGGGCATGTTCATATAAATTACCTGGAGGGTCATGACAACTAATTTTGGGGAAGTTTTGATCTGATACAATATTTATTTTCCTTTTTCCATATATATTTATGTCAATTTTCTCTCTTTGGTTATTACATTTCTTAATATATTGCATGCATTGTATCCATTCTCATAATTATTCTTTTTTATTAGATTTTGGATTTTATTTCATGATTAGATCTTTTTCATTTGTTTCTTCATATGTTCAAGTATTCTTTTCTATTCATTTATGTTACATAATTTACCTCATATTTCACTGTCTTAAATAAATTTCATACATGTCAAACCTTTCTCTTAGATTTTATATGTTGTATCTTATTACTCACCTAGATTATCAATACAATGTTCTTTTATCACACTACATTATTCTTGAATATATTTATATTTTTATTGCATTTATTTACTTTTTATAGCATTCGTTAAGCTTCCAATGTGTTACCACATTTTATTACATGCTCGTTGTTACTACGTTCCGTGAATTGGCATTTCAGTGATACTTACCCCACATGGGGACCTCACACATTCAATAAACACTTTATATTGTACCTTTGCACTTATCAAAGAAAAAATTGAACTCTTCTTTTAGTTTATATACTGAAAAGTAAACCATCGATTCATATAGGTATAATATTTTCTATTCACATTCTAGGTTGAAATAGGACATGTCATCGTAAATATTGTAGGACAAGATTATATATAATTTATAATTATTATGAACGATGTAGACGCAACGTCTTATGCTAGTTTCTGTATTTTGTATGCATTGAACGGTACCAAGCTAAGATAGTTATTTTAGACTTACTTACAAAAGCTTATTCTCTAAACTATTAAATAAAATTATTTTTTAATCCCCATATGTTGGATGAAAAAAGTCAAAAAGTAAATGTAGGAGTTTTGAGAGATAGAAGGTATCTTTTTCCTGCAGAACATTATTGCTTCAAAATTAAAAATCTCCTACTACCATTTGATAGGCTTACAATTAACTACAAAATTTAAAATAAAGAAACAGACAAATAATGGAACACATGAAAGAAGTGGTAAACATGGTACATGAAAGAGGGTCAATTTATTTTTATCGCACACCACTCTAGGCAGTCTTACAAAAGTTTGTAACACTCAGCCTACTTGCACCCACGAAATTGACTAAGTATAGAAATACATAAAACATCAAAGTCAAACAACCAGCAGAGTTTACAGGAACCAGTCCCAACCTTTATTAATCTATAATTAATACAAAGGAAGGCTTCACGAATTAGTCTAAGGCTAGAAAACACTCTGTCCCTGCCTTAGATGAATTTCCACCTTTAAATCAAAATTCTGCACAATGGCAGTTACATGCGGCGGTTACAAATGACACCTGTCTGACACTTGTCATCACAGGGTTCAAAACTAACTTTCCAACAGCTATATTTCTAACAGATAGAATCTAAGTCAAATTACATTCTTATCTACACGAAATACTAACATTCTAACACTTAGAATATTCCAGGCTTCATTCCAACACTTAGAATATTTCTGCCAGCTTCCAACACTTAGAATATTTTAGCTGTCTTCCAACACTTAGTTTTATTTCAGCAATTTCGGGTGAACTGCCTTTGTTCCTGAAATTGTCAAGTCTTCACAGCCTTGCCTCATCAAGTCAACATACTATCTTGCCAATGCCCTTAGCCCGCACGTTCAAGCTTCCTTGCCAACACCCAAGCACCTTTAACTTGTGTTGCACTGTTTTGCCATCATCCATGTCAAGACCAATGCCCAAGTCCTTGACATGTCTGCACGTAGTTAGATCAAGTAGTTTGCGGGTCTAAAAGACCACCCGCACCACTTGAACTCTGTCCTCATCGAGACTATTTTGAGATAGTCCTCGATTTGAGCATCAAACTGCCATAGGTCTTTTGCTTTCTCCCAAACAGCATCTGCTGCACTCTTGCCTTCCCAGTGAACCAAGAATTCAGTCTTAGTATTCTTCTTACTTGTGCCCAAAATCCGGTGATCAAGGATCTTCTCCATTTCAGCATCATACTGTGTAGGTACTGATGGAGGAGCCCTCTTTGACCTGTTTTTGTCCGGATCATCCGTATCTACAAAGTAAGGTTTCAAGAAACTCTCATGGAAAGTGGGATGGATTTTCAACCTTTCTGGCAGCTTCAACCTATAAGCAACTTTGCCCACTCGTTTCACCACTTCGAATGGACCATCATACTTAGGAATCAAACCCCGATTTCTGGTCTTACTTACAATCTGTTTCCAGATTTGTGGGGTAAGTTTCAACAACACCTTGTCACCCACATTGAACTCAACTGAGCAACAATGTTGATCAGCATACTTCTTCATGCGCCGCTGAGCCTTGCGCAAGCTATCTTGTGCCTCAGATAACATTTCAAGTTTGTCCCTTGCAACCCTGTGTGCTGCTGGACACTTTCCCTGATTTTTAGATTTGCCAACATCTAGTGGCGTCATAGGTTGTCTGCCTAAGATGATTTCAAAAGGGCTCATTTCTGTTGCAGACGACTTGTGCATATTATAGAAAAATTGCGCAGCGTCTAACAAAGCTACCCAATTCCATTGACTTGCTGTCACATAGTGCCTCATGTATTCTTCCAACAAGTGATCAATTCTTTCCGTCTATCCATCTGTTTGTGGGTGATTTGCAGTAGAAAAATTTAATTCAGTTCCCATCATATTGAACAATGCTGTCAAAAATCTATCAGTGTACCTTGTGTCTCTATCACTCACAATGTCAGCCGGAACACCAAAATACTTAACCACATGTTTGTAGAACAACTCAGCAGCAACTTCAAATTAGCATAATTCAGGAGCAGCAATAAAAACAGAATATTTTGAAAACCTGTCAACTACCACCATGATAGATGCTTTGCCATCTACTTTAGGGAATCCAGAAATGAAATCCATGCTTACTGATAGCCATGGCCTTTCAGGAACAGGCAAAGGTTGCAGCAAACCCGCTACCTTCTTACGTCCAGTCTTGTCCACTGGACAAACATGACAAGTCTTGATGTACGCCTCTATATCATCTTCCAATTTCGGCCAAAAATAAACACGAGACAGTAGGCTAACATCCTTTCAACACCAGGATGTTCAGCCCAAGCAGAATCATGCGCCTCTATCATTAAGTCTTTGTGCAATCCGCCCTGATTTGATACAACGATTCTCCCCCCTTTAAAATAGAGCAGATCGTCCTCGATCCAATACCGTCTCATTGTGCCATCTTGCACTTGACCCATCCATTTAACATACAATGAATCATTTGCAGCACACAATTTGATTCTATCATAGAAATTAGTTTCAAGTTTTGAAATTGAATATACTGCAACAAACACTTCTTTTCTACTCAGCGCATCAGCAACCTGGTTTTGTTTTCCTGGTTTATGTTCCCACATGAAATCATATTCTGCCGGGATTTCTTGCCACCGTGCTTGTTTAGGACTCAACTTTTTCTGTATCTTGAAAAATGTATTTGCTACATTATCAATTCTCACTACAAATCGAGTGCCCAAGAGATAAAATCTCCAAACCTGCAAACAGTGTACCACCGCAACCATTTCCTTTTCATGTGTTGAGTATCTCTGTTCAGCATCATTCAATTTTCTACTTTCAAAGGCCACTGGATGACCTTCCTGCACTAATACGCCACCAATTGCTTTGTCTGACGCATCAGTGTGCACTTCAAATGGTAACTCAAAATCAAGAAATTTGAGTATAGGTTCAGATGCGATAGCATTCTTCAAATTCTGAAATGCTTCATCACACCGTTCAGACCAAACCCACTTTGTATCCTTCTTCAACAAATCTGTCAAAGCCGTTGCCTTCTTTGAGTAACCAGCAATAAAATTTCTGTAATAGTTAGCCAAGCCAAGAAACGGCCTCAAATTCTTCACATGACGAGGTGCCTGCCAATCAACAATGGCTTGCACTTTCTTAGGATCCATTCGAACTTGGTTTTATTAACAAGATGCCCCAAGAACTTTATCTCTTGTTGAGCAAATTCACACTTTTCCATCTTGACAAAAAGCGTGTATTTCCTCAATTGAGACAAAACCAAACTTAGGTGATTAACATGTTCTTCCAATGTTCGACTATAAATGACAATATCATCTAAATAAACAACAACAAATTCATCAAGATAGTCAAACAATTCATTGTTCATTAAGTTGCAAAACGTTGCCGGGGCATTAGTCAGCCCAAATGGCATTACAAGGAATTCATAAGAACCATATATAGTTAACATGTTGTTTTTGGTTCATCAGCCTCTGCTATCCTAACCTGCCAATAACCTGCCCTCAGATCAAGTTTTGTGAACCAGCATGCCTTGCTTTACTTGTCCATATTCTTGCACCAACGGAACCGGATACTTTTTCTTTATAGTTGCCTTGTTCATCGCCCGATAGTCTACACACATTCGCATTGTTCCGTCCTATTTCTTTTGAAATAGAACAGGAGCACCATATGGGGCCTTAGACGGCTGAATCAATCCAGCATCTAGCAATTCATTCAATTGTTTGCGTAATTCAACCAATTCCTTAGGAGTCATACGATAACGAGCCTGTGCAGGAGCAACCGTACCAGGTAGCAACTCAATCTTATGATCAATATCCCTCCTTGGTGGTAATTTCTTTGGTAATTCAGGCGGCATAACATCACCATACTATTTAAGCAATTCACCAACATAATCAGGCACTTCCATTTTCACATCAGGTTTTATTTCGACAAAGGCAGCAAGTATAGTGTCATCACCCTTCTTCAGCCCTTTGTCGATTGACATAGTAGACAACAACATTCCCTTGTCTTTCTTCTTTGCAACTTTATTAATGTTCCAAAACGGATGAACACCTTTGAGAAAGCCAGCATTGCTTCCATTCATGACCATCACTCCATCTAAGTGAGGAAACGAAACAAACTGGAATTTCCTTAGGAAATCAATCCCAAGTATGATTTCAAAGTCACCAAGCGGCATCACCATCAAGTTATGTTTTCCCACCCAACTTCCAGTCGACGTAGACACACCATAAGCCATGCCCACAATGGCTTGTGCCTTAGCATTGACTGTTTTGAGGTAGGAAGGTCTTTTAGACAACTTCAGCCCCAATTTTGTAGCAATCTTCACATCTACAAACGTGTGTGTGGCCCCTGTATCAACCATTGCCATCACACGTTGTTCTTTTAATTTCATTTCTATATGAATTAAGGAAGCATGAGGATTCGAAGTGCTAGAGATTTCTCCAACATTATTAATCCCCATAATGTGATTGAAGGACAATCCCAATGGGTTTGCCATTGCAGCCATGATCTCTTCGTCCTCCTCCCTTTGACTCATATTTCCAGCAAGCAAATCATTCACTTTTTCCTGGTTTGGACAAGATTTGGCCAAATGAGGACCACCACAAGTCTAACAGCCCTTAGAATTTCCATCTTTTTTCTTTGCCCTGTCTTTCCCATCTTTCATTTGTGCCTTTCCTTTATCATTTGTATTGTCTTTACGACTATCCTTTCTCCATTCCCCTTTCTTCTCATTCTTTTTCTTAGTTTTTGAAGTGGAGGGGACGTCTGTTGAAGGATGAGTCGTCCGAAAATCCACCAACGAATCTGCAGCAGTAATTGCCCCGGGCAGATCTTTAACATTCTGCCTCCGTAGTTTGTTTTGAGCCCAGCCTTGCATACCCAAAATGAAGTTGTGAAGTTTATCCTCATCAGACATATTCTGTATGTCTAACATCACAGAGGTAAATTCTTTTATGTATTCCCTCACTGAACCCGTCTACCTTAGCCTTTTCAGTTTATCCCTCGCAAGCCAAGATGCGTTGCTAGGAAGAAATTGATCACGCATTTCTTTTATTAGCTTATCCCATGTATCAATTCTAGGACGTCCAGCACTTACATCATCTGCATTTCAAGTCCTCCACCAAAGTTTAGCATCACCCGACAAATACATTGTGGTAATATTTAACTTATCAGCGTCAGGCACCCTTGCAGTAGTAAAATACTGCTCCATGTCCCAGATGAAATTTTCCAGTTCTTTACCATTCCTTGCGCCACTAAAGGCCTTAGGTTCTGGAATCTTAACTATAGATGATTCAACACGAGTTGAACTCAACGTATCCACAGCCCGACACAAAACAACGAGCTGTGCACGAAGGTTCTCATTTTCCTTTTGCAGTCCCTCCAGTTTTTGCGTAGTTGTGGTACGAAAGTCCAAGATTTCAGTGATGTGGTTATTAACATTCTATCGATATCCACCGATCTCTCCCTGAACTTTCTCAGCGTCAACTCTCAACTCAATGATTTGTGTGAATAAATCAACAAACTTAGGGTCTCCCAAAATATCTTCAATAAACCCGACAAATGATTCAATTTTTCGTGCTAATTCCCGCAGTTCTGTGTTTTTCACCATCGTTTAACCGTGCTCTGATACCAATTGAAATACGGTCGATTTATTTTTATCGCACACCACTCTAGGCAGTCTTACAAAAGTCTGTAACACTCAGCCTACTTGCACCCACGAAATTGACTACGTATAGAAATACTTAAAACAGCAAAGTCAAACAACCAGCAGAGTTTACAGGAACCAGTCCCAACCTTTATTAATCTATAATTAATACAATGGAAGGCTTCACGAATTAGTCTAAGGCTAGAAAACATTCTGTCCCTGCCTTAGACGAATTTCCACCTTTAAATCAAAATTCTGCACAATGGCAGTTACATGCGGCGGTTACAAATGACACTTGTCCGACACTTGTCATCACAGGGTTCAAAACTAACTTTCCAACAGCTATATTTCTAACAGATAGAATCTAATTCAAATTACATTCTTATCTATAGGAAATACTAATATTCTAACACTTAGAAATATTTCAGGCTTCATTCCAACACTTAGAATATTTCTACCAGCTTCCAACACTTAGAATATTTTAGCTGTCTTCCAACACTTAGTTTTATTTCAGCAATTTCGGGTGAACTGCCTTTGTTCCTGCATTGCCAAGTCTTTACAGCCTTGCCTCATCAAGTCAACATGCTGTCTTGCCATTGCCCTTAGCCCGCACGTAAGCCATGCACGTTCAAGCTGCCTTGCCAACACCCAAGCACCTTGAACTTGTGTTGCACTATTTTGCCATCATCCATGTCAAGACCAATGCCCAAGTCCTTGACATGTCTGCACGTAGTTAGATCAAGTAGTTTGTGAGTCTAACAGTACACTACAATAGGAAGATAATTTAATTGGCTAAGTAAAACATAAACCCACTAATTCTTGAAAATAGACCCACTAACTGATTTTGTGCAAACTAAATATTTTGAAGAATTAGTCAACACTCTCTCTTTCAACATAATCACAAACTCCCATTTGTCGTCTGAAGAAGTCATTCTTATTGCGGCGTAGAGACTTCATAAGAATATCACCAGTCTAATTATTTGTTTTGCAAAATTTCAGTGAGATTTTTCCACCAGCGAGTAGATCGCGAATAAAGTGATAACCAGTTTCGATGTTCTTCATTCTACTATGAAAAAACTGGATTTTTTGTCATAGAAATTGTCGCCTTGTTGTCAGACCATATTTAAGTTTGACCGATCAGCTCTTGTTAATGTTCTGCTACCGTTTCCTTAACCAAACAACTTGAAAACATACAGAAGATACACCCATGTATTCTGCTTCCGAAAATGACAAAGCTATCATATCTTGTTTGTTTTAACTCCATAGGCCTTCTCCTGAGCTAAGACTAAAAACATTCACAAATGTGCTCCTCTGATCATCCAAGCTACCTCGCTTCTTCACATAAAGTGGAGGTTCATTTTCAGTTTTTCTAAACTGTTGCTCTTGAAAAAAGAAGTCAATTCTACTATACCATACTCGTGGTGCTTGCTTTAATCAATACAACACCTTCTTCATTCTGTATACTTTGCTCTTCCTTTAAATAAAAATGAAGCCTTCAAGGTGGAAAACTTAAACTTCTTGTACTTCGCCAGGGAAGCAGACTTAACATCAAATTAGTATATATGCAAACCAAGGTTAGAAAACAAGGATAGAGTAGCTCTAACTATTTCAAAGAGAGCTACTGGTGATAATGACTCATCAAAGTTGATGTCTTGTTGTTGAAAGTATGATTTTGCAACAAGTGGAGCTTTATGCCTTTTGAAACTTCCATCAGCATTGTACTTTATTTTGAAAATCCATTTTAGCCTGATAAAGTTCATCCCTTATGGCAAATCGACTAGCTCCTAGGTGTATTTTTGTCGATAGCCTAAATCTCTTCAATCATCACATCCTGCCACTCTTGTTACTTTGCAGCTTGTACATAACATTTCAGAACAAAAGATAATATTGCAAAGCTACAGATGCATAAATATCTTCTAGTGACCGAAACATAGTTTGTTACGTCTCTCTAGATGACACTGAAGGTGGAAAAGGAGAGCTTGATGGAGTAGAGTTGCAACATACATGAGCAACATTGTCAGTATTTCTGCTACCAAGTGAGGAAATATCAGAACTTGTTGTTTCAAGTATCCATGTATGCCCTACTTTTGTATGAACTCTAATATGGATGACGGAATCTTCTTCCAACTCGTTAAACTCCCAGGCTGATTCTTCATTAGATACAACATTACTGTTGATAATAACTTTGCCACTAGTAGGATTATATAGTCTATATGCTTTGGATTGAAGATTATAACAAATGAAAGTGCATTTCTGTAATTTCTTATCTAGCTTAGAACATAAACTAACCAAAGCATAAGCTATACAACCAAAAACTTTAAAGAAGCTTACACGTGGATTCCATCTCGTCCATGCTTCCTATGGAGTTTTATTCGAAACTGCTTTTGTTGGAGAGTACATTGTGGTAAGCTCCCTTCAAATTACATTCTCTTCACAAGATAAAGTATAATAATTAAATAAAAATTCAGCACCACGGTTTGTCCAAAGAGCCTTAATGTTGCAGCATGTTTGCTTCTCCATGAGTGCCTTGAATTTCCAGAAATTCTCAAATGCCTATAATTTCAAATTAAGAAAATAAGCCCATCTCATACGGCTATAATCATTGCTAAATAGAAGAAAATACCGACTCCCACCAAGTGACTCATTCTTCATTGGTCCACATAGGTCGGCATGTATAAGCTCAAGACAATGTGCAACTCTCCGTAATTTTCCTACAGGAAACGATTTTGTACTTTGTTTCATGAAGATGCAACTTTCGCATAAATCAAGATAACCCATTTCTGGTAACCCAACTACCATTTTCTTCATAGTCAGTAATTTTAGCCCATTAACGTTCAATTGACCATAGCGATGATGCAAAAGTTTAGTTTCATTAACAGCTATAGTAATTAACGAATTATTTTCCACACTTGAAAAATTAAGAAGAAACATGTTCTTAATATGCCAAACCAAGAACTAGTTGCACATCACAAAGGTTTTTCACATTACCCTACATTGTAATGGGGGCTATAGTTCCTTTGCCTTCAACTCAAACTTGTTTGTCATCACAAAGTCCTATGATTCGAGCATCCACTATAATTAAACCAAAACATTATCAATAATGTTAATAATTGAAGAATGATCCATCTAAAGGTTACTTCCATTCTCAGTGTTCTCACAATAATTTTCTTGATTCTGTTCGTCCTTTAACTTAGTCCGACAATATGTTTCACTATGACCGATCTTCTTGGAATGCTGGCACTAAATGTCACTCGTGAGCTAACGAGTGTCATTGAATTTTGCTTTCTACCTCTACTGCAGCCTCGGCCTCGAGCATGTAATCCGCCTCTTCCTCTACCTTTGCAAGAAAAATGTGAGGGTTTTTCTTAGGAGAAAAATGGATCCAATTTCACCTGGAATGCTTTTTCTTCACCTTTAAAATATGAATTGATTATCCTATATTTATGAGATAATAAAGAACCCATTAATTCATCAAATGAATAATCACATAAATTTGTGGTTTCTTCAATAGCAGCAACCACATGCTCAAATTTTTTTTGTCAAAGATCTCAATACCTTTGCAACAAAAGGTTCATCACCAATATTCTCCCCATACTACTTCATGAGGTTAACAATGGAAGAAACCCTAGACATATCATCTTGAACAAATTCATTACTTTTCATAAGTAAAGTTTCAAAATCACGATGGGAAGTTTGCAATTTTACAGCGATTACCTTCCTATCTCCCATATACTCCTGTTAGAGGATTTCCTAGGCTTCCTGAGAAGACTATGCTACTGAAATTCAGGAAAAAATAGAATCATGAAGGGCTTGTTGAATCAGGAAAATTTGCCTTCGAGACTTTCTTGCGATTCTCTTTTAGCCGTTCCACGTGACCTTCATCTGGATCTATAAAATCCACACTCCACCAAATCCCTCATCTCTTGATACTTGAAGAGAGTCGTCATATTAAGACTCAAAAAATTATAATTCATGCCTTTGAAAATTGGAAGATATTGGGAGTTCTTGTTAGAGGTTGCTACCATTGTTTATCTGGTTTGGTATTTTGGGAGCTAAAATTTTATTCTCTTGTAAATCTTTAAATTTGCGTTGATACCAAATTTGTTGGACGAAAAAAGGCAACAAATATATGAAAGAGTTTGAGAGACAGAAGGTTTCTTTTTAGTGCAAAACTTTCTTGCTTCAAAAATACAAAAAGTCTTATTGTTGTTTAATAGCTTACAATTAACTACTAACGCTTAAATAAAGCAACACAGAAATAATGGAAAACATGGAAAAGTTGTTGACATGGTACACTATAATAGGAAGATAATTTCATTGACTATGTAAAACATAAACCCACTAATCCTAGAAAATAGACCCACAAAATGTTTTTGTGCAAACTAAATACTTTGAAGATTTAGTCAAAATATAAAATTATTATGATATGTATATATTAAATGTAATTTTGATTTATTAAAAGGTGAGATGTTGAGATGCTTCAATATACCTGATAGATTTGATTATAATAATATATATTTGTGAAATAATAAGTTAGTCGATGAAATTTATGTCTCGATATAGAGATTTATAAAATGTCTTTTAGGAGAAGCTTATATCTTTCATTGTGTCAAACCTTGCAAGTGGATTTTTGAAATGATATATGAAATAAGTAAAATAGTTTTATAAAGGAAATTAATCGTTAGTAATTTAATTTATTGATTACTATTTGTTAACTTAACATGGGGAATCACATAACTGTTTAATGGGGAATTTCAAAAAATAAAAAGAGCATAGTATTCATAAATTTCTAGTGGAATGATTTATATATATTATGGTATAAGCAATAAAATTAAATATTTGGAATTATTTTCGTAATAGTAAGCCGCGGTAAATAACTCTGTGGTCGATAGAGTATATGTATTTAACTAGAACTCAGAATCTTATTTTCTAGAAAAAGACAAACAAAATAATGTGTGTTTTCTTATTTTTAAGAAAAGCGTGGCTTTTTTCTCCCTTTTGGACTAGAAGGAAATCTCTATAAATAGGGGTTCTTCTAACCTAGAAAAGTAATCAGTTTTCTATTCAATATTTGTCCACCCAAGTATTGAGAGAGTTTGGATGTGAACTAGGGACCTTTGTAGAAGATGCAAAGTTGCTTCCTATCTTGTTGGATTCCCTTGAATGTCTGTTTAACTTGTGGTTTTTCATTAATGTATCTTCTAACACTTCAAGAGGTAAATCTTGCATTAAATATCAGTAATTTTATGGGCTCTAGCATAAACATTATTAGTTATCTATCATTCATATATGCATTATGATTTTGGCATGATATTATTGTGCATATAGTTTTTAATCAATTATACCTAATAATATTATATTCATTAACAATATGAATAGTTGAAATCATGAGTCCACTTTGGTAATGGTAAAAAATTAATTTAATAAAATTCTCAACTCAAGAACGCATATCAAAACAAATATAAAATGAGAAAACAAAAATAAAGGAAACATCACAAATATTAGGGAAATCATTGTAAAGAATACATAGCAAAAAACATATTACCACAATAAAATGAAATAATGACAAATATTGCATACTCCTATCAATATATAATCTTATCTTGACCTGCAGCGTAGTTGAGATAATTAAAAACAAACAAAAACTTAGGAATATGAAAACAAAAAACAAACAATTTATTTGAAGCATATTAGAAAGAAACAATTTCATCGTAACGGAAAGACAGAGCTTGAAGTTACAACTCATTGAAAAATGAAAACATATTAATTGTTTATTTAAAGATGAATATATCCTTAAGAATGATACGAAAGAAATGACATTTTTTGTTGAACATGATGTACATGAAATTTTTGTTTATTGTTTTTGTTATCTTTCATATTATTAACAAAAAGTGAAGGAATTCTCTCATGAATGAGTGTTAATTGTTTTACATGGTAAAAACTTGCTACCAAATCTCAAATAGTTGATAATAAAGCTCATTAAAAAAAGAGCTAGCGGTAAGTATTCGTAAGGAATAAATACAGTGGGTTCACCATATGATATACACTATAATTCTTGTCTAATATATATTTCAAAAGTTGTGTTTAAACTAAAATATAATTCAATTAAAATATAATCTTTATAGTGTAACAGATAGACATTGCGTCCATTGCATGCAATGTATGTGATCAATTTTATCAAATGAACACTAATAAAAAGGGGATGAGTCGTTCAATTGGACTTCATCAATAGTGTTCACATATTTAAACTCAATTTTTAATTTAGAATCTATGTGAATAACACTACAAACTATAATACAACTCAATCACTTTTTGAATCATCTTGAATTTTGTACAAAAATAAATGATTGTAAAAATATTTTGATATTTTGACATTCCTTAGGCTAAAAAGCATATCATAACAATTTTGATGCTCAATTTCAAGAGGACTATAAAAAAAATTCATCTCCTTACAAGATAAAGAATTGTATCAATAAATTTCACTAGGAAAGAGGCATTTATCACTAATAACATTTTCAATATTCTTAGAAGCTAAAGCTGAAGTAAATTTACCTTTATCACAAGAGTTTTAGGAAACACTTTGTACCACATTTTTTCCATACTTCACATAACAGTTAATTCAAAAAATTTAAGATCACAATCAATGATAATTTAAGATCCAAAACCATAAGAAACTAATGGATGGTCACACTCTATTTGCATATTAATACAATATAGCCTTACTAAGAGGATGTTTAAATTTCATACTCAAGTCTCTGCAAGTTTATTTGAAATAGCTAAAGGTTGGGATAAGCTTTTTTACTGTGATAAGTACATAATGAACAATATTTATCTTTATTTTATAAAATAAAGATTTCTTTCTCACTTGCAAAAGAAGTCTCGTACTTATTGGTTTCATTGATTCATGAATTTCATTCTTTTCTAAGTTGTCATTTTTACGATCCTGTTCTCTTCAAGAATATGTACAAAACAAATAATCATGTTTGTCTTAATCCTTTCAGGGAAGAAATGAAGGGAAGAAAGATGGATTCCATTTGCAGACTTGTCCATAGACAAGAAATTAGGATTTGAATGGAAATCCACATAAAAAATTTGAGAAAAGTAGCTTAGAAGTTTCTAAAATGAAATAATTTGTCGGTATGGTACTAACAGACTAATTATCCAATGATTCCATTCATTGGAAACTGACTGAAATTTCATCAATGATTTACCAGGAAGGAAAGGTAATACATGTTTCATAACTACATATTTGATCTTCATTTCTCCTCTCCTAATGTAGTCTACAGGTAATTTAGATTCCTCATTCCTTTCCTACTTATAAGTAATAGCCTTAAAGTCCTTCTGAAACTTGAATTCCAAGACAACAGAAGTATTATAATTAGATAAAAGAGATATATGCATATCAATTAGACAATTACAACACAAGCTCATACTAGTTGGTGTCATTCGCATGAAACATTTATTTCTACTCCTCTCTATATAAGGCGGGGACTTTCAACATGTTCACTTACAAATGCTCATTTAAATAGTGTATTCATCAAGATCTTTAAAAATATATCAGTAAAACACTATTTTAAATTAGCCTTTGAAAATGAAAATAAATGTTTCATGGGACTAATATCAACAAGTATAAGTTTAACTTGTAATTTTCTGATCAATATGTATATATCTCATTCATCTGATTATAGTACCTCTTTTGTCTTGGATTGCTTGTTCTAGAGGAGGACATTAAGGTTGTTGTTAGAAGCATAAATGGAATGAGGAATCTAAATTACCTGTAGACTAAACTAGGAGAGAAGACTTGGAGATCAAAGATGTGGGAATGAAATAGGTAGTGTCTTTCCTTCCTGATAGATGATTGATGAAGTTTCAGGCAGTGTCCAATGAATGAAATCAGTGGATAGTTAGTCCATTAATAGCACACCAGCAATGTATTTCATTGCAAAAACATTCAGGCTACTTTTATAAAATTATGGATGTGGATTTCAAACCAGATCCTAATTTCTTATCTCTGGATCATTGTGCGAACGGATTCCCCCTTCCTTCCCTTAGTTTCTTTCCTGAAAGGATTAAAGTTCTCAGTCCAAGAAGTGGAATGCTCTTTTGCAAGAGGGTTCCTCCTTTGAAAAACAATCATTTAAATGGTTAGTGTTAGAATAAGAAAACTTCTTAGTCATACTCTCTAGATTTTCTCTTATATGATCTTGTTTTCTCTTAATTTCCTCACTTGTATTCGTTTCTTCTTATGAAAATTCATCATCATTTTTCAACTATATTTTATCCTTTCTTGTAGCCACTCCCTAACTTCTTTAAATTATCCTCTTCTATTTAATATCTTCAGTTTCCACTATTCGCTCCATTATTTCATTCTTTATATTCTCTCTTATTAATTTTATTGGAGTGAAATAGGCTCCCAGGATTCCATTTGTGTAACAGCATGTATTATGTATATGCTAGTTCTATTCATGTGATACTTGACATAGACTTATAGTATACGTGACGGATCATGTTTCTTATATGATTAGTGCTCGTTTAAACTAGCTCGGAAGGTGATGTAACGCCTTGCACGTTTCAGCATGTGTATTGCAAGTTAACTCCGATGGAAAGTATTTGAAATAGATATAGTAAGATGGTAATTGAGCTTAAAGTTGAAAATTAAGTGTTATGTTGAAGAAAAGTGGATTAATATTCAAACAATAGAATAAAATAATTGAGCTCTTGCTTGGCTTAATTAAGCTACCTGTTGCATTACCTTCTTGAGCTACTTGGATATAGTTAAAAAGACCAATGTGGATGGATCAGATGTAGGATTATATTAATGGGCTTAGTTGAGGCCCAAATGTATTAAAAGAAAATAAAAATGAAAGAAAGCCTAACAGCCAAATATGCCAAGGCACAATATAGTTAAAGCCCAAGTAAAAGCAAGTAGGTGCATCACCTAATTTGACCTTTAAAGTTGTTTGATGTACATAATCAAGTGCATCACCTACATGACTAATTAGTGGCTGAAAATGGACCCAAAAAAGGGAGCTTCTAGAGGATATTTTTGTGGTCAATAAAGCTCCATATAAATTAAATATGATAAGATATTTTCACCCATTTTAACGCATAATATTGAGAATTAACTCCAGCTCTATCTGTCTCTCTATTTTCTTCAAGATTAAAATAGCAGCCTTAAGTTCTTCTAGGATTCTTGAATAAACACTCATATCTACAATCCAAGGTAAGTATAAACAATTGGATTTAACTTAATTCTCCCATGGATGATTACGAAAACATGTACATGTTAAGTATAAGTACAAAAGCAGAAAATTTCCAGAAGCTAGTGCTCACTTCCTTAATTATTAAGATACCTTTTCTTCTTATTTGGTTTAAGTGTGAAGGAAAGTTGAAGTTCTAGAAGAATTCAAGTAATAAGGAGAAGTTGTAGAAATTGAGGTAAGGTGACTGCTCCATTTTTGGCTTCCTTATGTATGAGTTTGAGTGAGGAATTATGGGTGTGTTGTCATGAAGAACTCAAGGGTGTCATGAGTTCAAGAATTTGTTGTATGATAAGGAATATTTTGTGATGTTCACTGTGTATTATTGTTTGTGCAGCATGGTTGATCTTGGGAAAGGATATGTAATTTAAGTATTTGTCAGAGAATGAGGGTGTGGTGATAGCATGATTTTAAGGGTTGTATGGACTCATTACTTGTCAAAGCTAGCTACTGTTCTCAGCTCAAGGTGTTATAGCTTCTAATTTTAGTTTACCGTGACTTAAATTGTAGATCTAAAACCGAAAAGGGAGGATAAATCTTGATAGTTATACCGATCAGAGGATAAGGTATGTATGGCTATTGGATTCCATATTCCTTTGCATGAAATCTAGTACTTGCGATTAATATCAATGAAGTGAATCTCTTAAACTATATTCCTAGTAAAGGAAACATAGTGAAAACATACTATCTCCAAATAGCTAACAATATTTCCTCATATCCTTAGTGCATACATATACTTCATTACTATTCTATACTTGTGTAATTATCTACCCCCCCCCCCCATGTGCTGGTATAGAAATGGTATTTGCAAAAGCAAGACTGATAAATCCTCCTCTTTTTTATTTGAAGTCGATTGTGTCATTAAGATCTTAAAGTAATTTTTTGATGTTATATAACTCCTTATGTCATTGTTACTCCCTTGAAGTGTTATTTTCATGTATTTACTACTGGTCCGTATTTCCAGATCTCCAAAATGATTATGACCACCAAAACAACATCTCCAAAGAGTTATGATATCCAATGAACAATCCCAAAAGAGTTATGAACTAATAAACAACTATTTGAAAGATTAAAGAATATAAGTGAAGAAATCTATATAATTACGGGTGGCAGCCCAGGGAAAATGCCTAGCATGGGTCGATCCCAACTGGTACATAAGGGTGGCAGTTCAGGGGAAAAAGCCTAGCATGGGACTATCCCTATTGGTATAGAAGGGGGCAGCTCAGGGGCGAAAGTCTAGCATGGGCCGATCCCAATTTGTGTAATTATAAGGACCGTATCCCAGGGGTTAAAATGCCTAGCATGGGTCATCCTCTTCTACCACTAATCAGCTTGTCACTTGTATCACATGCCCTACAAAGATTATAACGTATAGAATATAAGTTAAGAAAAGAATGTAAGTTACATGATCTCACAAGAGTAAGCAAAGGTGGTCTTCGCTCGTAATCTACACACTCATATGTGGTATTTGATTTCAAATTTGACACATATTGCATATGTTATTGTCGTACATACTCCATATACTTTTTTCGTACTCATGTCCCTTGTTGGGGACGCTGCATTTCATGTTACAGACACAGGTACTCCAGTTAGTAGAACTCCTCAGTATGAGCACACAACACTTAACTACCTTTGCTGAACTCTAGGTTGATTCAGAGCCTTCTTGAGTCCTCAGTTAATTCATTTTGGTATTGTATCATAGTTAAGGGTAAGGCAGGGTCTGTCCCAACCTACTCTATAATTTTCTATCTTTTAGAGGCTTTGTAAATATATGTATGTATATGGTTTAGTTGTGTCGTAAGGAGTTGTGGCCTCAACGGCCATGTCTTGTATATAACTTTTGGGTCTACTTATGTTGGTTTGTATCACTACATCCTATGTGAAATTGTCGCGATTGTTATAGCTATATGCATAGTAAGCACAGGTTACATGTTGGTTCTCTTTGGGACTTTAGGGCATCGGGTGCCTGTCCGTCTTAATGGGATTTGAGGCGTGACAATTTGACTCATTGGAATAACTCTTCACTTCAACTTTTAGCTTGGCATCACTAATGTTTCAAAGACTCTAGTTGAAATGTTGGATTAACTTTTTACCAAAACGATATCACCATAAAATAGAAGACAGTAATACACCTCGAGAAGGTGGACACCATAAATATCCCGAGGATAAATTTTAGTGATTAGATGTCCCCAACCAATCCAAAACCCAAATTCTACAAATTTTAACTATATATGTGAATATGGTGGTTTTTCTTGCACTCATAGGGTTTTCAATTTGGTTTCGCTTCCGAGACAACCCTTCTCTATGCATCATAGTGTTGGAGAAGCCTTCATTGATTCTAGGAAGGCTTCTCAAAATCTTTGAAGAAGAGAGTTGGGTTTCCTATCAAATGTATCAAAATTTAAAACCATATGAGTTCAAGACAAACCACAAGCTTCACATATATAGTGCACATTAATAGGAATTCAGTTTTTTGATTGGTTAAGACCTTCTATCCACCCAAATTGGTCCTCCTGAAATGTATGATCTTATCATTCTTTCTCTATTTGAGATTCTTCTGTTTAACAATGTTCTCAATTTTATATTTCAAGGTATCTCTAATAACTGAACCAAAGATAGGTCCACGAAGTTGATATAACACAATTTATCTAAACCAAAGGTTCAACAAAAAGTTCAACTAATCTTGTATCCCTCAGCAATAACTTCAACTTTAGTCAAATTTTCATTAGGTTCATGTTTTCTCTTTCTTGTAAAACCACTACTATAATTATTATATAATTCTTCACAATAATCTCTATAAGAAGTGCAACAGTTTATGACATAATTAACACCAAAAAATTTTTAGTTAAAATATAAACCGCACAAGTGACTATCTCACTTGTAGAACTCAAATTATTGCACTCATTTTTATTTGCATTGGAGTATAGACTCAAAGTCAGATGCTATAGACCTAGACTCAAATGATTTCATCACTAAAGGGTATCCTTCGTCTCTTCATAGTTCTACAATATCAAATAAGGTCAATACAAGTTTACGAGTATTGGTTCAGAATGGAATTTATGTCAATAACAGAGGAAAAAAATAGTATCGAACATGGAATAAGATACACACAGAACACAGCTAAAAGAGAAAACCATGAAACAAATTGCAATGAAATGAAATATAAACGTAAAACTAGCTAGATAACGCTAGAATGAAATAACATTAATTATAACCTAATTATAAAATGCAAGAGAAGAATAAAAAAACACGAATTAAAAGACTAAATGTTAAACCAAGACAACAAAGTAATCACAACACAAATTTGGTTATTTCTAAAATTTCTGGAATTTAAGCATTGTTCTTCAAGATTCTTAGATTTTTTCTCAATTATTTGACAAAATCTAGTTGGAAGTCCCAATATAATCCACAAAATCTCCTTAAAATTTTACAGATAAGAAGAGGAATTTACTATAACCACTTCATAATTTTTACGAATCTGGCTATTTTTGAAATGATTATCTTCTTCCGAACCAGGTTTTAATATTAACATGAACCTGAATTTCAAAATTCAAATCCCTCAGACATTCTAGATATTTTTAAGTAATTAATGAAGAAGAAAATATCTATCAAAGATAAAGAAGAAAGAAAACAATTCCTTTTTTGAACAAATTAAAGAACAACTTCCTAATTTGAACAAGTTATTACAATATTAAATTCAACTCATACACATATAATATTACCAAATTATATTCAAGAAATATCCAATAGATAGAAAAAGATACAACCCATAAAACTCACCTACTAGAGTATTCACTAAAAATATTGTCTACCACAATAGTACTAATCCTATTGTATATACACTACTAGAGTTGACTAAATTAACAAAATACATAAATACCATTAATAACATGGACATCATACATTCATACTATGATTAAAAATCCTAAAACATAATGATAATCTTTTCCTATATTATGTAACTAAAACATCACAATCCTTTATATTGGTTCTATTGGTTTTCATAATCTCTTTAAATACTATATGCTCTTCATGCAAAAGAGAAATCCTTCATGTAATGAATACTTCCCAGACTTGTAATACCTCACCCAAATTCATTTTTGATGTGTCCTTACATATCTAATATATTGAACCTCTTAAACCTCCTAACTTGGACATTTTGAATCTCCTTACTAGGAAATTTGTGTATCTTCTTTTCACATGTACAAATTATCCAGCCTTATTTTCCTAATCTTGTCCCCCATGGAGGTTACTCTTTCCTTATCCTAAATATCCAAAATATTCTATAGATAATTTTATCTCTCTTTGTATACCGACACACCCATCTCAACATCCACATTACTACATCATAAAACTTCTTAACAATGGAGTTCTTAACTGGCTATAAGTCCACCCCATACAACAAAGACACTTTAACCCAACTCTATAAAGATCATTTTTTGATTTTGTTGATAAATTTATATACAAAAGGGGCTTCATAACTCTACACAAGGACCCTATATTACCTAGAAAACTTTCAAAACTAGTTGATTTCACTTATTTCATATTCCAAAGTTCTTGATCACATTGACTTCAGAGAGAATAAAATTGAGGCACACATTTTCTTTGAAGATTTGTCTACTTGCTCAACTTTCAGGCTTGTAACTATACATAGTAGGGACACTTTGGATAACTTAAATTTCTTTATGTTTCTTTAATCATCAATTTTGAAAATTTGACGTTTTATTCACAAACTTATTATTCAAGTTTGATTAAATTAATCAACAAGTGCCCAAGACGGTATACTACTACAAGCTAAAATCCGTTCTAGTCAATTTAAGAAGCTCGAGATTCATAAACTAGTAAAAGCCAAGCAGAAACAACATTCTACAAATAAGCATGACATGAAAACCTACATTCACATGGATGATTTCAATCATAATTTGCTTATCAATTAAAGGAAAATGAAATTCTCATGCTTTATTAATGGCTATTGCCCACAACAAAAGAATCACCGGATGGGTGTAATACTACTACATGCTAGAATCTCAAAAATCAAAAACACAAGAAAATCAAAATCTACACCACGAAATAAACCTAGATGCAACAAAGTAAGACTTTTAAAGGTAGATTTACCTGATAAACTCTATTCCAACAACACTCTTTAGATGTGATGAAACTTTACGGTATCAACTTCATTGCTCTGTCCCTTGTGAACAACAAAAAAATTGTAAGGGACTTCAACAAACAAAGAGAAAATCATGACAATTGAGGTAAAAGAGCTTTTGTTTGAAAACTTTTGTATCTCAAAAGATAGTGAAAATCATATAAGTATTTTTAAATCATTCTTCAATTGTTTAGTTAAAAATAATTACTTGTTGATTCAATAAATACCTATTAGTTTGGGAGAAAATACGTTCTTACAAAGCCTTCAAAAAATTCAGATCTAGGGCAACTAGAATCTCTTTTAGAGACTTGGAGAGTTTTTTTTTTTATTCTTTATGAATTTTCTTTGAGGACAAGGGAAAATTTGAGGGATAGTTAAATTGTTGGAGGTAACAAAATAATGTAGTGAAAACTATAAGGCCCCACTTGGTAAGTGTTGTTTTTATGACTATAAAAATAGCTCACTTTGAAAGTGTAGTCGTTTATATGAATAGGTGTGGCCAATTATATCATAATGTGACAATGCTTATAAAGTTTAGCCTATACTACTAAAGAGAACATTTTATTAGTGTTGCAAATATTATCGTAGTAAAAAGCTAAAAACTTATAGTTTAGCCTTGAACAGTGTAGGCAACACGTTACAAGCGTTGTCTTGATTTTATGTGGCTTTACACCTAAAATTTTGAAGTTATTATTTTGTTCTTTTTTAATTTGATTTCTTATATTTCAATTTAGTTTATTTTAAAAAACACTCCCTTTGTCCAACTATAGTTTTCCACAATAATAGTGTGGGATATCTAACAATACCTGTTCACTTTATGAAAACAATGGATTATTTGAATGTTGTTCTCCTAGTTTATTCTTCTATTAGTTTTAATAGTTTCTATATTACATTTTCAAGACAGTATATTAATTATATTTGAAGGCTAATATAGTAAAATTACCCTTCTATTTATAGTTTTTTAATAAGTGCGCAAAGTCAATACTTGACAATTGTTGTTGGACAGGGGGGTTATGTCTTTTTTCATTTCAGGACAACGATATAGTTTTGATTTTCCATGTCAAATGTTTAAAGCCACAAGATCAAAAAATAATTTGTTACATTTTTAGATCGTCAGTATAAGATAACAAGTGTCAAAAATCATATTAATTTGGTTCAACTCAGCATCAAGTCAAAACTAGACAAAAAGTTGAAATGGAAAAATACATTCAACTATGACAAACTAATAAAAAAGGATTTACTATTCAAAATATCTTTTTGTCATTGATTTTTTTTAGGACTTGGAGAGGAAAAACAAATCAAGTAAGATTAATAGGAGGAGGTAACTTTTTTCATCTATATGAATACAAATTCATAAAACATATAAATGAAGAACTTAACATTTAAAATTTTAGGACAATAATAAACAATAAATCATTGACTCTTGTAGTTAGTTGCTTCCGATTGATTCAATGTACTACCTTTGTCCTTCTATTGTCATGTTTTCGATGTAAGCTCAGAATCAATGAATAGTAGAGCTGTCAATATGGGCTAGCCCACCCCATCCAGGCTAACCCATACAGACTTTGACATTTTACGGGCCAGGCCAGGCTAGCCCATTTATTGTGTGGGCCAGAAAATGGTCGGCCCAGCCCACAAGTACGTGGGCTACAGGCTTGCAGGCCACTTTTTAAAAAATTATATTTTTTTATAACTATTAAATTAAATTATAAATTATAATTTAAAAATATTATCATAAATATCGACAAAACAATATTGCATTATGTTAGGCCTCATTTGTTTGCACTTAATGGGGTTTGAATCTTACTCATTCAGATTTGCCTCATTAAGTGTGTTTTTTTTTAAGAACTGGATCTTACTTATGCAGATTCAATTCATTAAGTTCGTTTGTTTTATTTTCTTATAAGCCTCTTAATGGGTCTTGATATATCTGAATGAATCAGATCTGTGACACACTCTTAACACTATTCAGAAGACTCCTATCTTAATTCAACTAAATCACGACAACTCATAATTGTTTTCTTATTTAATTAATATTAATTACATGCTTGTCATTATAATTTACTTTATTCATATTAACTTAATATACATCTTTTACTTTCTATATTAATCAATATATTTGAATTGATAAGCACTCTCATGATATAATATTTAGCACGATTTTAAAAATTAAGAAAGTATTAGTTATTTGATCGATAACAATAAAAATTTCTATAATAAAATAAAATATTTTCCTAAACTATATATTTACTACTCTGTATAAACTATTTTAAATTGCATTATATTAGATTTTCAAAGTATTTGAGTGCAAAAAATAATCATATTAATGATGTAACTTGATGTTGAGTTCTTAAAAGATAAATCATATTACCTTGTTACGGTAAAAATATTCAAAATATTATTTTATATGAAAAAAAAACTATTTTACTAACAAGGTTTTTATAATATTTTATTGATATAACGCTTAATTTCATATGTGCCTTCAGATATTGAAAACAAACTGTCCCAATAATTTGGTGTTCAGATTCAGAGACAATATTTTAATATTCAGATGTTTATTCAGATTTACATATCTAGATCTTAATTAACATCTTAATATTTAGATGTGTATTCAAAGTCAAACGTCATAATCTTAATGGAAACAAATGAGACCTTGTTACTACTTGTTAATCAAATTCACAAATATAATAATATTTAAAATATTTGGGAAAAATGCACAAGTACACCCTAGACTATGATCGAAATCTCAAAGATACACCTTACTAAGGTCGTATTACCCCCCTGACTTATTTTTTTTGTAATTTTGTGTACCTCTTTGGCTTACGTGGCATCCAAATATCTCTGACGTGCTTCAATTGAGTGGAGTCACATAGAGTGCCACATAAGACAAAACGTGTATAGAATTAAAAAAAAAAAGTTCAGGGGTAATAGGACCTTAGTTTAGTTAAGGTGTGTCTCTGAAATTTTGATCATAGTCTAGGGGGTACTTGTGCATTTTCCTTAATATTCATCAAGTTTTTTTTTCAACTAAAAGTATAAATATCTAAATAAAAATATTAACCTAATTGTTTTGATTTTGGACTCTCTTTATTTTTCAATTTTAATATTATATTATATTTTTAAATTAATTTTTATTGGCCCACGGGCCGGCCCTACCAATATTTATCAAGCCCCCCAAATGAGCAGGCTTATTTAGGTCGGGCTAAAAAGCCCTTTTCTTAAATGGGATCCAAAAATCTGTCCAGCCCTATTAAATCCCGGGTTAGGCCAGACCGGCCCAACAGGCCTTGCCCATATTGAGAGCTCTAATGAATAGCATTGGAACAACAAAATTGTTTGATAATCAAAGTTTAATAAGGTATGTGAGCTTCTATTTAATGGATTACTATCATCTTTTGTTTTAGAATTTATTTCCTTGTGACATAGCTGTATTGCACGATTTAGAGTATCAAATAGGAAAACATTTTTTAGATGTCTAATAGTCCTTTATTTATAATAGTGGGGCCCTCACTACAATAAACAAGATCCTTTTGAAATGGCTCCATAGACACCATAGGATACTTAAACTCATTACTTGGATACCAAATTGTCACGACCCGAGAGTACACCCTTGACATGGCCGAAACTCGAAAATATCTACCCCTAAAGCGAACCCTCATCCTTGATGACTACAAGTATAAAACTAACTCAACCATACATAACCATTAAATTGAAAGAATTGTTTAATAACAGTTTACTGAATCTCAAAACTTCGTTTAATATACTGAGTACAAAGCATAAGTTCTAAATAAAATGTCTTTAATTGAAAACTCTACAAAACTATCCAACTAGGAAGCCTCTAATCTATGCAAGAAGAAGTGTTGTGATATGATCCAAGACTCCTCAAGAGAACTACTAGTAACAACTCATTAAAGTTGGAGTCCTCCAAAAGCAAGAAGGTCTTACTCAAAAGCTGGCGAGCAGAAGAAGTGATCTCAACGGACTCTTGTTGAGGATCCTAAGAACCAATATCTGCATCATTAAAAGATGTCGGTTGAATGAAATCAGTACATTGAATATACCAATATGTAATATAGTTGAACAACAAATAACTGAAAGAAAGAATGGTAATAGATATTATTGTACTCAACATGAATATAAAGAAAATAAAATATTTAAATAATTTAAAGCTTTACAAAATGCTTTCTCATCTCTAACATCAACATAATAAGTGATATATAAAAATACATTTTCACTATTTATATACTTGTAAGGAGTTTGTATGACTGGCAACCACTTATGATCCTAACAATTATACAACTCCTGTTGCACGTTGCAAGGGCCCAACTTATACCTTGTTTGGGGTATAAGATGATATCGTGAAAATGAATCCAAATATATCCCTTCTAAGAGGAGGTGAAGAGTCGCATTGTAACACATCAAAACTCAAAATGAATAAATTCATAGTTTTTTGAAAAATAGGTGGCAGTATTGACGTAACCACCTACGAACCATCGGTAGAACCATAGATTGTAGGTGAGGTTCCGTCGTTAAGGCCAAAATATTGATGTTGTCTGATCACACCCAGGTTTGACCACTATAGTTCGTGGATATACCTACGGACCATAGGAATGTCTGTAGGTGAGCTTAATCAACAAATTTGAGGGGATTGGTTGTTGAGTCAGCATTAAATGCTCATTCTTTAAGCAGAAAATAACTTAGGTGGCCCATCACCTATTAAACCAAAGATAAATTAATCCTCTTTCGTACTCCCCCATGTTTGAAAAAATCCCAGATATGAGTAAAAAAGTTATTCTCATTTTAATGAAGCCATGTAAGGCATACCAGGAACCACGACTGCAATCGACGGTTTGAGGTCTAAACGACGGTTCGTATGTCCCTCCATGGATGACCTATATAAACTTTTAAGTTAGGTTCATGTAGGTATTTTTCGAAGGTATTAGGGCTGTTAAATTATGTTGTTTAATGCCTAAACTATGTCGTTTTATCCAATATAAGCCAAATAACTTAGTAAGATTAGTCAGAAATCATCCACACTTTGAGCAAAAAGAAGAGAAATATTCGACCAAACCTCCCAAGAACAAGAAACATTGTTTTTTTAAATTTCAGCCCCAAAATCCAAAGGATTTCTTCATAAATTTCGTCTTCGGTTATGAGGGATTTTATTAGTTTATTCATTGTATCCTATAAGTCCCTAGATTTCAGGAAGTTTCCTAATTTTCCATATCTTGTTTAGACCTAGTGTTTCTAAGACCATAGATATTTAATGTGATTTATCTATTGTAGTATGATGAGTGCGAGATTCAGAATCATGTAGGACTTTGTTGTAGTAGTATTAATGTCTTCAAATTCCTATTTTGTTCTCTAAAGTGATGTTAAAGTGTTTATTTAAAACTACGAAAATTAAAAAGCAAGGCAAGGACATAACCAGCCAAAAAGAAACTGAAGAGCTGAAGAAGTGAAGAAAACGCAACCCTGGAGATCGCAACGACCACTCGGTTCACCGCCGAGTTCCTTATTCATCCCACCCAAATTTTTAGAATACCAGCTCGAGGTAAGAACCAAGTTTCTGGCAGAAACGGTCAGTCAGAAGATCATCGATAAGTTCTGTGATAACAAATTGTATCACCCAAAGTTATAGGATCTGAGATGCTGAAAGCCAATGCAAAATTGCGATGGAAGAGAACACTCGATGGATCACCAATCGGGTTGGCGTTGCGCAACTTAATCTACTAAGTGGACTTTAAATTTTAATTTTGGGAAACTATAAATAGAATTTTAAATGTAGTTTTGTGGAGTTGTCTCCCAGATATTACCATTCTCATTGTAGACTTAGAGTTTTCTCTTGATTTTTGTGTTCAAATTGTTTAATTTTGGAGGATTTTAAAAGTTGTTCTTTGAATTTAATAGTTGGAATTTTAAAGGATTGGAGACTCTTACCCACATCATGGATAGTGCATTAGGTAACCTTTTCTCTAATTTTATGATGTGTAGCTAAAACTCCAATTATTGGGGTGATGTTTATTTTTCGAATTCTCGTATGGGTATTTTTTGTTTGATAATGAAATTGTTGATTTAATCTTGGTGTAATCATTAGTTGAGTTTTAATTTATGAATTTTAGGTGCAAATGAAACTCTAATTTTAGCTTGTTGGAGAAAGATTTTTTGGGACCAAATCTTTTGACTAAAAATTTATGGGTATTGGGTTAATATGGTCTAAGTACGAGAGAGTGAATCTTAAACCTAATCCTACCCATGTAGTTCGAGAGAGTGGATGTGTTAAGGTCGCGGGCTTTTTATCTTGTTAATATTGTTGTTGTTTGAATGAAATATTTGAACCGTAATAGTTGTTTGAGTGAAAATTGTTTACACCTAAGCTCTTCGTTGAAACAGTTTTTTACTAAAATACCTAAACTATTCGTTGAGTTTTATACTAATTCACGATTCTTTACACCTAAGCCTGGCAAGGGGACGAGGACGGGACGGGACGGGGGACGGGGAAGGGTGATTTCGAGCGGGACCGGGATTGGGTGGATGAAAATAGGTCCCATCCTGTCCCACTATATATACGGGTGGGATGGAATTTGGGGGGACTGGATGGGGGATTTTTTTAAATTTTTCAAATACTTATTTATTTGTAATGAAATTATTTGTTTTTAGCTAATAAATTTTAAATTTAACTTTTAACTTTTAAATTTAAAATTAAATTTTCAAATTTGAAGTTTGAAATTTCAAATTTCAAGCTTCAATTTTCAAATTTCAAGTTTCAACTTTAAAGTATTAAAGTTCAAATTTGTATTTTAAATAATTTAAAGTAATGTAAACTTGAAATTTCAAATGTCAAGTTACAAGTTTCAAATTAAGTATTTTAAAGTTAGTTTAGTAATTAAGTATATATTTATTTGTATATATTAAAATTAAAATGAAACACAATAATTGTATAAAAAGAAACTTTAATAAACGTTAAAACCTTCAAATTTATTAAATAGAACTTAGAAGTTACAATTAACAAATATTAGTGGAGTAACTAATCTACAAAGCCACCTTCTAGGAAGGGTTTGATTTCAATAAGTTCTCATACGTAAAAATAATATTTGTTACAGATATTAGATGAGTAACTATTTTACGCAGTTACCTTCTAGGAAGGGTTCTGTTTTAATTATTTCTGTATGTAATCTAAAAATATCTGTTTTCTCCTTTCAATTTCATTTCTAATTGTCGCATCATATCGACGGTGAAATCCTCCGATGTTGGCAAACTTTCTCGAAACTCTTGTGACTCTAATTCATCAACACTGCATTCAATTTTCATTTTGATCCAACTTGCTTATTTTTTAGTTAACTTTGGCAAGTTATTATTCCTCCTATCGGCATTGACTTAGTCTCTACATAAAACCGTTGCTTCCAAACTGTCTTCCGCCAATGAATGTCTATGATCGCTAATTTGAAACCTTGCCGCACTGAAAGCAGCCTCCGATGCAACTGATGAAGTTTTAATAGCTAGAACATCACGAACCATTTTGCTCAAAGTTGGTAATGCATTGCTTCGCTTACTCCACCATCCTAATAAATCTTCATTGACATCTTTGATTTCCAATGCTTCTAAAGATTGATTAAGATATTCTTCAAAATCATCACGGTTAGTAGAATTAAGACCAAGAAAACCTCGCATATAAGTTGAAATTCGAACTTCAAAATCAATTTCTTGATTAGAAGTTTGACCAACTTCTCCGTCAATATTTTAAATATTTCTATATTTTTTATACAAAATTTTTGCTTCTACTTTTATTCTAGCCTTACACGTTTCACAATTTGAAATCTCTTCAGGTGAAATTTCTTAAGTTTCATAAAAAGTGTCAACAAGGCCCTGCACACCTCATAATTTATAATCAGGAGGAAGTAAAGTAGCAGTTAAATAAATTTGAGGAATAAGAAAAAATATTTTTTTTATTTTTCAACTATACCTTCAATTGCATCTTTAAATTTATTTATTTTTTTATATTTAGAAAATTGAATTGTAAGAGCACAAACATTTATTAATACTGATGAAATAGTATGATAATAAATTCCAGAAAAAATGGTTGTTGCATCATAAAAAAGCCTTAAAAGTTGTAATAGTTCTTTAGTTTCTTCTCAATCTTCATCACAAATTCTATCTAATGGGTCAGCATTATGAGAATTAAACACCATTTGTATGGGTGTTCTGTATTTGTAAGCAACTGAAAGCATTTTGTAAAAGGAATTCCATCTTGTTTTAACATGTTTTGGAATTTTTCTAGGCGGCAATTCACATAGTAAACAACGCTCATTAAATTCCCTAATTCTAGAAGAACTGTTAGTAGCAAAAATTCAGGCAACAGCATAGTCAATTTCCATGCAACCGCATTTAAATAATGAAATACCCTCTTGTACAACTAGATTTAATATATGTGCAACACATCTAACATGAAAAACATTATCGTCAATTGGACATAATCTAACTTTTAACATTTTAGCAGTGTTTGTATTATTAGATGCATTATCTAATGCGACAGACATCACTTTATCTATAACCATGTAATAATCTAAAACACCTCTATAATTCGGATTATAGGTTTGTTGAATATATTCAATAAAATCGGGATTTGAAGGAAAACTACAAGGCAAACCACAAACAGCAACCATTTTAGCTAAATTTTCGCGATCTAATTCCTGATTATATTTTCGTTGTGTTATTGGACCACCGGGTTAGAAGGATATAATGTTCCTTGAACCATGTTAGAAGCCCCTATCAATGCAATACCGATAATATCAAATTCATCAATTGAATTTCTTTTTTTCTATTGGCTAATGTTTTAGCTTCTTTATATTGAATCGGCACACAAAATAACAAATGTCTATTTAATCCCCCCGTCCCACCTTGACCCACACCTTGTTTATGTTTAAAAGCTTTCTTACACTTAATAAAAATAGAAACACTATTTTCTTTATTCAAAGTCATAAATTGCCACACAATAGAAGTTTTAGGGCGTTAATACTTCACCTTCTCCCTTGTGGGAGGTATAAGTGGTGGACGTCCACAATTTTTCTCCGATGGATTTATATCTTCATTTGGATCTTCTGTCACCGGACTAGTAGGTGTATCATCTAAATCATCTTCTTCCACTTCAACTTCTACTTATTCACCTGAATTTTTATCAACATAAGTATTAATATTACCATAACGTCGTTCTAAACATTCGTGATCGAGTTGAACATTTGGATAAATATCATAAGGAGTATCATCAACATAAGTAGAATTATTTGTATTAAATCTCACTCTGCACATTGATATAGATGAAGTACTACCACTTTTACTACTCTTTTTTTCTTTACCATTTTTTTACCAAAATTAAATATTTTAAATGTCACGACCCAAAACCGGGGCCGCGACTGGCACCCACATTTACCCTCCTATGTGAGCGAACCAACCCATATGAACCTTAACATTTCAATGTATAACAATAGAAAATAATGCGGAAGACTTAAACTCGTAAATAAAACAATTCAAACTATTATTACTATCCCCAAAATCTGGAAGTCATCATCACAAGAACATCTATCTCAAATTACTAAACTAAGAATGTCTAAGAAGC
>CM064973.1:31014847-31097559 GCA_032847665.1 Solanum chilense | reverse complement strand
CATTGTATATAAAGTGTAATATATATAATAATAACACAAAAAATAAAGAAGAAAAATAAAAAATAAATATTATGAAACGAATGTACCAAAAGTCTGCTTTAATAGCAGACGTTAAACCGATTCATGAAGCTTGTGATTTGTTGTAACTTGTAATTTGAAACACCAAGTCTCCAATCAATTCTTGATAAAAAATATGATTTAATTCTATATATTGATATAATATGAAAATTTAGAATTTAAAATTGAAATATATGGAATTATGGATTATAAGAATATGAGAATTAAAATCGAATAGAAATTAAGATTGACACTTGAGAGATTGAGAGTTGAGAGGATATAGAAAATTAGAAGAGAGAAATGAGAATAGATGATTTTGTAAGAAACAGTGAGGGATAGAGGGGTATTTATAATATTAAAATTGGGTTAAAGTGTAATTATTAAAACTTGAGGGTTTAGATTAAAGTTTTAAAAGTAGGGGGTGGTAGGGGGTTTTTGGGAAGTGAAAAACGGTAAAAAAAGCCGTTTGGGGGCCCACTAGCCGTTTCCCCAACGGCTAGTACTGGTAATATTTTCAAATTTTATTTAAAAAAATTGGGAGGATTCAGTGAATCGGCCAGTTCAACCGGGCCAGGTCGACAGGGACCCAGGGGTTAAGCGGCCCCTGACTTGTCCCCTCATCCCCCACCCCCTAAATCCCGCTACACTAGTGAAGGCGGGCCAGGCCGGGACGTGGACCGGGGCGGGGCGTGGACCGAGGCGGATGCGGTCCAGGGTGGGATATCCCGGTCCCCCTGCCACCCCTATATACACATAGAATTGGATGAGATGTTTTTGAAACTCTTCTCGGAATGGTGTCGTTGCCGGGGAATGGTGTTGTTTGAAATTTTTTTATTGAAGTTAATTAATGATTTCTTTGATAGTTGAATTGACTATATTTGTTTTTGTTTTAAGCAGAAGTAGACATTAGTGTAAACGGGAGTAACGCTATCCAAGTGGGCCACCAAGACGGCATTGGAAATCTGAACGATGTGAATGACCCAATTCAATTGGGTTGCGTTTGTGCAATTCATCTACCTCCGGCTAAAGGAAATGTTGTCTTCCACATCACTAGCACAACGCTTCAGCTCCTACAACTTATTAGATTACTCGGGGGGGCTGGCTCATGAGAATCCCCATGAGCATATTGGGAACTTTGTGGATGTTTGTGGTCCGCTCTCATTTACGAAAATGTCACAAGATTCAATCCGTGTAAGGTTATTTCAATTATCTTTAATAGGTGAAGTTACTAAATAGTTTACTGACTTACCAAAGGACTCCATCACATATTGGGATGAGCATACCACAACTTTCCAAGTGAGATTCTTCATTTGTCTTATATTGTATACATCATCGGAGGAAAATGACAATTCACGAGGGACCATGTCATAAAAAACAAAGACTAAGGTCAAGGTGAACGGCAAAAGTTTCATTTTGTAATGGGGTGATTACCTGCTTTTCTTCTTAAAATAACGATAAGGTACTTGATAATTTATTTATTTATTTTAAAAAATAGTAAAAACATGATGACAAAAGAAAAAAGAAATTAAAATTATGTTTCTTCCTTATTATTTGGTGTACATTAATCTCTTAATACTTTACTAAAGAAGCAAATGTCAACCCCAAAGATTTAAATATCTCCAGCGTTATGAGATCAATGAATTTTTCCATATCCTTTTTCAAATAATTCTTCCAATCGTCAATTTCTTCTTTTGAAAAAAAAATAGACTCTTGCTTATTCCTGGCAAGGTTTCTCGCAATTTCTCACTCTTATTCACCTCAAAATCGCTCAAACTTTTGAAATTACTGAATGACACAATATTTTGAGGTACACCTCACTCTGTTCCTCATTAGAGAAGTGTTTGTCCATGAAATCAACCGACTTCTTTACACAACCCAACATGTCCTCCTTCAAATCTTCGTACTTAAAGAAGAAAACTCTCTCGGGACTCTCAACACTTGCTTTCCAGTATCCCAATACGTGATCCTAGAAAGGTCCATATGTGGGTTTTCCTTGGCAAAACCACTAAAATGCTTTATCGAGTGTAACTACCGATGCTTTAGTACTTTATTTAGCTTTGATCTTTTGTGTTAACTGCCACTGAGAAACAAATGTATCTTTTTATTATGTACATATGCAAATGATCTTGTAATTATCTGATTCTAATATAGATTTTTGTAAGAGGATGTAAGGTAGATGAGTGGATAATAATGACAACTTCTCATCTACAAATTCAGGATTAGAGAGAAAAGAAAATTCCATGAAAGGTATGCAACCATGGGGTAAATTATGTTAGGCTATTGCCCATGTTCCAGCCAAAGGCCTATGGCCTAATCCTACTTGGAAAAGGATTGGAATTATTCTCTCAATACCATCCTCTATTTATAGAGTTGTGCTTTTCCTTACAAAGCCAAAATCAACTACAAATAGGATTACCATTCCAATCCTTTTCCTAATAGAATTGGAGACCAAATAAAGAGAATAATTCCAATCCTTTTCCAAGTAGGATTAGGCCATGGGCCTTTGGCTGGAATATGGGCAATAGCCCAACAAACTCCCCCTCCATCCAAGGGGCCAAATGGACTTCAAGTGGAGGATCTCTTGACAGGCTTCCTACCTGCCACACTTCTACAAAACTCATGATTGTCTACGATGAGTTCTTTCCACTTATCTCTATGAGTATCTAACATGACTTCATCATAACCTTCAGGTTCTCCCATATTAGTCAATAGAATATACTCATCATGAGAATAACGTATTGAGCTTCTCTTCTCTCTAGTAGATCTTCTATAAGAGGTTTCTAGCGCATCCGAAGCGGTCATCCCAACATGAGTTGGTTGATTGTCAACCATAACATCATCAATAGGAACAAATATATGTTCTACACTCTCATCATTACCTTGGGTTCCCTCATGTGCAAAAGATGTATCAATAATAGGAATCGGATTAACATCAACTAAGCTCTCATCAGTATGAGAATCTAGTTTCTCAGTCTTGTCAATATCTTCAATAGTTTGATCTTCAAAGAACACAACATCACGACTTCTAATGAGTTTCTTATCAATTGGATCATAAAAGCGATATCCAAAATTATCTTGACCATAACCAATGAAGATACATTGCTTAGTTTTAACATCCAATTTCGACCTCTCATCTTTTGGAACATGCACACAAGCTTTACACCCAAACACTTTCAAGTGATCATAAGAAACATCCTTATCAAACCAAAATCTCTTTGGAACATCAGCATCCAAAGCAACAACAGGAGACAAATTGATAACATAAGCAACAGTGTTAAGTGCTTCAGCCCAAAAAGAATTTGGAAGTTTAGCCTCTGAAAGCACACATCTAACTCTCTCAACGAAAGTTCTGTTCATCCTTTCTGTCAAACCATTTAATTGAGGAGTCTTTGGAGGAGTCTTCTGATGATGAATTCCTTGCGATTTGCAGTAATTATCAAAGGGACCAATATACTCACCTCCATTATCAGTGCGAATACATTTTAATTTCTTTCCCGTTTGTCTCTCAGATAAGGCTTGAAACTGTTTAAACACATCAAGCACTTGATCTTTGGATTTTAAAGGATATAACCAAATCTTGCGAGAATGATCATCAATGAAAGTAACAAAGTAAAGTGCACCACCTTTTTACTTCACTTTGAAAGGACCACACAAATCTGAGTGTACTAGCTCCAATAGCTCAGACTTTCTTGAAGGAGGATGACTGTGAAAAGAAACTTTTTTCTGTTTCCCTGCTAAGCAATGAACACATCTTTTCACCTTTTATTGTTTCATACAAGCAAACAAATTATTCTTAGCCAAACATGTGATCCCCCTCTCGCTCATATGACTAAGCCTCTTGTGCCACAATTCTGATAAAGTCTCGCTCTCCACCAAATTTATAGAGTCACCAAGAATCGATCCTTGTGTCACGTATAAATTTGAATGTTTTCTTCCTCGAGCTAAAATCAGTGAGCCTTTGGTGAGCTTCCATTGTCCATTGCACAAGTCATTATGATATCCATCATCATCTAGTTGTCCTACAGAGATCAAATTTAAGGGAATGTCTGGAGCATACTTGACATTTTGAAGAACCAACGTTGAACCGGTATTGGTTTTCAAACAAACAGTGCCAACACCAAACACCTTAACCTCACCAGCATTACCCATCTTTAACACCTCAGAGTTAACAGAAGTATAAGATGAAAAGAAGTTTTTTCTTGGTGTGACATGTGATGTTGCTCCAGAATCTACTATCCAACTTGTATCTTGAGATACAAAATTGATGACATCTTTATCACAAGCGAAAAGAAGGTCATCTTGGACAACAGCAACAACATTATTTTCATTGTTTTCTTACTTCTTCCCTTTATTAAGATATTGCTTCAATTGTTTACAAAATATTTTAATATGTTTCCACAATGATAACATATAATATTTGGATTCTTGAATTTTGACTTGCTTCTGCTTTTACCTCTACTCCTCGGATCTCTTGTCTTATGTCTCCCTCGATCTTCTGTATATAGAAAATCTGAATGTGAAGATGTGTCTTAAGATTTTCTTCTAACCTCTTCATTCAACACACTACTATTTGCATATTCCATAGTTACCTTTCCACCAGTGGCAGAATTTGTTAAAGAAACACGAAAAGTTTCCCAAGAATCCGGTAGAGCATTAAGAAGCCAAAGTCCTTGTATTTCATCATCAAAATTCACACCCATTCCTGATAGTTGATCAAGAATACCCTGAAAATCATTTATATGATCAAGAATAGGACTGCCCTCCTTATATTTAAAGGTCATCAATTGTTTTAACAAGAACAACTTGCTATTGCCAGTTTTTGAAGTGTAAAGCGTCTCCAACTTTTCCCACAATGTTTTATCATGTGTCTGATTCACAATATGGTTGCAAACATTATCTTCAACCCATTGTCTTATATATCCACATACTTGTTGGTGCTCAAATTCCCAATTTTAATCGGTCACATTCTCGGGTTTATGAGCAGAAAAAACCGGAAGATGCATCTTCTTCACGAACAATAGATCTTTCATCTTGCTTTTCCATATGTTGTAGTTTCTTCCGTTTAGGCATACCATCTTTCTCATATTCCCCTCCATATAAATAACCTTAGCTCTGATACCAGTTGTTGTGGCGAAAAGATGAAACTGAAAGTCTAACAATAAAGAACACCAAGTTTAACGTGGAAAAACCCTTCAAACCGAAGGTAAACACCACGGGATCGACAAGATCCAAATTGCTTCACTATAACAATAAGAGGGTTACAAATATTCTTCTAATGGCTACACAACAAGTGCCAAAAGAGAACAAACAATAGTTACACCAACAAAAGATAAATAGAAAGAAATTATTGAGTAAAGGTCTGTTTGCAAGATCTTTATGTCTAGTCATAATGGAAAAGGTTAAGGCTTTAAGACAAGTGATGCCTGTTTTTGGAGCACTGTAGAGGAAAATATCAGAGGGTTGTGCTTTGAAATTTTGATGCATACTAAAGATGATTCTGAGAAAGATATATTGTGTTAAAAGCCTTCATATTGACAACAATCAAAATTTGGATAATCAGACTCTCGTTTGCCATGTATTAGTATCATCTCGCTCTATTGTTTGCGTGTTCCATTGAATATTTATAATCCATAATTCTCAGATAAGAGGCTAGTTTTTGAAGGGAAAGTAGAGGAAATCATTTTTCCGAGAGTATGAAAATGATTTAAAAAACAGGAACCAATTGCCTATTGATACACAGAGGAGAATTTTGTAAGCATATTGCAAATGGTCAATTAATCAATTAGGGACCATGTCATCAAAACTAAAAACTAAGTTAGATAATTATGCAACTATTATGGAAATGACAATCATATTAAAGTTTCTTTTTGACTTAGTTAATGCTAAAGATTTGGTTAGATATTGCTACTGTTATGCATTTGATTTTTGAGAAATAAAACATGAAATTATAGGGGATCGTCTGCAAAATATTTTGTGAGGTCATTAAATGTCAAGTATCCAATATTATGATGTCACGTTTGTTCTTTATAGGTAAAAACTGCTTTGTAGCCTGTTTGGCAGGAAAATACAACGGCAAAAGACAATTAAATTTAAGAGGCCTTGCAATTTTCTGATGTTAGGTAGCTGCTGCTATAAGAGCTCAAAATTCAAGCATTCAACGATTCTAGCCATGTTTCTGCAAAATCTTTTATATAGTATTGTTGGGATAAGCATTGTTTTGATAAATGATGAAATGCATGGAACACGTTGGCAAAGTCATCTCACGAGAAACTATTTTGACAAGACCTTCTATTTTATAAAAGAGTTCCATTGCAAGAAGAACTCTAAATAAAATAAACTTATGGAACAAAAGAAGAGTCACTGAAAGAGTAGAATACTTCAGAAAGCAAAAGCGTAAAACGGAGAAGAGGCTTCCATTATACTTGCACACTTATATAGAAAACCAATTGAGTGATTAATTTCCGAAGTGTTGCTGATCATAGCATATAGAAGAACAGATCTAGGAAGTTTTCTTAGTATTTGTTATTTTAATATTTTCTAGATCAGTGATTTATAAACTGAGATTAGGTTCTTCGTTTTCAAGTTTAGGGAAACTTGAAGACACTGGGAACACATACCTTGGAGGTGTGTGGTAGAATTGAGATTAAGTTGTTAATCTTCAGGTTAAGATAATTTTTTTTAATATCGTTTGTTGGTTGAGGCTCGTAGTTATTAAGTGAAGTTGGGGTAAATTCTGTTGAGGTACATGACGTGATTTTTACACCTTTTGAGCCGGGTGTTTCCACATAAAAATTGTGTCCATACTTAATGGCCTTTACATCTTCTTGAAATACGTTAGGCAATTTGATTCACTTAAGTAAAGTCGGATAAACGTAAAACAATTAAGGTCGTGTAGACTAACAAGTATAATCTACTTTATAGCCATGTTTGAATTTTTAAATTTTATTAGGTTATTTTGTTGATGAAATTATTTAGCCTTTTTGAATTTTTGTTATTCAGATTATCAATTTTTCACTTTAAAGCCCTTTATGCTTAATAAATTCAATGAGAGCCTTGTTTTGCAGCACCGTCATTTATAAAACCAACAGTATAACAGAGGAAATATGCTTGCGCTGACCACGAGCCCAAGGAGCTTGTTATTGTTATAAGTTAACACGGATAATGTTTCTTTACAGATATAGAATCTTTGAAAAAGACTTTCTTTCATAAGAAAAATATAGCATCTTTTGGATCTGATCCTACACTGCTGCTCAAGACATAAGTGGATTGACTCTATTACATAAGTTAATTTCTAATTTTAGTCTCACATCATGAGATAAGTACACAATTATTATTGTCGGCCCAAATCCTCGCTAATTTATCTTTATGATGCTTCCTCTATCTCTCTCAATAAAGCGTTGTATCCATACAAAAAAGGTGCTAGTCATTTTTATTTCCGTGAAACAAAATTCATTCAATCTGCATTTTATAAGAATGAGTTGTATAATGCAGAATAACTTGTTTATGTAATAACTATTTGATACATCAACAAATTGAGCCAACATGTGCATTTTTTCGTGTCAAATGTGAGTTATTCACATCCACAATATGACTGCATCTCTTATTGCATTCATTCAATCTGCATTTTATAAGAATGATTGCATCTCTTATTGAATCTGCTAACTTTATTGGACCTAATGTTTCAGAGCAGGGAGTCTTTATTAAAGGAAACAAACTAATGATACATATTTAGATGCATAGTCACTCAGTTTATTATATTCATGTCTTCATTGTTATCCCATCCTTTGAAGTAGTGTAGAATTTCTGTTAGTTTGCTTCTAAATGAAGCTTTTCAAATGTCTTGTTATTACTTGTAAACAGTAAACAACAGTGCGCTAATTTAATGTTCATGCAACTGAGTAACTCCTATCTGTGGTTGTCTATGAAGCTAGAAAAGAGGATTGAAATTCTACTACCAGTTTCTCGTAAAGTCTAGGCAAAATTGTTATTCAACTGAACATCTCAAACTTCGATGGCATGAATACATTTCGGGAGGAAGGTAGAATAATGTAATTGTGAATGTGCAACAATGGTACATCCCATAGACAACAAACTTTATTTCATGTCATTGATAGACTTAATTATTATATGGATGTCATAGACAACATTCAGGCAGAATTGAAGTAATACTAACATAAATATTATTGTAATGTCCTTTTAATTTCATAATCTGTGAAAGACAAGAACAGGCAATCCCCCATCAATATGAAGATTAATCATTGTTCTGTAGTTGAAAGTCTTCTTGTCATCTCTTAACCTGAAAATGATGTAATGTAACAACAAAGCAGATAATATCTTCATTTGCCTATTGGCAAACTCCTTCCCCAAGCAGATCGTTGGCCCTGCCTGTTTTATCAGCAAAAGAATAGGCTTAGTGACTTATAATAATATAGTATACATGCACTAGACAAAGTAAATGTAGAATCACATTCAAGGCTCCAAGAAATGATAATTAAAGCTTATAATGTGGTTTGACAAACCTGGAAAGCTGTAAATTTGAAGGGTTCTCAGGCCTGAAGAAACCATCCCCATCGATCCATCTCTCTGGTTTATATTCTTCTGCATCATCATCCCATATAAATTTCATTCTTCCCATTGCGTATGATTAGTAAGTCACTATGTCCCCTTTGTTCACATTCAAACCATGTAGTAAGGTGCCATCCGAAAAAACATATTTTTCCATTCTGCAATAAGAAGAAAAAAAAAATAACTTTAAAGCATACATCTACTTGCCCGCTGATGTATACATTAAAAAAAATTATTTATTACCATAGGAAGTGCGGCATAGAATCTAAGAGTCTCAGTCAGTGCTTCATGAAGATATTGCATGTTTTCAAAGGCATCTTCACTTACATTTGCAGCAAAATCCATTACGTTTGTTGCATCTAGTTTTTCATTTGTTGCTTCTTTTATATCATGTGCTACTTTCTCCTGTACATGAGGATATTTGCATAGCACATATATGAACCAAGAAAGGTGGTTGTTGTTGTATCTTTGCCTGCTATTATGAAGTTCAATATTATATCACACAAATACTTTGAATATGTTCCAGCTATTTGCAGAAACCTTGTCAAAATGTCTTCTTTCTTCTATTGAAACTGGAAAAAGATTATAATGTCTAATTAGCATTTGTCCGCATTAATAAATGTAGTAGATATGATGCGATTAACCTACAGATAGATCAGCTTTTGGTCTACTCATCTGATCAGTTTTTCTGTGGATCAGCTTATAAACAAAATCATCATAGTTCTTATATTGTCTCTTAACTTGGCTTCTGATCCGATATTTAGAAATCTTTTCATCTTTCATAAGATATCAGCAAATTTCCAAAGTGTCAGTGCACCCGCTTTGTCAAATGCATTGATAATTTGTTTTGCCTTTATCATTTGAACCACACATGTTGTCTAGCTCAACTTCGAAGGCAACTCCTAATATAGAATCTAGAATTGCTTTCATGAACTGAAAGAGTTGGTTTTGGTTCTTGTGGAATCAAACTAAATGGAAGATGAATTAATATGAATATTTGGTAGGAAGATAATTAGTACACAATACAAGTCAAAGATTGTATCTTTGTAGGTGAAAGTTAGGCAAACCATAATATGGTTTGCTATCTTAACCTTGACAATTTTGACACATAGTGATGTCATGGATGACATCAATAGGATGAATTTATTCCTATAAATAGGTAGCTCTTAATTCATATTCAAATCATCCTTTCACTTGCCTTCTCACCTTCTAAGGCATTGTGTTCTCTCTCTTGTAGTATTTCACTTATATTCTTTGTATAGTGAAATAAATATTGGTGCAGTTGTTCTTTGGTGGACGTAGGATCATTTTGATCCGAACCACGCTAAATATTGTTGTTCTTCCTTGTTCTTTAGTTTCACGTTTTCCGCTAACAATTGGTATCAGAGCAAGGTTCTGTCTGAGTATGCTCTGTGGTTGCAGCACAGTCTGAACTTCCACATGAGAAAAGATTACTTTGGTTTTCTGTAGTTCCAAATACATTGTAGTAGAAAAGGAAGAACAAGTAAAAAAAAATAAAAAAAAATGAGTTCCATGAAGTTTGAAATTGATAGATTTAGTGGGCGCAACAACTTCAATATCTGGAAAATCCAGATGATAGCGTTACTGCAGAGGGAAGGTTCAATCCATGCTATTGACGGAAAGTACCCCGATAAGATATCGGATTCCAACAAGGAAAAGATTGAAGGAGATGCATTGAGTGCAATCCAACTGTCCCTTGCAGCTAAAGTACTTTGTGAAGTGAATACAAGTACCGAAGAGACGGCCAAAGAGTTATGGGAAAAGCTGGAAGGGCTTTACCAGGACCAGTCAGTGACAATAAGGATGTTGTTACAACGACGTCTTCATACATTTAAGATGGATTCAGGTACTTTGTTGCAAGACCATCTAGATGCGTTCAATAAACTTGTGATGGACTTACAAACTGCTGGAATTAAAAAGGACGAGGAGACACTTGCATGTTCTTTACTATTTTCATTGACTTCAAAATATCGTGATATTGAGAATTCAATGATGTATAGCAAACAACCTATTAAACTTGAGCAAGTGCGGCAAGCACTAAACTCTTGTGATGTGCGGATGCATTTTGAAGGAGACAAAAGTGACGAAGCTAGTGGACTCTTTGTAAGAGGTCGTACTAGCCAAAAGGGAAGGAGCAAATTGAAGTACAGATCAAAGTCTCGTGTGAACAAAAAGAATGCGGAGTGTTGGGGCTGTCACAAGAAGGGGCACTTTGAACGAGATTGCCCTATGTCGAAGTCCAAAGAAAAGGCGAGTGCATCCATTGTTGAGAAAGTACATGATAATGATGATGATTATGTACTAACAACATCATGCAATAATGGAGTCTATGACAACAAATGGATCTTAGACTCTGGTTGTACTCTGCATATGACATTCCGAAAAGATTGGTTCAGCAGCTATGAAACAAGCAGAGGAACTGTATTAATGGGCAATAATGCAACTTGTAAAATAGTTGGCATTGGTTCAGTTCATGTTCGCTGCCATGATGGAATCATGAGGACTATTACAGAAGTCCGTCATGTTCCTGATCTAAAGAAGAATTTGATCTCCCTGGGTACTTTAGATAAACAAGGCTATAAGTACATGAGTGAAGGAGGAACTATGAAAGTGACTAAAGGGTCTTTAGTCATGTTGAAGGCCAAGCTGGAGGATGGCCTCTACACACTTGCGGGAAGCACCATTATTGGCTCTGTAAATGCATCTACAGTGCAGTTATCTAATGATGACAAGGCAAAATTATGGCACATGAGACTAGGCCATATGAGCGCACGAGGATTGGAGATGTTGAGCAACCGCAACCTTTTGAATGGTGAGAAGATCAGCACACTTGAATTTTGTGAGCACTGCGTCTTAGGGAAGCAGAAAAAGGTCAGCTTCAGCACTGGCAAGCACAAGACGGAGGGGTGCTAGACTACATCCATTCAGATTTATGGGGTCCCTCTAAGCTTCCATCAAAGGGAGGAAAGAGGTATCTTCTCACATTCATTGATGATTTTTCACGAAAGGTTTGGGTGCGTTTCCTGAAGACAAAAGGTGATGCTTTTGAAGCATTTAAAGAGTGGAAGATTTTGGTTGAAAATCAAATGGAGAGGAAAATCAAGTATCTTCGCACGGACAATGGCTTGGAGTTTTGCAGTGAAGAGTTCAATGATTTCTGCAAGGTTCATGGGATCGCAAGGCATAAGACGGTCAGGCACACACCACAGCAGAATGGAGTTGCCGAGAGAATGAACAGAACTCTTCTTGAGAAGGCTCGTTGTATGCTCTTACAAGCTAAGATGTCCAAAGTATTTTGGGCTGAAGCAGTTCATACTGCTTCTCATATTGTCAATCGGTCTCCAGCATCAGCGATTGACTTTAAGACTCCGAATGAGGTCTGGTCAGGTGAACCCTCTAACTATTCATACTTGCGAATATTTGGGTGTCCAACTTATTATCATGTTAATGAAGGTAAGCTTGAACCAAGGGCTAAAAAGGCCATATTCGTAGGGTATGTTGATGGAGTAAAAGGGTACAAACTATGGTGTTTGTCTTTACTCAAATTTGTAGTTAGTAGAGATGTTACCTTTGATGAATCCTCTATACTTGATCCTCGTAAAGTTTCTGTGGAGTTATCTAGAAACGAGAACAACGAGCAGGTGGAGCTACCGGTGGAGCTTACCAAGAAACGGGATCAAGAGACTCAAAGTGATGAGTCAAAAGATGCAGAAGAACTTGCTTCCAATGAACCATACACAATTGCGAAGGAAAGGGACAAAAGGCGGATACGGAAACCGGAACGTCTTATAGAGCAAGAAAATCTGATTGCACAAGCGTTCGTAGCTGCAGAAGAAGAGATTAAGGATCTCGAGCCCTCTTCGTATATTGAAGCAACTTCTTGCAAAGATGCTGCACAATGGCAGTTGGCCATGATGGAAGAGATGGAGTCTCTTCACAGAAATGAGACATGGGTCTTAGTTAAAAGGCCAAAGGGGATGAGGACAGTTGGATGCAAATGGGTCTACAGAAAGAAAGAAGGTATTCCAGAAGTGGAAGCTGCTAGGTTCAAGGCGAGATTGGTTGCAAAGGGTTTCAGTCAGAAGGAGGGAATTGACTACAATGAGATCTTTTCTCCAGTCGTGAAACATAGCTCAATTCGCGTGCTGCTAGCATTGGTTGCACAATTTGATTTAGAGCTTCAACAGCTTGATGTCAAAACTGCTTTTTTACATGGTGATCTAGAAGAGACAATCTATATGGATCAGCCTGAAGGTTTCCTAGCTGAAGGAAAAGAAGACCATGTATGCCAACTGAAGAAGTCTTTGTATGGTTTGAAGCAATCCCCTAGACAGTGGTACAAGAGGTTTGATGCATTCATGACTACACATGGATTTTCGAGGAGTGCATTTGATAGTTGTGTGTATCACAAGAAGATGTCTGGTAACTCTATGATTTATCTTTTGTTGTATGTTGATGATATGCTTATTGCTGCTAACAACATCACAGAGATAAATATTTTGAAGAAACTGTTGAGCAAGGAATTTGACATGAAGGATCTAGGAGTTGCAAAGAAAATCCTTGGAATGGAAATTTCAAGAGAAAATGGTGTTGTACATCTTTCTCAGAAGAGGTACATCCGAAAAGTTCTTGAAAGATTCAATATGGATATGAGCAAGCCTGTAAGTACACCTTTAGCTTCTCATTTCAAGCTTTCAGAGTTACAAATGCCTCAATCTATGGATGAGGTGGAGCATATGTCAAAGGTTCCTTATGCGAGTGCAGTTGGTAGCATTATGTATGCTATGGTATGCACACGTCCAGATATTGCCCAATCTGTAAGTGTAGTAAGCAAGTACATGGCAAATCCAGGAAAAAGGCATTGGGAAGCTGTCAAGTGGATATTGAGATATCTCAAAGGAGCTCCTGATGTTGGCCTAACCTTTCGGAAAAGTGAAGGTATTTCAATTCTCGGTTATGTTGATTCTGACTATGCAGGGGATCTTGATCGAATGAGGTCCACAACTGGATACATCTTTACTCTCGTTGGCAGTGCCGTTAGTTGGAAATCGACTTTACAGTCGATTGTCGCTTTGTCTACAACAGTGGCAGAATATATGGCAGCAACGGAGGCAGTGAAAGAAGCTATCTGGTTGAAAGGTTTGGTGGAAGAATTGAGTTCAGCTCAGCTTAAATCAATTCTAAAATGTGATAGTCAAAGTGTTATTCATTTGATTAAAAAATCAAAGATTTCATGAGCGCACCAAACACATTGATGTCAGATTTCATTTTATTCGAGATGTCGTAGAAAAGGGAGCTATCAAGGTTGAGAAGGTTATCACAGACGATAACGCTGCAGACATGTTGACCAAAATAGTCCCGCTTGCCAAGTTTGCACACTGCAAGGACTTGGCGGGAGTATGCATCAATTGATGCAACTCTAAGAGAACAACTGCTAGGTGGAGCTGGTATGTTCAACAAAGGTTTGACTCTTCTTGTTTCTTACAATGGGATTGCCCAGTAAGCTTAGAAGTTTTGGCCGGAGTTGTTTATACACATGCTTGGAACACAAACCAAGGTGGAGATTGAAAGAGTTGGTTTTGGTTCTTGTGGAATCAAACTAAATGGAAGATGAATTAATATGAATATTTGGTAGGAAGATAATTAGTACAAAATACAAGTCAAAGATTGTATCTTGGTAGGTGAAAGTTAGGCAAACCATAATATGGTTTGCTATCTTAACCTTGATAATTTTGACACATAGTGATGTCATGGATGACATCAATAGGATGAATTTATTCCTATAAATAGGTAGCTCTTAATTCATTTTCAAATCATCCTTTCACTTGCCTTCTCACCTTCTAAGGCATTGTGTTCTCTCTCTTGTAATATTTCACTTATATTCTTTGTATAGTGAAATAAATATTGGTGCAGTTGTTCTTTGGTGGACGTAGGATCATTTTGATCCGTGTTGGGAATTAAACACACAACACACACAAATAATCTAGAGAAAAGAGAAACGGAATGCAAACGGGACACACAAGAATTTAACGTGGTTCGGTTTCCCTACTCCACGACTGTAACAGGAGGATTTTATTTCACTTGTGCTGCCCAAGAATTACAAATACAAGGATCATATTTATAGGAAAACCAAATGGTTAACCTAGGGTTTCAGTAATGGGTCGGGCCGGCTCACAAGCCTCCACAAAGCCCAACAATCTCCCACTTGGAGGCTTGAAGAATTTCAACTGTCATCCACTTAGAACACTTGTATGTCTAGTAATCTTTTTCAACTCTCTCCTGCTACAGCGGCCTTCTCATCAGTCAACTGAAAGGCCCGTTGAAGCTCCCCGAAGCTTCAACACATCAGTCACGGCTGAAACTGCCCTTGACTCGTCCTCGGTCCCTACCGGCTCCCACTTGAGACACGAACTGCCGGATCCTAGAACTCCCTGAGAACAAACACTCTCCATACTCAGCAAGATATTTTCTGGAGACGTATCAACAGCTGGAATACTGGTTCTCTTGACCCACTGTCTTCTAGGAGCCTTGGCTGAAGCACGGCCGGTGCTCCCACTGCCACAAACGCCTCTGACTGATCTTCCTGAACCTTTCCTTGCTCGTTCATCCTGAATCTGACCTGTGGCTCTGGGTTTCTTTCTTGCAAAGACAACCTTCTTCTGCCCACGAGATTCTGTGAACCGGACTTTGTTTTTCTTCTGAACTGGGACGGTCACTCCCTCAGACGGTAATCCGACAATATACAACGATCCTCTTTTTGTTCCACGAGCCATGACAAGATTGCCCCTCACGACCTTCCACTGCCCATTTCCGAACTTCACATGATGTCCCTGTTCATCCAACTGCCTAACAGAAATCAAACTTTTCGTCAAGCTTGGAACAACTCTGACATCCTTCAAGGTCCAGAAACCGACTGGCGTCTTCAGCACCATGTCACCCATGCCCGTAACATCAAGAGCTCTATCGTCTGCAAGCCTTACCTTTCCAAAGTCTCCAATAACCAGATTCTGCAGTGCTTCACTGCTGTGGGTAGCGTGAAAAGAAGCACCAGAATCCATGACCCAGGAATCCACATTGCTCTCCGCGCAACAGATAAACAAATCCTCGTCGGCGCTGTCTTTTGCAATGTTGACTTGTTTGTCTTTCTGGCATTGATTCCTGAAATGCCCCACCTCCTTGCAGTTCCAACATGTTACACCTGAGCCATCCCGAGCCTTCGACTGACTCATTCTTCGGTTCCTGCTCCCACTACCTCTGTTATTTCCTCTGCCTCTGACGACGTTTAGCATATCACCTGATGATTCTCCAGAACTCCTTCTTCTGACATCCTCGCCAAGAACGAGATCACGAATCTTCTCAAAGGTGAATCCATTAGGTCCCACTGAACTGGCAACTGCTGTAACCGTTCCGGACCAACTGTCAGGCAATGATGATAACAGTAGTAAAGCTTGAACTTCATCATCGAACTTAATGCCAACTGACAAAAGTCTGGCTAAGATCGAATTCAATGAGTTGATGTGCTCGGTAACTGAACTGCCTTCCTTCATCTTTGTGTTCACCAACTCTCTAATCAGAAAAATTTTGTTTGCTGCAGATGGCTTCTCGTACATGTTAGACAAGGCTTCCAAGATGCCTTTCGCTGTCTTCTCCTTAAGAATGTTGAAAGCAACATTCTTGGTCAACGAGAGTCGGATAACTGACATAGCTTTCCGATCCAAACCTGCCCACTCTGCATCAGACAATTTTCCTGGCTTGTCACCCAACACTACGTCCAAATCTTTCTGAACCAGCAAATCTTCAATCTGCATCTTCCACCAACTGAAATCTGTACCATCGAACTTCTCAATTCGGAACTTCCCATCTTCTGCCATCTCAAAGGACTAAATGAGATACTCGGTACAACTAATTTCAGATCTTCGGCAATTCCCTTAACGGCGTTTTCTGACAGCGGGCGGCGATTTGGACGATGCTCACGATCTGGACGCTCGCGGCTGGATCTGAGGCTCCTCGACGCGGCGGCCACTGGACGGCAGCGGCGTTCTCTGCCTCGCTACTGCTGCGCGGCTTTCTCCCTCGCTGGGTTACGATCTGCGGCAGATCTCCTTCGATCTGGGCTGCCTGGTTCGCGGCGGCTGCTGCTCGCGAATGGCGGTTCCAGATCCTCGGCGTCTTGCACGGCTGTAGCTTGCGAACGGCGGCGGCACACTCCTTGCACACAGTTCTTCACACAAGAACCCTAGGTGACAATTTCTCACAGTTTGTGTTACAGTGTTGTTAAAACCTCGCTCTGATACCAATTGTTGGGAATTAAACACACAACACACACAAATAATCTAGAGAAAAGAGAAACGGAATGCAAACGGGACACACAAGAATTTAACGTGGTTCGGTTTCCCTACTCCACGACTGTAACAGGAGGATTTTATTTCACTTGTGCTGCCCAAGAATTACAAATACAAGGATCATATTTATAGGAAAACCAAATGGTTAACCTAGGGTTTCAGTAATGGGTCGGGCCGGCTCACAAGCCTCCACAAAGCCCAACAATCCGAACCACGCTAAATATTGTTGTTCTTCCTTGTTCTTTAGTTTCACGTTTTCCGCTAACATGAACATATCCTATGTCGATAAAACTAGGATTATTTGTGTGGTAAGAATAAATAAGGAACCATTTTGTGAAGTCGATTTGTGGACATGCTTGAATGTCTATTATCTTTCTGATTGGACAGTTTCAGACAATATATGGGCTACTGGTCGATCTATATAGCTGACTGCAACTAATGTGAAGTATTATTTTTACATGTTTTCCTATTTTGAAATTTGTTTAGTTTGATTTTACTATTTATTATATTCATAAAAGAAGTGTTAGTGATTGAGCATTTTAATGTTATTTTTCTTATTAAATTTGATTATTATTTTTGTATCTTAATACTGTCTAATTACTCATGAATTGACCATTGACTAATTACTGGTCATAAAATTATAGCAGAAACATTCCAGTGAATGTTGGAATTGGGCGGCATGTTCATTTGCAATTGGAGGTATTTGTTACACTCTCTTTATTTTCATTTTTGTTTCCTTCATTATACCTTGTAACTGTAATTCATAAGGCCATTATATTCATTATTTACTACTCATTATCTTCATATTCATTGCGAGGAAGACTTCTTCTACTATAAATAGTGGTGATCTTCATTTTGTTTGGGACACACAACACTAAAGAAAAATATAAAGAGGAAAGAGATAGTAAAAAAAGAGATTTCTTATTAGTTGAAGGGAGCTGTTGTTTTTTGTGGAGCTTTTGACTGAACTTTTGTCCAGAGTTTTTGAGTTATACTTTGTGAAGATTATTGTATCATGGAGGGGACAAGTCAGGAGTGCTACTACTGGACCTTGCTGCAGTGGACTTGAATCTCCATAAAGAGAGCGAGATATCCACGCTAGGATTTATTTCTTTATTATATATTTCAACTAGGTAATTTTGCCCGCGCTTCGCGCAATTGTAAATAATAATTTAAATTAATTTTTTACAACTATACATACATTATAAACAATGAAAAAGTAGGTTTTTTAAAAAATATTAGCAATATTCCAACATGAATTTCATTATTTGTCATCATTATCACATAACTCAAGAACCTCTAGTGAATGAATTATTCACGAAATAATAAATCATTTGTTCTTTATCAACAGTAAAAGAAAAATAAAGAAGAAAATAAGAATATATATACAAATACAGTTCGTAATATGAAGAAACATTAAAGTTGCATAGATTATACAATTGTTATATATGTCTAAGGAGAAAATTCAAAAATTTGCTAACATATTCAAAAAAATAAATTACATTTGAACATGAATACAATTATAACTTTTGAACTTGCATAATGAATTTCTTCAATTGATAAGTGAGAAATTTCATATCTATGTAAAACTAGAAAATACGTAAGCTTATATATAGTAGTTTTAAGTTATAAAATTTAATATAAATATCAAAACATAAATTCTTGAAAATGAGTACATTAATTATTTTCTACACAATGAATATGCGTACTATATGCGTATATGTTCAATAAAATCTGAGACAATAAATTTGTAGAAACATAAAATATAGTTTAAAATATGTACTCAAAAACAAATATAAATATCATAAACATAAGTTGATGAGTGTGAACAACATACCAGGATATGTAAAAATAAAATCAAATTGAAAGGTAAAAATCGAGTCCACTGAATGCACAATGCCCACTTAAGAAAGCTATTATTCCCCTTTAATACCATAGGTTTTAAAGAATTACATCGTCTCATAATGGAACAATTTTTATTCACCAACTTATATATACAAAAAACATTGGTGTCAGTAAGTCTCTCAGCAGGAGCAAAGTATACGAATATTTAATTTTGCAGAAGTAGAAGATGATGATAATATTTTTTGTTGTTTTAAAATTAGAGGAAAATCCTCTTTTTATAGACAACAAAGGGTAGTGTGAACAACCGTTTATTGTGTCTTATCAAAAAGGTTACAACTATTTGAAAAAGTTCCAACCCTTCGAAAAGTTCACAACTTTTCATAAAAATCACGACTTTTCATAAAGTCGCAACCCTTCATTAAGTCGCAACTATTTATAAAATTCACAACTTTTCATAAAGCTCGAAACTCTTCATTAAATTCATAACTTTTAATAAAAGTCCCAACTTTGGATGAAAATCACAACTCTTTATTAAAGTCACAATTTTTTCTTAAAAGTCACAAATTTTCATAAAATGGAAGGCTAGTTTTGGAAATAAATAAACTTAAAAGAAAATTCTTGCTTATGGTGGCGCCATATAGGAGGACTTAAGGTTCTAATTTATATAAATATATGATATGATTGTAATCTTGTATTTTTTTTTTCATGGTAAGTCATTCACTAACAATTTTTAATGCTATTTGGGATAGGCTTTCTTTAATCGGTGTGGATTTTGTTATTTTTAATTAGGCACGAGTATTCTGAATACTAATTTAGAAGTTTCTCTTGTTTACATCTTTAAAGAATCAAATAAATTCCTAGTTTGAAAAGGATTATCTAGAATGTCAAGAAAATTGTGCTCCTTGCAATAATTTTCAATGTTTGTTACGAGAATGTATTCGATATTAGCAGGGTCATATGTAAAAATATCATTCCTGAAAGGGCTAATGAATCTATAAGTCTTGTACTAGCCAGCAAGATCAGTCATTTAATGTTGAAACCTATGGAAGTTGATGAGATGTTTGATAATGGTGCCGCCAACTGGATGATACCTCTATTTTCCATGTACTTTTTTTTCCAGAAGATGAAGTATGAACACAAAAAGGACAAGTTAGTTAATTATGGTTGTTATGGAGAATGGAGTGTGGGGTCTATCTCCATGTACCAAACTTTGAATAAATTTGTGCCAATTTCAAAGTTTGGTAGAGTTGGTAAGCCATGAAGAAGAAAAAATTATTTTCTGCCAATTTCAAAGTTTGGCAGAGTAGGTAAGCTATGAAGAAGAAAAAATTATTTTTCTTCTGTAGCACATTTGGACGGTAGTGTATTTGTTCTCTATAAAAGGGAGGACAATTCTTCATTCTATGTACACCAAAAAGAATTAAAAAGGAGAGAAAAGAAGAGTGAGGCGTCATAGAGGAAAATAATCTGTGAGGAAAAATAGAGAGTGTGAGCGATATTTTAGTGAGGTGGAAAAATCAATAGAGTGTTGTTTCTTTTGAATGTGTAGTGGTCTTTGGAGTTTTACTCAGACATACAAGTGTAAAATCCTTACTATAGTGATATTTGTTGCTCCTCTCGGGTCGTGGTTTTTTTCCTTATTTAGGAGGGTTTCCACGTAAAATTTTGGTGTCACTATTTCTCTTTTATTCTCGTTGATTAACCGCATTGTTGTGTTCCGCATTTATTGCCTTTATTACCGCAAATATTATTTCTGTTACGGATTTATTCCCAACAATTGGTAGCAGAGCACAGGTTCTGCTCATTTACAGAAATATTTTTTGCAGCATATTGTACCATACTCAATAAAAAAATGTCTGGAGTAAAGTACGAGGTAGCAAAATTAAACGGTGATAGCGGTTTCTCAACGTGACAGAAGGATGAAAGACTTTCTCATCCAATAGGGTTTGCAGAAGGCACTAGGCGGCAAATCCAAAAAGCCCGAATCCATAAAACTTGAGGATTGAGAAGAAATGGATGAAAAGGCTGCTAGTGCAATCAGATTGCACTTAACAGATGATGTAGTTAATAACATCATCGATGAAGAGAGTGCATGTGGCATTTGGACAAAGTTAGAAAATTTATACATGTCCAAAACGCTGACAAATAAATTGTACCTAAAGTATGCGCTACATATGGGTGAAGGTACAAATTTTTTGTCTCATTTAAATGTACTTAATGGACTAATCACGCAGCTAGCAAACCTCGGAGTAAAGATCGAGGATGAAGATAATGTCATAGTGCTCCTAAACTCGCTGCCATCTTCCTACGATACTTTAGCAACAACCATTTTACATGGTAAGGACTCTATTGAGTTGAAGTATGTCACATCAGCCCTTTTGCTTAATGAGAAGATGAGAAAAAAGCCTGAAAATCACGGACAGGCTCTCATCACGGAAAGTAGAGGCAGAAGTTATCAAAGGAGCTCAAGTAACTATGGTAGATCCAGAGCTCGTGGAAAGTCCAAGGTCCGATCAAAAACGAAGGCCAGAAATTGCTACAATTGCGATCAACCAGGACACTTCAAAAGAGATTGTCCAAATCTAAAAAGGGGCAAAGGGGAAAGTAGCGGCCAGAAGAATGATGACAACACAGCTACCATGGTGCAAAATAATGACGATGTTGTTCTCCTCATAAATGAGGAAGAAGAATGCATGCACTTGGCAGGTATAGAGTCGGAATGGGTGGTCGACACAACTGCATCTTATCATGCCACATCGTTAAGAGATTTTTTTTGCAGATATGTTGCCGGTGATTATGGCAATGTGAAAATGGGTAACACAAGTTAATCAAAAGATTGTGGGGTCAGAGACATTTGCTTAAAAACAAATGTTGGATGCACATTAGTGTTGAAATATGTGCGCCACGTACCTGATTTGCGGATGAACTTGATCTCGGGAATTGCTTTGGACCAAGATGGATATGAGAACTACTATGCAAATAAAAAATAGAGACTCACCAAAGGGGCATTGGTGATTGCAAAAGGAGTTGCTCGTGGCATGTTATACAAGACAAATGCAGAAATATGCCAAGGTGAATTAAATGCAGCTCACGAAGAAAATTCTGCAGATTTATGGCATCAAAAAATGGGTCATACGAGCGAGAAAGGATTGCAAATTCTTTCCAAAAAGTCACTCATCTCTTTTGCCAAAGGTACAATGATAAAATCGTGTAACTACTGCTTATTTGGTAAACAACATAGAGTCTCATTTAAGACATCATCTTAAAGAAAGTCAAATATACTTGATTTGGTATATTCTGATGTTTGTGGTCCAATTGAGATAGAATCGATAGGAGGTAATAAATACTTTGTTACCTTTATTAATGACGCTTCATGAAAACTGTGGATTTATATCTTGAGAACCAAAGATTAGGTGTTTCAAGTATTTTAAAAGTTTCATGCTCTGATAGAAAGAGAGACAGGGCGAAAGCTAAAACGTCTCCGAACTGACAATGGAGGTGAGTACACTTCAAGAGAATTTGAAGAGTACTGTTCAAACCATGGAATCAGACATGAAAAGACAGTTCCTGGAACCGCACAACACAATGGTGTAACTGAGAGAATGAATCGCACCATTTTTGAGAAGGTGAGAAGCATGCTCAGAATGGCTAAATTACCCAAGACATTCTTGGGTGAAGCAGTTCGGACAGCGTGTTATCTTATAAATCATAGTCCATCAGTTCCGTTAGAGTTTGACATTCCGGAGAGAGTTTGGACCAACAAAGAGATGTCTTACTCTCACCTAAAGGTGTTCGGTTGCAAAGCTTTTGCACATGTACCGAAGGAGCAAAGAACCAAGCTAGGTGATAAATCAGTTCCCTGCATATTTATCGGATATGGAGATGAAGAGTTCGGGTACAGACTATGGGATCTTGTAAAGAAGAAGGTCATCAGAAGTAGAGATGTAATCTTTCGAGAAAGTGAAGTTGGAACTGCTGATGATCTATCCGAGAAGGCCAAGAAAAAGAATGGTATAGTCCATAATCTTGTTACCATTCCTTCTTCTTTTAACCATCCCATAAGTGCAGAAAGTATGATTGATGAAGTTGCTGAGCATAAAGAGCAACCTGATAAGATTGTTGAGCAAGGGGAGCAACTTGGTGATAATGCCGAGCGAATGGAGTACCCAGAAGAAGAAGAACAATCTCAACCTCTGAGGAGATCAGAAAGAAAAAGGGTAGAATCAACCAAATACACTTCCTCAGAGTATGTCCTTATCAATGATGAAGGTGAGCTAGAAAGTCTTAAGGAGGTGTTGTCTCATCCAGAAAAAAACCAATGGATGAAAGCCATGCACGAAGATATGGGATCTCTACAGAAAAATGGCACATACCAGCTAGTTGAACTTCCAAAAGGAAAAAGACTACTTAAGTGCGAGTGGGTCTTTAAACTCAAGAAAGATTGAAATGGCAAGTTGGTGAGGTACAAAGCTCGATTGGTTGTAAAAGGCTTCGAACAAAAGAAAGGTATTGATTTTGATGAAATTTTTTCACCTGTTGTCAAAATGACTTCTATTCGAACTATTTTGAGCATAACAACTAGTCTAGATCATGAAGTGGAGCAATTGGACGTGAAAACTGCATTTCTTCACGGAGATTTGGAAGAAGAGATTTATATGGAGCAACCAGAGGGATTTGAAGTATCTGGAAAGAAACACATGGTGTGCAAATTGAATAAGAGTCTTTATGGGTTGAAACAGGCCCCAAGGCAACGGTACAAAAAGTTTGACTCTTTCATGAAAAGTCAAACATACACAAAGACCTATTCCGATCAATCTGTATCCTTCAAAAGATTTTTTGACAACAATTTTATTATTTTGTTGTTATATGTCGATGACATGTTAATTGTAGGACAAGACAAAGAGCTGATTGCAAAGTTGAAGAAAGATTTGTCCAAGTCATTTGACATGAAAGACTTGGGCCCAGCACAACAAATTCTAGGGATGAAGATCGTTCGAGAACGAACAAAAAGAAAGTTGTGGCTATCTCAAGAGAAGTACATTGAACGTGTACTAGAACGCTTCAACATGAAGAGTGCTAAACCTGTTAGCACGCCTCTTGCGAGTCATCTGAAGTTGAGCAAACATATGTGTCCTACAACAAAAGAGAAGAAAGAGGGAATGACTAAAGTTCCTTATTCTTCAGCAGTGGGGAGTTTGATGTATGCGATGGTGTGTACAAGACCTGATATTGCTCATGCAGTTGGTGTTGTTAGCAGATTAGATTGATTGATTTCTTGGAAAAGAACACTAGGAGGCAGGTAAGTGGATACTCACCACAAGAGATTGCTTGTGTTTTAAAGGATCTGATCCAATCTTGAAGGGCTATACTGATGCTGATATGGCAGGTGACCTCGATAATAGAAAATCCACTACTGGATATTTGTTTACATTTTCAGGGGGAGCTATATCATGGCAGTCAAAGTTGCAGAAGTGTGTCGCACTCTCTACAACTGAGGCAGAATATATTGCAGCTACTGAAGCTGGCAAAGAGATGGTATGGCTGAAAAGATTTCTTCAAGAACTTGGATTGCATCAGAAGGAGTATGTCGTCTATTGTGACAGTCAGAGTGCAATAGACTTGAGCAAGAACACCATGTATCATGCAATGACGAAGCATATCGCGTGAGATATCATTGAATTGGTGAAAAGATAGAGGACAGATTTATGCAGGTCATGAAGATCCCTACTACTGAAAACCCTTCAGATATGCTGACCAAGGTGGTATCAAAAGACACAAAGAACTTGTCCGCATGTACTCAAGCTAGAAACCTAGAGCTAACTCCTTCAGGTGAATGGGTCTGGAGGGGGAGATTGTGGGGTCCATCCCCATGTACCAAACTTTGAATAACTTTGTGTCAATTTCAAAGTTTGGTAGAGTTGGTTAGCTATGAAGAAGAAAAAATTGTTTTCTGCCAATTTCAAAGTTTGGCAGAGTAGGTAAGCTATGAAGAAGAAAAAAATTATTTTTCTTCTGTAGCACATTTGAAGGGTGGTGTATTTGTTCTCTATAAAAGGGAGGACAATTCTTCATTCTATGTACACCAAAAAGAATTAAAAAGGAAAGAAAAGAAGAGTGATGCGTCACAGAGGAAAATAATCTGTGACGAAAACTAGAGAGTGTGAGTGATATTTTAGTGAGGTGGAAAAATCAAAAGAGTGTTATTTCTTTTGAATGTGTAGTGGTCTTTGGATTTTTACTCAGACATACAAGTGTAAAATCCTTACTATAGTGATATTCGTTGCTCCTCTCGGGTCGTGGTTTTTCCCTTATTTAGGAGGGTTTCCACGTAAAATGTTGGTGTCATGATTTCTCTTTTATTCTCGTGGATTAACCGCATTATTGTGTTCCGCATTTATTGCCTTTATTACCGCAAATATTATTTCTGTTACGGATTTATTCGCAACATGGAGTTCTGAAGAATATCCATGGAAACAAAATGTATCCTTATGCATATTTGGCTTATATGCATTATTTTCATGTGTTATGGGAGTAGATGGTTGTCCATCTACTTCTTAGATAATTTATGGCTCCATTAGGGACCATCTTATAAAAACCAAAGACTAAAATAATCAATGTTGAAACTATCATGGAAAAAGAAAATTTCGTTGTAGTTTATTATCTTTTACGTAAGTTTTAGGATTTTATTTATCAGCAGAATCTGTTCTAAGATAGCATAATTGGTTTGTTAATATGTCGGTAAAATGTATTCTTTATATACGAAAAAATCATTGATTTATCTAATAAAGTGTCAAGACAACACAAATTTAATGTGCATTATATAGTATCATCTGTTTCAAAACTCCCCAAATAGTATTGTTCAAAAGCCAGAATAAAATTTGATGTTATGTGCATTGCATATGTGATTTAATAAAAACAAAAAGAGAATTCAACTCAAATAGAAAATCAAAGCTGGAGGGAGAAAAAATTCTAAAAGGCATAAGTTTTTTATTTTCGATACAAAGAGTCTACATGATTATCAGGGGAAAAGATAAAATGGACATTATTTTATGCCAACTAACAGTAAATATTGTTGATTTGATAAAAAAAAATTCATAAATATAGTTGTGACTTAACTATAAGGCGACAAAAGCAATGACTTGAGAAACCAATAATTCTAGTACCACTTTCTCCTAAGGTGTGGTCAGGGAAGGGGTAACAAGGAAAATGTGAATGTGTAACAATGATACATCACATTGATAGAAAACCTTATTTCCATTCCAGGTTAATGTTATTTCATAGGCCTGTTTTGTATACTGATGTCATAAACAACATTTGGGAAGAACTGGACAGATACTAATATACATTATTCTTATTAATTTAAACTCATTCTAGTTGCCTATCTACGAAAGACACTAACATGCAATCCCCCATCAATGTGTAGATTAATCATTTTCTTGTAGTTGATAGTCTTCTTGTCATCACTCAACTTGAAAACAAAGTAAGATAACAACACAACTGAGAATATCCTCATCTGTATATAAACGAACTCCTTCCCAAAGAAGATCCTCGACCCTGTCTGTTTTATCAAAATAAGAGCGTGCTTAATTAAATAGCTAGTAATGTGACAGTATATAGAAACTAGTCTTTGGCAGAACTAATAACAACTTTGACCAACCTGGAAAGCTGTAAATTTGAAGGAATTCTCAGGCCTTACTTGAATGGATTTAAAAGCTTCAGACAATATATGGGCAAACTTTGTTGAAGTTTTTCTGAATATCAGACTGCTAAAATCCGTAAAGACCCCTGTGGAGAAGTCATGGCTCCACAACATCCTCTGCTCCCGCCACTTATGACCATCAACTGTGAAATTCCATCCCCTAAATAGTCCTTTAGGATGTAGTAGTTATACCAATTCTGCAGCAAATTCGGAAACTCAAGTTTGGCAATCTGAAAGTCGTTTTATATACAATTTTGTTACATCTATTGACACATAAAAGATACCGATAATTTGAGGATGTCAAGGTCAAAATTGTGTGTCTTGCCAGAGTTTTCAAAGTTTGTTTTAAGAATGTATTTGATGTTAATAGGGTCAGATGTAAAGATCCTATTATTGAAAGGTCTAATCATCTTGTATCCATAAGATACTTAGAACAAAATTATGATGAACTTGGTGACAAACTACAAAGTTAAAAGAGTATTTTTAAAACTAGAAAATTAAGACAAGCACAAAAAATAAAATCAAAAATTAATTAGAAACACTTTAAAAATATTTTCCGCATAGAAAAAATCGAGCCCCTTGAATGCACAACGTCCCCTTAAGGAAATTATTCTCCTCACGTATCCGAGGTTAATGAAATATATCCTTCTAGGATAGAACTATCTTACTCACCGATGTATCGGTACCTGAAACCACGGTGTCGAACTACTTAACGACAATAAAATAAAATTTGAATAATAGATTAAGTTGTATTTAAAGAAGTCCAAAAAAATTATGTTCTTAAAATGAGAGGATATCTCTCAATTTATAGAATACAAAGGGTAGTGTGTAAATGTTCTTATTGTGCCTAACCCGAAAGGTCACAAATCTTTAGAAAAGTCACAATCTTTTGAAAAGGTCAGAACCTATCATAAAAGTCATAACTTTTCTTAAAAGTCGCAACTTTCTTCAAAGTGATAACTCTTCATAAAAGTCGCAACTTTTCATCTTCCATTAACATCTTTTAAAACCCTATAGTCCCTCACATGAATTAGAAATGACTCCAAGACAAAGGAACACGCAAGTGTGTCTACCTTACAAGCAAGAATTAGTTGCATCTAGATAAGTAAGTTCTCCCTCGGACTTTACATAGTGAATATATGTAGGATATATTTGGTCAATTTGTAGATGCGATATTCTTGAACCGTCGAGGTTTGGTGTAATCTAGACAATCATATGTCACACATTTAACCCTTTAGAGTTTATGGTTCTTACGGTTGTGTTCATTTCAGTCATTAACACCTCATGGTTTCATGACTATATAGAGAGATGGGCTTTTGAAAATCATTCTCTTTAAAGCGGCTTACATTTCAAACTCATATTGGTAATTTTTAAACGTGTTATCGCATAAATACACTATTTGATCAAATCTGTCAAACTTAGCAAATCATTAAAAAATTTAAGCTTTATTAACTCATTAACAAACCGTAATGTTATATCCTTGTTCCTGAGCATTGTCTTCATCTTGAAAATGGATTGAATTGGTTGACAATGTCGAATCGTCAGTGACAACTATTCTTTTTCTCCTTAATCTGGCTATTGGGACCTCCAAACTTCCAGATAGAGTTACAATCATGCTGACTTGTCCTAAGCCGTAAAGGCATTCCCATAGATGATGTATCAACATTCTCTCTAGTTTTTTTTGCAAGTGGATCCAACACATTAACCTTTGACTTTATATAGTGAATTGTGATAATTCCATTAGAGAGAGTAGTTTTATAATTGTATAATGTCTATGTCTTAAATGACAAGACATTTTGTTATATATTATGCTCCATACTCTATCTATTGCATCTTGACTATCAAAGTGTATACATATAAATGCTAATGGTTTGAGCAAAAAAGAATATCTATCAAGAAATTCCAGAGTCTTTCAACTTATTCATCGACCTTATCAAGAGCACACAACTCATAGATCAATGTAGAAGTAGTGATACATGTCCTTTTTGGAAGATCTCCAAGAGACTGCTCCTCTACCAAGAGTAAATATATATTTACTCATGGATTTTACTTCATTTGTACAGTGATACAATTTTTATCAATATAACCTTTCAATATTGCTGGGTATGTAGTTTTTAGTATTTCTTAAGTACTCAGAAACACTTTTCATTGTCATCAAATGAGTTTGACTGGGATCACTCGTGAACCGACTTAGTTCATTAATAGCACATGCTATATCTGATTGTGCATACACTACAAGAAAGTATACTTATTGTTACGAAATATAACTATGAATTTGAAAATGGTAGTTGTTACCTAGTTATAGCCATAACAATTTAAATTTTGTGGCTATCTAAAAATTCGTCAAATTTATTAGCCACAAATATTAATTTGACAAACCTAAATCCTTTTATTTGCTATAATTGCTAACAATAGTTGCAATAATGATATAAATAGCGACAATTTTAATGCTACAATAAAATTTTATAGTTAATTACAAATTTTTTGCTACATCATAAAAATAATTGTAACAATAGTAACTCTTTAGCCATAATAAGTTATTTGAAATTAAATATTGTAGAAAAATAAATAGTTTTGCTTCAAATTATTGAAGTGTAATAATAGTTAAAGAAACAGCCATAAAATATTTGCTACCACATAATTTTATGACTAATTACTATTTTTTGTCACAAATTTAAATTTCCAATAGTAATAATAACCTTTTAGCCACAATAACTTATTTTAATAAACATTCAAAGCTAAATAAATAACTTAGCTTTAAGTTATAATATATTGTGTCAATAATTTAACAAAATAACCATAAATTTTCTTTTATAATAATATTTTATAGCTGATAATTAATTTTTTTTCACGAGTTTAAATTTATTATAGTAATAATCTTTCAGCCACATTAATTTATTTGAACAAAAAGAGGTTAAATGTTTTTCTCAATTAATAAAAATTTTGACAGTTAAAGTATGTATTTTAATCTTTTTGAAAATAGATAGAACAATTAATATAACTCTTTTTTCAAAAGGATAATTGAAGTACATAAGGCTAGAATTTATATTATTTTCAACTCTTATTTTATCATAATTAGAATACTTATCTTTATTTATTTTTATTTATTTAACTATTTTAAAAATAATAAAGAAGCCAATAAAAAACAAATGAAAAATACACACACAAAAAATCAACAAACACTACGCATTGATACTACTCCATTATGTACTACTTTCTCATTCAAAAAGAAAACATTTACAGTAAATCAGTTCAAACGAAAAAAAAAAAAGCAATAAATTTAAAGATAATATATATGTAATAGTATATAGTGATTAATTAAAATCTCTAGATACTATGCATTAGTTAAAAATACAAAGTAAAAATATTGATAATCCAAACAAAAAAACTCATGTCCTCGCAAAAAGTTAGCCATGATCAAATTTTTAAAAATAGAAAGTAATTTTTTTTTACTATTACTCTAACTTTTCACCTTTTTTTAAAATTCAAATTTTAATAATAATTAATTACGTCAGACTCTTACTAAATATGTGCGCAAATTTTAATTGTTTGTTGCAATATACAATTAAAAAGAATGTTGGCCAAATTTGACTATATAATAACAAGCAGTGAAAAATATCATCGAGAAAAAGAGAAGCATACAAAAATTATTTGATGAATATATGATTTTCTTATTTTATTTTGAAAAAGATGGAATATTTTTAATATGATTTAGATATAATGTATTCTAAAAATAGAATTGAATTGTGATATAAAAAATAAATAATTCTTGGTGATTGAAGGTTTATGTTTGATTAAGAGCCTGCTTGGTGTAAGATTATTTAAATGAAAATACAACTTTCATATTTGGTTTGAAAAATAATAATCTCTTAAAATGAAGATAAAGAGACAAAACAAAATAAATTGTAAAGAGAACTAAAACTAAATTAATTTTAAAATATTAACTTATGAAAGTATCATTCATATGAAAAGAATTATATTGTACTAAATTATATAATATAATTATACAGTTTTATTTCTAGAATATCACACAATTGATATATGACTTTATGAAAAATTAGACAAAATACAAAATTTTTAATAATATACCTATTTGTTTTTAATTGATTAAAACTTTTTTGTTATATGCTTCGCATTATGATAAGACTTTTCGTAGTTATATTTTATTTAAATTCAAGTTATTAATTTTTTATATATTTATTATTTTAACAAGAATATAATATGTGTAGTGTAATATTATTTATCATTTTAAATAGATTAAATAATGATAAAAGATTATTATTTTAGAATTTGGATAATCAACTAAGCTTATATTGAGTCATGGACATATATATTCTATGATAACAAATTGAGGTGTTAAATGTTAAGATTCTCAAATAAACTTTATAATATTATCTTATAATAAGCTAAAATTTTAAATTTGTCAGTAAATCAATATTTATGATTATATCTATCAACTAACCGCGCAACGCGAGATACGTATACTAGTATAATTAATATAAAAAGAAGTGATATTGACATTTAATTCTCTTTTAAAATTTTCTTCTATTGATAATTTTTTTAAATTTTTAATCTCTTAATATAATCTTCCTTTTATAATTCATATATTTTTTGAATTTTCAATAAAAACTCAAAGCTACTAATTCACATCTACATCTAAATTCAATTGAAATAACCAAACAATATGAAAGTATAGTTGAACAATTTGACTTGAATTTGAATTTACATTGTTGATATACAAAAATTTAATTGAGTTTCTTATTTTATTTTTGAAAATTTCATCTTAAAATAATTTGCAAACATGAATTATATGGTAATTGACACTTCCCAACACGATATTGTTTTCCTTCTCCAATTCTATACAAATAGATTAAAGACGTTTTCCGATTTTGACACTTCTATTACATTTTAAAATATTCTATTTTTAACTTGATTAAAGACGTTTTCCGATTTTGACACTTCTATTACATTTTAAAATATTCTATTTTTAACTTGATGTTCTATTACATATATCATTTAAAATTTATATAATACAAAAAAATATTGAATATTTAGTATAGTGCTATTTAAATATGAGACTTAAAAGAGAAAAGAATTAATTGTAAGGGAAATTCAAAATAAAATAAAATAATTAGTTCTCTCTTTGACTTGATAAGTAATTTGGGACAAATATTTTATTAACATGAATAAATAATATGAGCTGATGATCACTTTACCTCTACGAGATAGTGATAACATTTGTGTATACTCTATTTTTCTTAGACCTCATTTAGGAGATTTGACAAGATATTTTAGTATTAAACAACTAATATGAGACATAAGGACTATAAGTTAAAAATTTATTTTGAAAAGGATAATAGATAAAAAAAAACTAATAAAGGACCAAAGAATATATCTTGTAGAAAAATATTTATATTGACCTTTCCCATTAACAAGCAAGGTATATATATATTTTTTTATTATTGTTATTATTATCAATTATTGTCATCTTAATGCAGATAAGTTTCTTTGTTATCATGAATAAACAATTTTTGTATTTTGTTTTATATATAACAAATGTAGTGGTCGTTAATTTTAAAAGACGCAAAAATCATGATACTATAATAATAAGAGATAATAACTATAAAAGTAAAACATAAACATTCACCTAAAACAACTCTCCCCCTTCCCGTTTTAGATCCCAAAAATTAAAAATTACAAAGATTAAAAGTTCTCCCTCAATATTTTAAAACTCAATTAACAAAAACCTATATATCATTTCCCCTCTTCCCATTTCCTTCTTGTCCACCCTTCCCCTCACCCTTTCTTTATCCATGTCTATTGTTCAATTTTTATTTAAAGGTTCAAGAAAAGATTGAACTGCAAATAATTTATCATACACAATTATATTTTATATTTTTTCAAGAAATTATATTCATAGCTTGAATCGGTGGGTATTACAATGGATTGTATATTTTTTCAATGTAAAAGAAATTTGTTGACAAGGTATACATTTTATGGTGATATTAAAATTTCAGATCTATATCTACAGGTTTTAAGAAGTTTAAAAGTTACATGTTTGCTCACTTCTTTGCTTTGTTTGTGTTTTGTTTTTTATTTTTTATTTGCCAAACATTTTTGCAAAAAAATTATAATAAACACATACTTTTTTCTCCTTGGAATTCTAAATCAATATCTTTTTAGTGCTACGATATTTACTATTATTGATAGGCATATTCATGGAATAAAACCATATAAATGACAAATTGGGACAAATGTTGATAAAAAAAATGTGCAATTGAAGATTATCCAAGGAGAGATAGAAGAAGACTATGCTACTTTGGACTCAAACAAGATAATGTCTTCCAAGAATTGTATATTATGACTAATCTAAAAATTGTAAAATGCAATTATATTTATCTTGAGAATTATTTTGGAATCTCAAAAATGTAATTGTGGTTACGTTATGTAACTTTTTTTTTTTTACTAACAAAGCTAATGGAAAATCTATCCATTAGTAGTAATAAAATTATTGAGATCTAATTTAGCTATAGTATAAAAATTCGTGTTATTAATTAATAATGTTTATGAAAATATCCTTTAATTTTTAGCAATGATTTTTGTAGTTATGATTAAATCTGAATGTAATTCTAAAAAATAGGTCGATACATTTTATTTTTTCATAGCAAAATTAAAAAGATATCTAAAAATGTTGTCTTTCATGAAATAAGGTTTGAATTTTTAGCTTTGTGAAAGAATATTGGTGGCAAATACTTTAATTTTATAGCTGTAGATTTTCTAATTTGTATCGAAATACAAGTATCATTGTCACAAGACTAAAAATATTAAATAGCCACAATTTTTAATTTTTCATCGCAAATAAATCAAGACATTTGTCACAATAGAATATATGTGCTTACAATATAAAAATTGCTATAAATTTAATCTATTGTAGCAAAGGAGTAAGCATATTTACTATAAGTATCCGTAGCAAGAACTTTTTGCTATGAAAGCTACAACACAATTGTTTAGTAGCTATAAGTATTAGTACTTAGACACATACCATATTAAGTCTGTAGATCACTTTTAGCCATCCTACATCTTGCCACGATGCGACGGAAAAATACTTTATGGCTACGAAAAAAATCAGATTTAACTATAATATATTTTATAGCTTTAAGTTAATTTTCTTGTAGTGACACTTTGTGATATACATCACACTTCCCAATACTTTAGCACAATCCAATTGTGAATCACTTTTGCATTTAATATTTCAAAAGGCAAAGATCACATTTTATTGGAGACTTAACGATATTGAAATACTAACATTTGACTAGTCAAGTACCTTTTCAATTAAATGAGACCGCTACAATGCTAAAAATAATGGAGTTCTAATGATTGTTATACCTAAGATCACATCATCAACTCCATGATTTTTCATATCAAACTTGTTTCTAGCATATGTTTTGTAGCATTTATGTAATTAGTGTCTCTATTGGTGATCAACATATCACCAATATACAAAGAAACAATGACCTTGTTATTTTAATGTGAACACATTTATCACTTCCATCATTATTGAATCAATTTTCAAACATGATTTGTTCAAATTTCTTACGTCATTGTTTGAGTGCTTGCTTTAGTCCATAATGTCACAAATTCACATATTTTCTTTTCTTTATCAGGAACAACAAAACCCTCATGCTGCTCCATGTAAATTTCTTCCTCCAATTCTCCATTTAAGAGAGTTGTTTTCATATTCATATGATGAATTTGGAGGTCATGTACCACAACATACAAAATTAACATCCAAATAAATGTAAATCTTGTTACTAGCGAGTATGTGTCGAAAAGATCAAGACCTCATTTTTGTCTTTCTGTATATTTGTCAACAGTTCCATCGACTTTAATTTTACTTTTAGGATACTTTGAACCAAAAATTTTATTTTCCGGAGGAAAATCAACCAACTTCCAATTGGATTGCTCAAGATTCAACCAATTTCACTATTGACATCATTTGTTCAAAAAGATAAGTCATCAGAAGACACAAGAAATGTTGCAAAAATTAGATTCGACGGAAGTAGGTGTCCTTTGACATTTACTGCACATCTGAATCTCCTAATTAAGTATATTCTCCTTTTGTTCTTTCCAAGGTCGTTTAGACCTTTTACTAGACTACTCAAGTCTAATTATTTTACACTCCACAGTCTTAGGTCCTATTTTAATATTTTTAGGAATAAAAACTTGAACTTTGTCTAGACACCCCCCTCACTTTGAAATATTTAAAGTTGAATATTCTTCTTTTTCATTTCACATATAGAATAAATTGTTTCATAAAAAAGACTTTTTATTGCTTTGTTTATGAAAAGACAAAACTTTTTGTTGTTCCCTTTTGCGGTAAGGATAGTTACTCCACACAAGTTTTGTAGTAAACCTGAATTTATAGGTAATACAACCATCATTTCCTTCAAAGTTCGATTTTCTTTCCATTAGATTGAGGTGAATAGGGTAACATTTTGATGAATAATTCTAGTTTTATAACATATTTCTTCAAAATTAGATTTATACTTTCCATCTCTATCACTTCTAATCTTTTTTCCAAATGATTTTCAACTTCAATATTATATTATCTGATCGTTTATACTATTCATTCTTACCATTAAGTAGGGGATTAGAATACCTTTCAACAAATTTATAAGAATGGTTAGCATACTGAGTTAGATTCTACACAAACTTGACATTTTTATTTATTACACTCAAAGTTAGATAAAAATTTAAGTTGATCAGCTTTTCTTTCAAGGTTTTGTAATTGACCTGTTCCTAGTGTTCATGTCACAAACAATTTGACTGAAGCAAGTAAGAACAAATACAAATATTGAGTTTTAAAAGCTCTCCGCGAGGTAGCTTTTTCTCACAAATATTTTTTCCTATTTCTTACAATATTGTATGATACAAACATTATTTAGAGACATCACCTTATGAAATGTCCTATTTAGAAGGATATTTTTACATAATTTTCTATTTGATTGTTATAGAACTATGGCTGAACAAAATTTCATCGGTTCCAATAAAGACAATATAATCCAAATGCTTCTTTTAGAAAACATCACAAATGATTATTCACCAATATTCTTGTCATTACATATTGTTGTATTTAATACACATATATTTTCATGAAAAATCACAATATTTCAGTGATAGTTTTTCATAAAAGAACACAATCATTTTGAACAAGTATATATATAATTTGGTAGTTTCATACTTTTCATACCATATACTAGTAAATGAGAAACTCAACAACCACAATATCAAAAATACTCTAAGAATTTTGTGCTCTAACATAATACAAAAGTATCATCAAATTTCATATCTTGTGCTCCAAATTTAAATTAGACACTAAGTCTAATTTCATCTTTGTAATAAGCAAAGAACCCTCCAAATTTTAAATATGATCTCAAAAATAATTTTCAAGTATTTGAAATTAATTTATCCATATTTTGTTTTCAGCCTATCGAAATGTCATTAAAAGCATGAGACCTCTTCTGGACATATATAGTATCAAAGTCATTCCTAAAAGCACCTATTCCAGGAACAAAATCACATACTTTTAAGTCATTGGTTCTTTTTTCCTATCACAGTTAGACATATCACTTAGTATTTATAATACCACCAATGTTTCTGGTACTTTCTCACTTCGACCTTGCTAAACAAAACACCAAATTGTAGAGAAGTAGTGTATTAATCTTTTACTTCCATGATCTGTTTTCCTCAATCAATAGAATACAAGAAATACTAATAGCATAGTAATTTTCATAAGATTGTTGATCAGCTTGTATTCCTAAGATACTTAGAATAAAACTTTGAAGAACTCAATAACAAACTAAAATATTTAAAGAGTATTTTGAAAACTATAAATATCAGACCTGTAGAGAAAATAGAATCACAAACTGATAACAAACAATATAAAATAATTTTCTAAAACAAAAAAAATCGAGCCTACAGAATGCACAATTTTCTCTTAAGAGAATTATTCTCCTCAAGTACTCGAGGTCAACAAAATCTATCCTCGAAGGATAGAATGATCTTACTCACTGGTGTATCGACATATAAAATTATGATGTCAGCGAACCACTCAGCGATAGTAAAATAAACTTTCAATAATAGATTTAGTAGTAGTATAACAAGTTCCGAAATTTTTATTTCTTAGAATGAGAGGAAATCCCTCAATTTATAGAAAACAAAGGTTAGTATTAAAAGATTCTTAGTTTGCGTTACCAGAAAGGTCACAAGCCTTTAGAAAAGTCGCAATCTTTCGAAAAGCTCACCACCTTTCATAAAATTCACAACTTTTCATAAAAGTCCCAACTTTTGATAAAATTTGCAACTCTTCATTTTCGATTTATACCGTTTAAAAAATGACAGACCCTTGTGGAGAAGTCATGGCTCGACAATTTCCTCTGCTCCCCCCACAATCACCAGGAACTGTGAAAATTCCATCCCCTAACAAGTCCTAGTAGTATGTAGTAAGTATACCCTCCTTGCAGAAAATTCGAAAACTCAAGTTTGGACATTCAAAATCATCATTTTTATCATTATATACATCTATTTAGACATAAAAGATACCTACGATTTGAGGATGTCAAAGATCAAAATAGTGTACCTTGCCATAGTTTTCAAAGTTTGTTTTAAGAATGTATTCAACGTTAGAAGGGTCAGAAGTATAAATCCTATTCTTGAAAGGGCTAATGAATCTGTAGGTATTGTACTTTCCAGATAGATAAGTCATATAATAGTGCCCTATGTCGAAGTTGATAAGCAGATTGAAAACGGTGCTATCAATTGGATGGTATCTTTTTTTTCCATGTCATTTTCTAGTCAGAAAATGAAGTATGACCACAAAAAATATGATAAGTGAGATAATAGTAGTTGTTATGGACATAATAGAGCTATGACAATTATCCATGCAAACAACTGAGGTATCTGTTAGGATCGAATTCACGCACACACACTAGATGAATGAAGAATACAAGAACTTTCAAGAGAAAGAGAAAATCCAATATTTTGTGGTAACACCCCGTGAGTAAACTTCCACGGCGGTGAGGTATATTTATATTAATAAATCAGAGTATTTTTGGTTACAGAGAATAAATAGAGAATAAATAGGAAAGCCTAAAATAGAGAATAAATAGGAAAGCCTAAAATAGATCAGGTGCCACTACCTAACAATTCTCCTTGGAGACTGACTCAATCATCCAAAAAATACATTCTAAAAAAAAAATCTCTTCATCATCAACATCTTTACCGCACCGCAACATCTGTAGCAACAACTACAGAAGACCAACCGAGGTTTTACATAACCTTAGTTTCCCAACATCAACACATTTCTTCAACATGTCTGCCGGGTTCTTTGCACCCTCTATCTTCTCCAAGCACATGTCACCATCCTCCACTACCCTGTGAGTGAAATTGTATCGCCTTCTGATGTGCTTTGTCTTCGAATGATAGACTGGATTTTTCACCAACTGTATGGCACTCTGGCTTTCTGAGTAAAGAATCTTCTCGCTCTGCTTCTTGCCCAATTCCTCAAGATAATCTGCCAGCCATATCATCTCTTTCCCAGCTTCAGCTATTGCCACATACTCAGCTTCAGTAGATGAAAGAGAAACACACTTCTGAAGCCTGGACATCCAACTCACTGCTGTTCCACCTATGGTGTAAATGTACCCGGATGTACTCTTGCTCGAGTCAACATCCCCACCAAGATCAGCATCCACAAAACCCTGTAGAGTCACATTGCCTTTGCCAAAACAAAGTGAAGTACTAGATGTACCTCTCAGATATCTCAGAAGCCACTTCACAGCTTCCCAATGCTCTTTCCCAGGGTTCGCCATGTACCTGCTAACAACTCCCACTGCATGTGCTATATCAAGTCTAGTGCAGACCATAGCATACATCAAACTACCAACTGCTGAAGCATATGGAACAAGTGCCATGTGATCACGCTCCTCGACAATCTTTGGGTGACTGCTCCTTTGACAATTTAAAGTGATTTGCCAATGGAGTAGTCCTGGGTTTAGCATCATTAACCCTGAATCTTTTCAGCACCTTCTCAATGTAAAACTCCTGAGATAGATTTAAAGTGCCAGCAGATCTATCCCGAGAAATCTTCATCCCCAAAATCTGCTTTGCTGGACCCAAATCTTTCATCTCAAACGCTGCAGACAACCTTGTCTTTAGATTGTTAATCTCCCTCATACTAGATCCTGCAATCAACATATCATCCACATACAAGAGTAGAAAGACATATGAATCAGTGTATTTCTTGAAGTAACAACAAGGATCCTTTTCAGCTTTGCAGAATCCACTCTTGGTCATGAAGGAGTCAAACTTCTTGTACCACTGCCTTGGTGCTTGCTTTAGTCCATACAAGCTCCTGGTGAGCTTGCACACCATGTGTTCCTTGCCTGGAACCACAAATCCTTCCGGTTGCTGCATATAGATCTCTTTGTCCAGATCTCCATGTAAAAACGCTGTTTTTACATCCATTTGCTCTAGATGCAAATTCTCCGATGCAACAATACTCAACAGAATTCGAATAGAGTTAACTTCACAACAGGAGAGAATATTTCAGCATAATCAATACCTTTCCTTTGTGAATATCCTTTAACCACTAAACGAGCCTTGAACCTTCTTTTGCCATCTGGTTCAGTCTTGATTCTAAACACCCACTTGTTCAGCAAAGCTCTCTTCCCTGCAGGTAGCTCAGTCAACACCCATGTGTCGTTCTTCTCAAGTGACCTCATTTCATCATCCATGGCTTGTTCCCACTTGATCGAATCCTCCACATGTAGGGCCTCATCAAAAGGCTCTGGTTCCCCCTCATCAGTCAGCAATAGATAGTGTAATGAAGGTGAATACGTATGTGGTGCCCTGATGGATCTGGATGATCTCCTTAACACCTGCTCAGGTGTAACTTGCTCAACTTCAGATTTTTCAGTAGGAGTTGGTTGATTATCTGCTTCGACATCTCTAGGGTTACTCTTCTCCAACTCAACCTCAACTCCCACTTTCTTTGTAATCTATAGAACCTTCTGCTCTCTGTCCTTGTACAGGACAGACTCATCAAATGTCACATCACGATGTCTCAGGATCTTTTTGTTCTTGTCATCCTTAAACCTGTAACCAAATAAATAAGAACCATAGCCTATGAAGTAACACTTCACAACCTTGGCATCAAGCTTGTCTCTCTTTTCTAGATCAACATGAACATAAGCAGTGCAACCAAAAGTCCTCAAGTGTGAGTACTTGAGTTCTTTTCCTGTCCACACCTCCTCTAGAATCTTGAACCCTAAAGGAACTGATGGTCCCCTGTTGATCAAGTATGCAGCTGTGCTCACAGCATCCGCCCAAAGTGTTTTGGGCAGCTCACAGTGTATCCTCATACTCCTTGCACGCTCATTCAATGTTCTGTTCATCCTCTCAGCAATTTCATTGTGCCTTGCCTTACCAGGAACTGTTCTCATCAATCAGATTCCCTCAGCTGCACAGAATGCCTTGAACTTTGATTTGTCATACTCTCCTCCATTGTCAGACCTTAGGCATTTGACTTTCAAGCCGGTCTGATTCTCAACTTCAGCTTTCCACTTTTTGAAAGTTGCAAACACATCTGACTTATGCTTCAAGAAGTAAACCCATACCTTTCTGCTGAAATCATCAATGAAGGTAACATAGAATCTGGATCCTCCAAGTGATGATACTGGAGATGGTCCCCAAACATCTGTATGGACCATTTCCAACCGCACTCTCTTTGGCTCTCTAGGAATCTTTGTGAAGCTTACTCTTTTCTGTTTGCCCATAACACAGCTCTCGCAAATACCCATATCAACAGACTTCAGACCCTCTAATGCTCCTTTTACAACCAGCATCTTCATTCCTTTAGTACTCATGTGTCCAAGTCTGTTGTGCCACAGACATGAACCGGAAGCACCTTCACCAACAACGGCCATGTTTATACACCCTACAGTGGTGTACAAGGTTCCACATTTGGTGCCACGAGCTACTACCATAACACCTTTCATGATCTTCCACGAACCTTTCCCAAACACTGCTGCATATCCCGTGCTATCCAACTGACCAACAGAGATCAGATTTTTCTTGATCCCAGGAATATATCTGACATCCTTCAATGTCCACTGGTTTCCCGAGGTGGTCTTTATGCAAACATCCCCCTTTCCTTCAATCTCTAAGGCTTTATTGTCAGCAAGATATAATTTTCCAAAATTTCCAGATTTGAAATTTTGGAACAACTCCTTGCTTGGAGACAAATGGAAAGATGCACCAGAATCCAAAATCCATGATTCAGCCGGGGTGTTCACACTAAGGATTAGAGCATCCCCAATGTCCTCTGCAGAATTTACAGAATCATTTTCATCTCCAAATTTCTGATATTGTTTCTTCTTTGGCTTTGTACAGTTCGTCCGTAAGTGCCCTTTTTCTCCATAGTTCCAACAAGTCACGTTTGATCTGTTCAGGGATTTTCCTCGATTCTTTGATTTTGATCGACCATGTTGATTTTGGCCTTTCGTATTACTTCTCCCCCTTCGATCAACACTGAGAGCACTGCCCGATGAATCTCCCACTTCTCGTTTGCGAATACTTTTGCTAAGAACAATATCACGAATTTCGTCAAACTTCAGTTTCTCAGATCCACGGGAACTGCTAATCGCAGCAACAACAGTATCCCAAGACTCGGGAAGAGATGACATCAAAATCAACGCCTTAATTTCATCTTCGAAATTAATATCCACAGAATTGAGTTGACTCACAATCATATTGAACTCTTTATATGATCAGAAATGGATCCATTCTCAGACATCTGTAAATTGAACAATCTACGCATCAAATATACCTTGTTCATAGCTGATGATTTTTCATACATGTTTGACAGTGCCTTCAACAGACCAGACGTAGTCTTCTCCTTCACGATGTTAAACGCCACCAAAGTCAACCGAATCAACCCTAGAGCCTGGCGATCCTTGAGTTTTCACTTCTCCTCCGCCATGGATTCCGACTTCACCCCAGTCAACGGTTCGTGAAGATCTTTCTGGTACAGATAATCTTCTATCTGCATCTTCCAGAAACTGAAATCGGATCCATCAAACTTCTCGATTCCAAGCTTTGAACTATCGATCTTTAGTGATCGTGTTGAATCTCCTTAGCTCTGATACCAGTTGTTAGGATCGAATTCACCACACACACTAGATGAATGAAGAACACAAGAACTTTCAAGAGAAAGATATGAGAGATCTAGAGAGAGAAAGAGAAAACCCAATATTTCGTGGTAACACCCCGTGAGTAAACTTTCACGGCGGTGAGGTATATTTATATTAATAAATCAAAGTATTTTTGGTTAAAGAGAATAAATAGAGAATAAATAGGAAAGCCTAAAATAGAGAATAAATAGGAAAGCCTAAAATAGATCAGGCTCCACTACCTAACAGTATTAGCAACGAACTTATGTGTAATCAATGGGTCATTGCAACCCATGATCATTTGACAAAACTCAATATATTATTTTTATAATGCTTAAAATATACTAAATATTAATAAAGGAATCCATGGTCACAAATAATTTGATGGTTCACTAGTTTAAGGGTTGATTTTTAAAGGTTTCATTCTAAAGATGACCTCTTTTAACAAATTTATTAAAAACACAATTGTTTGTTACTTCTTTGAAAAGTTTTCATTTTCTTTTTATAAAGTGTACTTTCAAAATTTCTTGAGATGTAAAATTAAATATATTTTTTTAATAAATGATTTCATTCAATAACACTTTTTCAATTGATAAGTCATACTCTTTCTTTCCAGTTTTATTTGTCATGTTGCGCTATTCGAAAGTCGATTTTGACTAATTTTCGAAGTTAAATTAGATTATCTTATTTCGATATTCTAATAAAAGATTTTAGCTTTTTAATAATTATATGAAAAGTACTTTAAATTACAATTTTTTGCTTATCAATATGATGAAAAATACATCTTAAATGTCAGTCAAAATTATTGTAGTTTGACTCTAAAAATAATAAACTGGGGATTTACTTATGATAGAAAATGTGTCATCTCACAATTTGAAACATACAGGAAGATGCTAAAACTTGGAAATAGTCTTTTTTGGAAATAATTAAAAATCTTGTAATTTACTTAAGTTAGAAAAAATGAGTTTTGACAACTTTAAATGGTTATAACTTCTAGATCAGATTGAACTAGGAGCACTTTCATATATGGTTGGATAGCTATTGGAATGATCTTTCCATGCCACCAAGTTTGTGCGATTTCAAGTTCGTATTAGTATAATATGCCTATTGGAAATTGGATTGTTAGATTAAGGAAAGTCAAAATCTGGATTCTAGAAAGGTAATTTAGTCTTTTCCTTACCTAATTATTCCAATACATTTCTAGGAGTTTATTTGGGGTAAAGTCAAATTTTACTCAGTTTTAGAATAGTAAATTTCTCGCTTGGGATTTGAGAAAGTAGAAAAGAGAAGGAAAGAGAAGAACGTTCAAGAATCGTCAAGATTAACTTGTGGATTTGTGGGGAGGGATATTTACAAAGGAATGTGATATCACATAGCGTTAGGATATTTCACCCACGTGCCAATCATGATTTATTTCAACGAATTTAAGTTCTTGAAAGCTTAGAAATTTAGTTCTTGATAGGTTTGTTGAAGTTATATTAAATTCTTTATTCGTTGTAATTCTTGAAAGTTTTGTTTGATTTGAATCCATGAATAAAGGTTTATTTTGAGAATAATCTAATGTACTTTGAACATTAAATCGATTTTATGTGTTTGGGAAAAGAATCCTTGGAGTTCAAAGGGTTTAGAGCTGAAAAACGGAGAAGAAATTTTTTCGGGCAAATCAGGGTAGTGGTGGCGCGTTCGCGGAGCTGGTTCCTAGTTTTGGGATAAATTGTTTCACGTCGCATATCCATCACGGACCGTTCTTCCTCAAAACCTATTTCCGAAACCAAAAATTAAATGTTTTCCCACATTGTCGACCTACCTTCAAATTTTGATCTTTGACCATTTTCTCATGTTAAGCTATCTAAAATCATTCCTAAACATCATGATATCATTCCTATCACAAATCGCTACTCTTGAATCCATAGTTCAATTCAACGAAAGTTAAGAGTCAGGTCAAAAAGTTAAAAGTATTGTCAAGAAGTCAAGATAAATTCTTAAAGTTTTCAAAAGTCATTCAAAAACATTTTAACTTTGTTTAAGACTTAAGTTTCAAATTTAACTAAAGAATTCAGATTTGCAGTCCATTTCTTCATAGAAGTATATATATTATAACTAAGTATTCTAATGGATTTAAAAATGTTTTCACATTTAATAAGAACGATAACTGAGATTTGAAAAGAGTCTTTAATCTAGTTTTAAGGAAAAAGGATATGCTTTCATAATAAAGAAGGGAAACTTTGATTTCCAAGTTAGGCTTAAAGCTAAGTTTTTGAGCACTAATCTCAAATCACAGAAGGAAGTATGTTCTTAAAACTTAAGAACTAATAATAATATTTTGGGAGTAGTATTTAGCTAAGATATGAGGGGGGAGTTCAGACAACTCTGAGCCCCCATAAACAATATAACCATTATGGGTAGATAAGGGTCATACTTTTTAGATTATTCCTTTAGTAATTTATAGCATAAACTAGTGGATCCACTTAGTAATTCATGTTATATACTTATGGTAGGGTATAGGACGGCCCTGACAGCGTGAGTTTCTTTATATTGCACTTGTTTCAGAACTGCTTTATATTGAAATGAGCTCAGTCATGTGAGTCCAGTTGAGCCAGGTAGGTTCTTCAGATTCCTTTGAACCTTATGTTCATTTAGATTGACAAATGCTCATGTGGTATTCATTGGTCCAATGAATCGAGTATTAAAGACTTATCTTGATCAGCTTGTGGTTCCTATTATAGATGATATTTCAATATTTTCCAGAAGTAGTGATGACCATTATAAACACCTCCAGATTATTTTGTAGATTTTGAAGGAGAAAGAACTATATGCTAAATTTTCTAAGTGTGAATTTTGGCTTGATGAAGTGTCTTTTCTGGACATGTTGTATCCATTGATTGCGTGAAGGTTGATACTAGTAAGATACAAACAGTTGTTGAATGGAGACCTCCCAAAAGTCCGACCCGGGTAAGAAGCTTCTTAGGCTTCGCTGGATACTATAGAAAATTTGTGAAAGGCTTCTCCATTATCGCCTGTCCTTTGACTAAGCTCTTGTAGAAGGAAGTAAAGTTTATTTGGGATGCAAGATTTCAAGAGAGCTTTGAAACTCTCAAATCCTTGCTAGCTCAAGCTCTTATACTCACTCTACCAATTGAAGCGGAAACAATATGTAGTGTATAGTTATTCTTCTCACTATGGTCTAGGATGCGTTTCGATACAAGAAGGAAAGGTAATATCTTATGCCTCTCGAAAATGAAAACGACATGAATTGAATTATCCTACTCATGATCTTGTTGCTTTAGTGTTTGCTTTAAAAATATGACGATATTATTTGAATGGAGAGAAAAACGGATGTGGATATGATCAGTTTGTACAAAATTTGAATTCTATATATATATATATATATATATATATATATATATATATATATATATATATATATATATATATATATATATATATATATATATATATATATATATCAACATAATGACAATTAAATTAGATCACGCTTTAATCCTTTTAATAGCAACAAAATGACAGTTTTTTAATTTATTTTTGTAAATAACGTGAAAGAAATTTAAAAAAATTCTCCTTTCATAATTATAAATTTAAAAATAATGTTTAAATTAATATTCCTTAAAAACACAATTAAAAGAATATCCAGTAACTCATAAGCACATCTACACACGGTTTTTCTTTAAATCGTTAAAGGATTAAGATTTAAAAATTAAATTGTTTTAGAGATAATAATTACAGTTGTTAAAATAGTTTTAACCTCCTCATTTTTTTTTTAGGAGTTTAAACTTAAGAGTTTTTTTGATCAAATACAATTTTCTTTATATCTCATATGGCATGCTAATATTCAAAAATTTCAAAATGTAGTAAAGAGATGAATAATGAAACTCCATGAATTTCACTTGATTGTGTTGTAGATAGGTAGCAAATAATTAAGATAAGTTTTTCTTACATAATTATATTTATAATTCAAGTAAGTTCTTCTATATATTGGTAATTACTTTTCTTCCTTATCATTTTTTATTCATAAATTATAAAAGTCGGTAAAGTAAACCATTGTGATCAACCATCGCATTATGTTAGATATAGGATTTCATTAGTTATTTTATTGTTACGTTTGTATGCCATGGGAACTATGAAATTTTATGGATATTTTCTTCTATTTTTTATTTATATAAGTTGTGTGATAATATAAGATTTTTATTTTTATATATTTAATACATCTTGACACATTCAAATGAAAATCATTATTTATTGAAGTCAATAAATTATGGCTTCACATAATTATATTATCGATGACTATCAGTTTTGAAGATTTCACAAAAAAATATTAACAAAATTCATTATATTAACAAAAAATTATCACTACATACTATCCTTAATTGTTCAATTAAATCTTTTGACATCATATTTCAGTTTTGCAGGATTAAAGTAACTGAAACCTTGTTTTAGAATGGCAAAGGGCTTAATAGAGATCTAGAGACATATTTGCTACATCTCACTTGGACTCATTTTTAGATATTCCATTTTACATCCATGTTGTTGTTGATATATCTTGATTCTTCTTGGAACATTTAATTTTGCACAATCAATTCATTTAAACTATTTTCGTCCATTTCAAATTTGATTATGCTGAAAATTCCGTGTTGATAGATTAACAAAATTCATAATATCAACAAAAAATTATCACTACATACATTCTTTAACTGTTCTATTAAACCTTCTGATTTCGTATTTCAATTTTGCTGGTTTAAAGTAAATGAAAACTTGTTTTAGAATGACTAAAGGCTTAATTGAGATTTACACACATATTTGGTACCATCTCACTTGGACTCTTATTTTTAGATATGTCATTTGACATCTATGTTGTTGTTGATATATCATGCTCCTTCTTGGAACATTTGGTTTTGATAATTCCTTTAAACTATTTTCTTTCATATTAAACTGAAATGTTGTGTTGATAGTTTAACAAAATTATTTTCGCAACACAAAATTATCACTAGATACTTTATTTAATCGTTCTATTTAATATTCTGACGTCATGTTTCAATTTTGCAGGTTTAAGGCAGCCGAAAAACTTGCTTCAGAATGACTAAAGGTTAAACATAATTTTATACACACATTTGGTACGATCATATGCTTGAATAAATTTATGTTGAAGGTAAAGTTGAAAAGTTTATACTCTTACAAAGTATTTTTAACTTTATTAGAATTTGGATTTGCAATGAAGCTATGAGTATCGATTTCAGATGCATTCGATTTTATAAATTATTATAATATTCAATTAATTGTTTAATTACGTGTATCTATGTTTTTTGACACTTCTATAACTGAATTTGCAAAAATAATTTACATTTTTAAAATGAATTAACAAAAGTAAAAAAAGAAGAAGGACAAAGTAAATAATTCAACAAAAAAAGATAGGGATAATATCATTTTAATTTAAAGCTAAAAAAATCTTAAATTTGGTTAAAGCAAGAAAATATAACGTATACCCATATAAGGAGTGTGCTAAAGAGGTTGCGATACGCTTGACGATAATTAAAATTTTACCTAATAGTAGAATTACTATTTTTAATTGTAGGTTCTAATTTAATTCATGAATTTAAAATAAGCAACACAACATATATGCTATTGATCTTCCTTTTACTTAGAAAAAGAAAATATTAGAATAATATATGGCGTCTTTCACAAACATTTCATCAATATACTAGGATAATAATATATTGATATCAAATTTCAATTATTTAAACAAAACATAATATATGATTACATATGTACTTAAGTTACTCAAGAATAATATATATGAGTAGTTATTTTAAATTTAAAACTATTATATTTTAAAATATCCGCGCAATATGTGGGCACGTATACTAGTTACTTTAACAGGTGAAGGAAGCATAAAAGTTAGATAAGAAACTTGTATAATTGACTAGAGAAGTCCAAAATGGGGAAAAGCTTGATTTTACAGTAACAAAGGATGGTGTCTTACTTTATCAAAAAAGGTTATGCATACCTAATAATGACAAATTAATGGGAGAAATAGTAAATGAAGCTCAAAATACACCATATGCAATACATCCTGGAGTTACAAAAATGTACGACACCATCAAAGAAAATTATTGGTGGAATGGTATTAAGAGAGACATTGCGGAGTTCATTTAAAAATGTTTGGTTTGTCAACAAGTAAATGTAGAACATCAAATCCCCGTTGGTTTACCACAACCCTTGTCGATACCAGAATGGAAATGGGAGAGAATAACTATGGACTTTGTTTCTGGACTTCCTCGCACCCAAAGAAATCATGATGCAATATGGGTGATTGTGGATAGGCTAACAAAGAGTGCTCACTTCTTAGCAATCATGATGAATTACTCACTTGAGCGCTTATCCGAGTTATACATCAATGAGATTATGAAACTACATGGGATCCCTGTGTCTATTGTATCTTAAAGTGACCGAAGGTTTACATCTAGATTTTTGGGTAGCTTGTTGGGAGATTTTGGTACTACGTTGAAATTTATTACTTCTTTGCATCCTTAGACAGACGGCCGGTTGGAAAGAGTGATCCGAATTTTGGAGGAAATGCTTTGAGCTTGGAGTATGGAGTTTTAGGGTAGTTGGGACAAACACTTGGCTTTCATAGAAATTTGTTACAATAATAGCTACAAATCAAGTATGTGAATGCCTCCCTATGAAGCCTTATAAGGAAGAAAATGTCGGATCCGTGTTTGTTGGAGTGAAATTGGTGAAAGAAAGCTTATTGGTCTTGAAATGGTGCAGCAAACAAAGGACAAGGTAAAAATTCTCAAGTATTGTTTAAAGATATTTTCGGATAGTCAAAACTCGTACGCTGATCTAGAAAAGAATGACATTGAATGTCAAGCTGGAGATAAAGTATTCGTGAGGGTGTCTCCATGAAAAACATTATGAGATTTGAACAAAAAGAAAAACTTAGTCCATGATTTATTGGACCTTATGAGATACTTGAAAGAATTGAACCAGTTGAATATAAATTTGCTTTACCACCTGAGTTAGCCAAGATCCACAATGTCTTCCATGGTTCTATGCTCAGAAGATACCGTTCTGATCCATTTCATGTTCTTCTAGTTTAATCTATTGAGGTTAATCCTAGCTTGACGTATAATAAAGTACCTACCGGAATTCATGATTGGGAATTAAGGTAGATTAGGACCATAACTGACCTGTTGTACCATCCTATGTTAGGTACTAGGTTGTCTCTTTAACTAGTACTAGGTTAGTGTCAACCCGGTTTTGGTCCTAGGTTGTGGGGTGCACTAATTAGCTTATTTCGTTTAGTCCTAGGTTAGTTAGCTACTTAGGGCAGTAGTTTAGGTCTATAATTAGTTAGGAAGTGAGGACCCACATGGAGGGGTTCCTTATGCACGTTTTCCCCCTAACTACCCTAACCAAATTCGGTTAGGGTGGTTCCCTCCTTGGCCACTTCTTCACATGTCTTGCACATGGGTTGGTTGTACTTCCCTAGCTAAATATTATTTATGGTACATTTGAGAATATTTACTTATTATCCCAAGGACCCTCACTATGTCCTTGAGGACTGCTTAATTTACATGATAACTTTAAATGATCATGTGCTATGGTACTAGGCTTGACACTTGGATGCCTAGTACTTTGTATGAAACTATTCTAAACGGATTTTTATTTTAGATTAGGGTCTTCATTGCAGGTACAATTATTTAACATCAATTTTGGATTGGGGCGTGACAACCAAAAATTTATATTTCTTATTACTATATGGAAAATTGGCTAATATCCCTTAGCCAATTTTTCTTTACTATGCCAAATGTTTCTCAATATTGGGCATTGGGGTGCCTATGTACCCCTAATATGTTATCCTAAGGGCATATTGGGCTCTTCATTAGACATATGATTTTTCGGAATGATACATCTTCCTTATAGTTCATCATCAAGGTCGTACCATCAACCCATAACTCAATCCAATTTGGATAGTAACATCACCAAATAATGATAACCAATATAATAACAAGGCCAATTGCATCTCTTTAACACAATTCAACACTAGATCACAACTTAAGACAAGATACATAGTCTAATTTCACATTACAATTCATAACCTAAATTAAATCTCAAGAACTATCATGATAGGCCTATAATTAATCTTATTTTAATCATAATAACACAATAGGATAGTAATCTAATCAATAACCAAATCAATTGAATAATCACAATACAATATAGGTCAAGATCACAACCTAGGGTTAGGGATTAAGGATCATGTTCTTCAGTTTAGACCAAACCATCAACAATTACCATAAACAAGTTAAATTAAATGATAATATATTCAATATAACCTAATGAAATCATCAGCAACTCAATTCATAACTTCAATTTCGTAATTGGATGAAACCCATAAGAAAACTCAACTTTTGAAATCCATTTTGAAGGAACCCATTTAGGAAAGAGTCTCAAAGGTGAATTAGATCCCATACCTTAACGTTTGACAACAATTTGATTGTGAAATTTTCCCTATTCATCCCCCAAACCCTAATCCTTGCTAGTCTTCAATGGTGAGTTTAAGTAGATTAGGGTCTTTATTGCAGGTACAATTATTTAACATCAATTTTGGATTGGGGCGTGACAACCAAAAATTTATATTTCTTATTACTATATGGAAAATTGGCTAATATCCCTTAGCCAATTTTTCTTTACTCAAGGTCGTACCATCAACCCATAACTCAATCAAATTTGGATAGTAACATCACCAAATAATGATAACCAATATAATAACAAGGCCAATTGCATCTCTTTAACACAATTCAACACTAGATCACAACTTAAGACAAGATACATAGTCTAATTTCACATTACAATTCATAACCTAAATTAAATCTCAAGAACTATCATGATAGGCCTATAATTAATCTTATTTTAATCATAATAACACAATAGGATAGTAATCTAATCAATAACCAAATCAATTGAATAATCACAATACAATATAGGTCAAGATCACAACCTAGGGTTAGGGATTAAGGATCATGTTCTTCAGTTTAGACCAAACCATCAACAATTACCATAAACAAGTTAAATTAAATGATAATATATTCAATATAACCTAATGAAATCATCAACAACTCAATTCATAACTTCAATTTCGTAATTGGATGAAACCCATAAGAAAACTCAACTTTTGAAATCCATTTTGAAGGAACCCATTTAGGAAAGAGTCTCAAAGGTGAATTAGATCCCATACCTTAACGTTTGACAACAATTTGATTGTGAAATTTTCCCTATTCATCCCCCAAACCCTAATCCTTGCTAGTCTTCAATGGTGAGTTTAAGTAGATTAGGGTCTTTATTGCAGGTACAATTATTTAACATCAATTTTGGATTGGGGCGTGACAACCAAAAATTTATATTTCTTATTACTATATGGAAAATTGGCTAATATCCCTTAGCCAATTTTTCTTTACTCAAGGTCGTACCATCAACCCATAACTCAATCAAATTTGGACAGTAACATCACCAAATAATGATAACCAATATAATAACAAGGCCAATTGCATCTCTTTAACACAATTCAACACTAGATCACAACTTAAGACAAGATACATAGGCTAATTTCACATTACAATTCATAACCTAAATTAAATCTCAAGAACTATCATGATAGGCCTATAATTAATCTTATTTTAATCATAATAACACAATAGGATAGTAATCTAATCAATAACCAAATCAATTGAATAATCACAATACAATATAGGTCAAGATCACAACCTAGGGTTAGGGATTAAGGATCATGTTCTTCAGTTTAGACCAAACCATCAACAATTACCATAAACAAGTTAAATTAAATGATAATATATTCAATATAACCTAATGAAATCATCAGTAACTCAATTCATAACTTCAATTTCGTAATTGGATGAAACCCATAAGAAAACTCAACTTTTGAAATCCATTTTGAAGGAACCCATTTAGGAAAGAGTCTCAAAGGTGAATTAGATCCCATACCTTAACGTTTGACAACAATTTGATTGTGAAATTTTCCCTATTCATCCCCCAAACCCTAATCCTTGCTAGTCTTCAATGGTGAGTTTAAGTAGAGAGAGAAAGAAGAGAGTTAATTTGTGAGTTGTCTTTAGATTAATGAGGCTTGGAAGTATTTATATTGGGATTTAATCAACTTAATTAGACTCCCTTACAACCCTAATTAATCACCTAACCCCCTAACTAATTAAATGAAAATAACTTAAATTATGCAGGAAGTTTGACCCATACAGACGAGACTCCGAACGATAGGCCGTCTGTGAGTCGATGGTCCCTTACCCCTCTATGCTGCACTCTGTCGATGAGTTTAGAGACTGTGCAGGTAGAGGACTTACTCAAATTGTCTAATTATGTTATGATGGTGGGATCGGCGCCCCGTCATTCCACACACGGACCGTAGGTGGTCACGTCGATGCCCACTGTCCAGGCCCTGTTATTCAATCACAAGGGTCCTCCTCAAGGGTTCTTGGTTGGTCCTTGGGGAGTCGTACCCAGACGTTTTAACCATGAAACAACTTAAAAACATATTAGCTACCCTTCCACCAAATTTCGTATATTTTCGACTCCTAAAAGTTAGTCAAATAGGCTAAGCCAAGCTATCATCCCTTTGAATCAACTTCCCGGACGTCATGGACGTTCTTAGACGTTTTGGTTCTTAAACATCCTAAATGACCTATATCCATTAAAATGGACTTAGAATCATTAATTAAACCTTATGACACCTATGTTAGGCTTTATGACACGTCTTTGATTTTCAAGGTGTTACAATATCCCTTCCTTAGGAACATTCGTCCCCGAATGACACCAAAACTCTTTTGAAGGAAGCATAGACTCAAGACTAGAAACCCAACCAATAAATAATATCAAATCAACATAAACCATGTAATTTAACAAGGCAAATTTCAAAACTCATATTACCACACATAAGGCTCAAAACGCTTCATCATGAGGCACATCCTTCTCACAACACTTATGAGCTCAACATACCTTACATGAACAATTAGCACAAAGTTAAACTTAATAACATGCTACATATCATTTCATAAAGACTCACCATACCAAAATACACAACATATATCAAAACAAGCAAAAAGGAAAATTTCAAGATTTCAAAAGAAATATTACAGTAACTTCCCTATAAAGTTTTAAAAAATGCACATTTTGCAAAACTTCACCCAAAAATCAAGAAACTTCAATTTCTAGTCATATTTATATTATCAAAAGTAATGACTAACCTTAATTCTCAAAAAGATGAGGGTAATGGGACTTCATGTCTGCCTCGGTCTCTCATGTTGTATCCTCAACTAAATGATTCTTCTATAACACCTTTGCGGAAACCACCTCTTTATTCCTCAACTTCTTGACTTGCCTATCAAGAATTTGAACTGGGACTTCCTCATAAGAGAGGTTATCCTTGACACCAAGAATCTAAACAGGATTAATGGACTCGGGATCACCGATACACTTTTTTAACATAAAAATATGGAAAACCGGATGAACCAAAGCCAATTCAGTAGGAAGTTTCAATTCATAGGCAACCTTACCAACCCTTTGCAAAATTTCAATGGGACCCACATAAGAAGGACTCAACTTCCCTTTCTTGCCAAATATAACTACCCCTTTCATTGGTGAAGTTTTCAAATACACCTTATCACCTTCGTCAAACTCCAAATCCCTTCTCCTATGATCGGCATAAGATATTTGCCGACTATAGGCTCTTTGCGACCGGTTCCTTATGATATGAATTTTTTCTAAAGTCTTATAAATCAACTCGGGACGAAGAAACGATGGCTCACCCACTTCAAACCATCCAATAGGAGACGTACACCTCCTGCCATACAAGGTTTCATAGGGAGCCATGGAAATAGATGAATTAAAACTATTACTATAGGCAAACTCCACCAATGGTAAATGTTTATCCCGATTCCCTTTAAAATCAATATTGCACGCCCTAAGCATATCTTCAAGGCTTTGTATCGTACGCTCCGCTTGACCATCCGTTTGGGGATGAAAACGGTGCTCAACTTCACTATAGTACCTAACCCTTTTTGGAACGCCTCCAAAATCTAGATGTAAATTGTGCGCCCCGATCCAATGTGATGGATAACAAAATGCCATGGAGGCAGACAATCTCATCTAGCAAGATTCTTGCATAATCCTCTACCGAATATGTAGGCTTGATGGGAATAAAGCGAGCGGACTTAGTTAATCGATCCACAACCACCCATATCAAATCATATGATTTTTGAGTCGGAGGTAAACCTACTACAAAGTCCATACTGATATCTTCCACTTCCAAATAGAGATTTGGATATCTTGTAGTAAGCCACCCGACTTTTGGTGTTTGGCCTTTATTTGTTGCCAATTTGGACACTTAGGGACAAACTACGCTATGTCCCTTTTTAGACCTTACCACCAATAAATCTCCCTCAGTTCATGATACATTTTTGTCAAACTCGAGTGAATTGAGTAGCGGGACCCATGTGCTTTTTCTAGGATCTGATCCCTCAACCCATCTACATCAGGAACACACAATCTCCCTTGGTACCTTAGCACACCATCCCCCCTAAGGAGAATAAGTCATTCAACTTGTCGAGAACCGATTCTTTTAACTCCATTAATTCTAAATCAAGGTGTTGTTTGGACTTCAGCTCAACCACTAGAGATGACTCAGAGTTATGATGAACTATAGCACCCCCATTCGGAGAATTCTCCACCCTCACCTCCAACCTAGCCAACCTATGTACTTCCCTTGCTAGGTCCTTCTTGGCTTTGTCAAGATGGGAAACACTACCTATAGTCATACGACTTAGGGCATCCATAACTACATTAGCCTTGTCGGGGTGATAAAGGACATTTATATCATAATCTTTCAACAACTCTAGCCACCTTCTTTGTCGGATATTCAACTTCTTTTGGGTAAACACATATTGGAGACTCTTACGATCGGTAAAGACATCAACATGAATCCCATATAACTAATGCCTCCAAATTTTCAATGCAAACACCACGACCACTAACTCAAGGTCATGAGTGGGATAGTTTCTCTCATGTACCATAAGTTTCCTAGAGGAATAGACTATCACTTTCCGGTGTTACATAAGCACACACCCCAAACCTACTCGAAATGCGTCACAATATACTACAAAACCCTTTGTACCCTCTGGTAAAGTCAACACCAGAGCAGAAGTGAGCCTATCTTTCAACAATTGGAAACTTTTCTCACATGCATTCGAACACTCAAACTTCTTACTCTTTTGGGTCAGAGTAGTCAAAGGAGATGCAATATACGCAAAACCATCTACGAACCTCTGATAATAACCCACTAGACCATAGAAACTCCTAATGTCGGTTGGAGTCAATGGTCTAGGCCAATTTTTCACAGCTTTCATTTGCATTGGGTCTACCTCAATACCCTTACTAGAGATGATGTGCCCAAGAAAAGTCACCGACCTCAAACAAAACTCACACTTGCAATATTTGGCAAACTATTGATGTTCCTTAAGGGTTTGCAATGCCACCCTCAAATGACCCATATGATCATCCTCTTTCTTCAAATATACCATGATATCGTCAATGAAGACAATGACAGATGAATCTACATAATTTCAAAATACTCTATTCATTCGATCCATAAACGCTGTCGAAGCATTAATGAGACCAAAATACATGACCAAGAACTCATACTGCCCATACCTAGTCCGAAAGGCCGTCTTTGGTATATCCTCACCTCTCACCCTAAGTTGGTGATACCCCGATCACAAGTCAATTTTTGAAAAGTAAATCGCCCCTTAGAGTTGATCAAACAAGTCATCAATTCCAGGGAGAAGGTACTTATTCTTAATAGTGACCTTGTTGAGTTGGCGGTAATCAATACATATTCTCAAGGACCCATCCTTCTTCTTCACAAACAAAACCGGAGCACCCCATGGAGAGCTACTAGGCCTTATAAAATCCTTATCTATTAAATCCTTGAGTTGAACCTTCAACTCCTTTAATTCAGCCATAGCCATCCGATAAGGAGGAATTGATACGGGTTTTGTATCCGGTAGCAAATCAATGCCAAAGTCAATTTCCCATTCAGGAGGAATATTGAAAGGTCATTAGGAAAGACCTCCGGAAACTCACTCACTACGGGTACAGACACAATGGGAGGAACTTTGGAGTCTAGATCTTTGACTCTTACTATATTTTATGCATAACCTTTTGAGATCATTTTGCATGCTTTTAGACAAGAAATAATACGACCTCTAGGAATATAATTTCCCCCCTTCCACTAAATAACGGGTTCATTTGGGAAGTTAAACCTCACCCTCTTGTCCTACAATCAATGGAGGCAAAGCATGCACGCAACCAATCCATACCCAATATAACATCAAAATAAAGCATATCTAGTTCTTTTAAATCAACATAAGAAACTTTATTGAGCAACATTATTGGACAATTTCTATACACCCTTTTTGCAACAACTGACTCACCCACTGCAGTAGACACAATAAAAGATTCATGCAAAATATCAGGTAAAATATCAAACTTTTTAGCCTACTAGGGGTGTAACAAATGATAAAGTAGCGTCCGGATCAAGTAAGGCATACACATCAATAGATAAGACTTTCAACATACTGGTCACCTCGTCGGGAGAAGTCTCTTGCTCACCTATAGAGTGGAGAGCATAAAAGTGGTTCTTCTTTGGAGCATCACTAGAACCACTTCCTTGAGCTTGACCATTACCCTTATCTTGACTCTTGAAAAAATTTGGACAATCTCTCATCTTGTGACCACTCTTGCTATAACTAAAGCAATTCCCCGTTCCTACCAAGCACTCACCAAGATGACCCTTTCTACACTTGGCACATGTAGGCTTCTCATTTGGTGAATTAGTACCTTTTCCCTTCTTGAATTTAGGGTTAGACACCCTATCACCCCTAGCTTTTGGGATCTTGAAAGGGACTTGATTTGAAACTCGTTTCTTAAATCTAGGCTTGTATAGACACCCTATCACCCCTAGATTTTGGGAACTTGGAAGGGACTTGGTTTGAAACTCGTTTCTTAAATCTAGGCTTGTCTTGTATTTCAAGTCAATTTTGAAGAACCTCCATCAAATGATTTTGATCTTTTAGCATCTCTACTTTTTCTCTTATCCCTTGCCTCCTCAACCCTTCTTGCATGCATTATAAGGTGGGAAAAGTTCATGTTGTCATATAGCATGGCCTAATGACACTTCTCTTGTAAGTACTCTGATACCCCCGTCACAAAATGTCTCATTTTGTCTCTAGGATCGGAGACGAAAGAAGGAGCATATTTGGACAACTTACTGAATTCCAAAGAGTACTCATGGACACTCCTTCCTCCTAGGCGAAGATTAATGAACTCCACCATTTTTTCCTCCCTCATCTCTCTAGTAAAGAACCGATCTACAAAAGTCTCCTTAAAGATCTCCCAAGTCACCGGACCACCCCTGAATGACCTATTATCCCTCCATTGCACATACCATGCTTGCGCCACGTCCATGAGTTGATAAGTAGCCAAGTTGGCCTTCTTAGTTATGGACAACCCCATAGCAAAAAGTATTTTTGAGACCTCATCGATGAATTCTTAGGGGTCTTCATCAACCTTAGACCCATAGAAAGTAGGAGGGTTCATTCGAGTGAAGTCCCTTAGACAGAAAGCCATAGTAGTGACTTGTTGATGAGGACGGGGCACAACCTCCCGATTCTTAAGCCGTCATAGCTTGTACTTGAGTCGTGGCCACTTGTTTGAATGGTGATAGCTTGAGACATTTAAATAAGAGCGGTCCTTATATTCTCATCCGTCAAAGGAGGAGGATTGACCGGTGATTTCTCCACATTAGCATCTTCTTCAAGTGGAGAAACCTGCTCACCACGGGGAGGAGCTTCCGCATTGAAAATTTCCTCTTCATGTCTTCGAGCAACATTTCATTGAGTGTTCATGCTTCCTATAAAAATAATAATAGTATTAGATGCAAAAACACACCATAAGTATACTCTAATGGCACGATATAAGATTTCCAAGAAAGAGAGCGATTGCTAAGCATCATATCGGTTCCTACTCATAAGTGTGGCGCGCTTCACAATTATGAATAGAACCTACATAAATGTGGTAGAGAGAGAGACATAACTCAGTGATATTCAACCTCATTCTCTAATTCCAAGTTTTTCATATCCAAGTTTACCATAGATATAACCGTCGTCGTCGTCCTTTTGAAGGACTAAGACTAGCCTCTTAGTCTCATATCATTACATTCATAGGTTCAAAAATGTAGAAAAACTTAAAACTTTCATTTTAACTACTTGGAGGTTTACATGGACCTCTACATACGCATAATATATAGTCATATCGAGTATACATAGACCCTTCGTATAGGAAGGTTACATAGCATTCTACTTTTATTGCACATACATATATATATATATAAATAGTCTCAACGATTGTCTCATCTCATACAATCTAAACGATTATCACAATATGGTCATAACCCTCACATCAATCCAACAAGATCACATATAGGTCATACAAGGCCTTCAACAATGTCGCATTCCAACTCCTCAACGACCGCAACCTAAAACATTTGGTAAAAGGAAAAAAAAGGGGTTGGTACTCCATATGTACTAAATATGAGACCTTATGCACATATACAAGCAAAACATGCTAAGAAGGGACTTTTAGTTAAAACATGACATTTTACCCTTTTATGAACTTAATGCAATGTCAAGCAAGTCATATCAACCAACCAAACATGCTTATTATCTCAACAAGTAATACTTATCCCAACATACTTGAAACCGTGATTTTCTAAAATGCTATCATCAATAAATAATATCACAAGAATGAATAAGAGTCAATCATATCATAAACATCAAGACTCATGAATCCTTATCAAGTCAAAAAGTGCAATGACCAAGAAAAAACCCCATAACCTTGCCCAACCAAGTAAACATAACAAAAAAACATAACCAATGTCCAACTTTGGCAATATAGTCCAACTACATATATAAAGAGGATAATCATCATCATATATAGACATTTACATTATAGCATCAACATATTATAATCATACACATCATTATCATATGCTTACATAATATCAACTTCCTTAATCTTCCATCAAAGTCAACTAGTGCAAGGCATAGGTCCCATACCCCTACCTAGGCTATGTTAAACCCCTCAAGTCACCTTAGTTAATTTATAATCTATTACTTTATTTTACTTTAGGGAACACTTGCATTAACAACAATACACCACATGATCTAAGTGTGGAATCCGGTGTTGTACAACCTTACACCGATGGAAGGTGGTCTACCGACTAAAGTAGAACCAAACACAAACGTAGCTTTAGGTGGATCCACTAGCTAGACTTCCTATGATGGAAACATAGTTCAAGAACTAAGAGATAGTATATTCCCTCTTGATACCACTTGGTAGTTGGGGCCTCCTCTCATGGGAATCCATTGGATGAGTATTCCTCTTTGGGAAGTCAACATCTCATATAGAACTATAGGGTAAATCTTCCTCTTTGGGAAGTCATCACCACCCATTATCAAGTTCACTCGGTGCTAAGCTAAGTCCCTTTATTGAAATGTATTTAATACTTTAATCAACAATTATAGCTTAGTTTAGGTCATAGGGTATACCACTTGTATAATCATCATCATCAATAACTAAATAAGAAATGTATGAGTATAAGTCCTTTCATCACAATTCATATAATTGAGGTTAACACATTAGCATTTCATAGCATATCAAGGCATATATTTTTCACCATCCTTATATTACATACACCTTAATCAACCTCACAACATAGTCAAAACATTTCAATTCAACATATACCATCCTACAAATCCTACTACGGGGCATACTCCAATATAATATGATGACTTAACCACATTTAATAACAATTGGAAGTAGAGATGGAGATTCTAAGAATCACCAAATCTTCCTTATAGTTCATCATCAAGGTCTTACCATCAACTCATAACTCAACCTAATTTGGGGAATAACATTATCACACAATGATAACCAACAATTGCATCTCTATCACACAATTGAACACTAGATCACAACTTAAGACAAGATACATAGGCTAATTGCACATTACAATTCATAACCTAAATTACATCTCAAGAACTACCCTGATACGCCTATAATTCTTCTTAATTTAATCATAATAACAACATAGGTCAAGATCACAACCTAGGGTTAGGGATTGAGGATCATGTTCATCAATTTAGACCAAACCATTAACAATTGACATAAACAAGTTAAATTACATGATAATTTATTCAATATAACCGAAATAAATCATCAACAACTAAACTCATAACTTCAATTTCGTAATTGGATAAAACCCATAAGAAAACTCAACTTTTAAAATCCATTTTGAAGGAACCCTTTGAGGAAAGAGTCTCAAAGGTGAATTAGATACCATACCTTAAAGTTTGACAACAATTTGATGGTGAATTATTCCCTTACATCCCCAAAACCCTAATCCTTGCTAGTCTTCAATGGTGAGTTCAAGTAGAGAGAGAAAGAAGAGAGGAGGAAGAGAGTTTATTTATGAGTTATGTTTAGATTAATGAGGGTTGGGGTATTTATATTGGGACTTAATCAAATTAATTAGAATCCATTAAACCCCTAATTCATAACATATCCCCCTAACTAATTAAATAAAACTAACTTAAATAGTGAATGAAGTTTGACCTTCGCAGACGATACTACGAACGACGGGCCGTCTGTGAGTCGATGGTCTCTCACCCCTCCGTCCTGCACTCCATTGATAAGTTCAGAGACTCTGCAGGTGGAGTCCTTCCTCAATGTCTAAGTATGGGACGACGGTGGCATCGATGCCTCGTTAGTCCACACATGGACCATAGGTGGTCACGTCGATGCCCACTGTCCAGGCCCTATTTCTCCTAACACAAGGGTCTTCATCAACGACCCTTGGTTGGTCCATGAAGAGTCGTACACGGATATATCATCCATGAAACAACTAAAACACCTATTATCTACTGTTCCAACAATTTTTGTACAGTTCCAACTCCTAAAAGTTAGTCAAATAGGCTAAGGCACACTAATATCCCTTTGAACGAACTTCTTGGACGTCATAGACGTTCTTGAATGTTTTGGTTCTTAAATATCCTAAATGACCTATATCCATTAAAATGGAATTAGAAATAGTACTTAAACCTTATGACACCTTTGTGAGGCTTTTTGACACGTCTTGGATTTTCAAGGTGTTACATAAACATTCGGCAATTTGCCGAGTGATTAGGCGAACTCAACTAATATCACCCAATGATCAGAAATTGGATGGTCCTTTTCAAGATAAAAGGTTAAAATTTCCCTTTTCATTTACTCTCCCTCATTTTTTCTTCTTCACGAACTCACACAAGCACTTTAGCTTTATATTTATTGTGTTTTTAGAGTTTCTAGTTTATAGATTGTGCTCGAAAAAAAAATAGACTAGGAGAGAAACTTCTAGCTGGAGGGTTCCCATTGGACCCACTTTTCCTTTATGGAATGTTGATTCTATGGGGGTGTAAAATCCTTTCTAGTAGGCCACGACTTAGACAGGATGATCATGACTAATATTGCTTTAGAGGCTAAGGCAAATAAAAAAATGAGAATAAAAATTTTAATACTCCTGGGTCCAGTATGAAATATTAGGCTGATTGAGCGAGCATTGATGCCCCGATAGATGGACTGAGAAGTTACACAAGATCTCCTCTTTACCTCCCTCTCTGTTTTTCTTTATTTGGACTGCGAGATATTTATTAGTTGCATTTGAGGTGAAATGTTTTTATTTGTGATGTGGTGGTCCGACCTTTATGCATTGTTTTGATTTTATATTTAGGTTGTTTCTTTTGTAAAGAGTTTTATATTGCTTATGCAGCTGTTTAAGCATATGGCTTCGTGTAGATTTTTAATTGCAAAATGATTTTTGACCTTTCCAAAAATATTTCATTGTTCAAAAATATTTTCCACCTCTTATGTTGAAAGTGGTTGTTCCCTTGGAAGTTCGAGTCTCGGTTTCAATCAATACCGATGACTTGAATAGTGCTATCAATTTGAAAAACATGAATGTGCGTCTACGACGTGAGCAAATGAAGTTGCACAGACAATATATAAACTCTTTGCATCTCCTTGTGAATAGTCATGTGTCAAATTGATTCACTTGTGATGACCTTTGCACACCAGCTAAACTATTGAGTCTTGTTCGACGCATGTATCAATGCCTTTTCTATTAAAAGGTTACCTTGAACCATCCATTACAACACCTAGAATTTTCTCCGTTAGTCTAGTGAACTAAGTAACACCTCTCTTTTGACCTCCATTTTTAGTGTGTGAACATCTCTTGAACACCCCTTGAGTCTTAACCTTTTTTGGAAGACACATGATGAAGACTAAACCTTCTCGATTAGGGCTATATTATAGTAGAAATAGTTTCCTCTATTTTGGACTCATTTAGGGCTATATTATAGTAGAAATAGTTTCCTCTAATGCTTTTTTTTTATCTCAATATGTGATCAAAACTCCTAAGTTTCAGATTTAAGGAATGCATGGACACTCTATCGTAAAAAGGAGAAAAAAGTTGAAGATAGAGAAGAAATGGAAGTGTGAGGATTTTCGAGTCCACATGGCGGATCGCCAATGAGGCATACTTCTCCTTTTGCTCCTTTTTGCTGAGCCTTGAAGGAAAGGGTCGAATTAATGGTAGAGAGAAGCAGTTGGAGCATCATTGAATAGTTCTATCAAGCAATATCTCCTCGTCCAATGAACTAAAGAAGGATGATGCTGAAGACTGCACCAGAAGGCAGTGGACTACATCAATGGGAGAATCTCAAAGTCAATCGACGATTCTTATAAAGTCGCTAATTGAGCCGCTGTAGCACAAATTTGAAAGCTATAAATGCTAGTAGAGTTGTAATTTTTCGGGAGTTTGTCATTATTGCAGAAATCCGACGTAGAGACAAACTATATTATATTTTCTTAGTAATATATTTCACTCTAAGTTTTGTAAGGGTTTTGAAGGTTTAAAGAAGAAAGGGTTTATTCTCTTTCGTTTTGGAAGTTAGTCTCATTGATTCTTCTCTCTTTGCTCAAATAAATACTTTATTTCTCATACCCATTTAATATCAACATCATTGAAGGTATAGTTTCTGTTTCTCTATGTGTGGCTAAAGACTCCATTCTTGGGGTTTGATTTAACAAATATGGTTAATATTGTTGCTGGCTATTGTTTATTTTTATATTTAATGTATTTTATAATGATTTTACCTAGTGGATTAATCTAATGGGTTTGTAGTTGCAAATAAAACTTCACCCATGTGTTTTTGGCTTGTTTGAGAGAGAAGTATCAAAACAAAGACCACTATATTGATGGCCTAAGGAGTGTGTCGACATGAGGTTCAACCCGAGAGGGTGAGCCCTAGTCCCATATCGCAATACTAAGCTCAAGAAAATGAGTGGGTTAAGCCTTAGGCTGGTCTTCATGCGACAAATGAGTATCCAAGAGGAACCCATTTTAAACGGGGTAAGTTGCTCGAGAGAGAACTTCTTTCTATATGAATCTTAGCCTAGTCATTATTTGATTACAAATGTTCTATCGAAATAATAAACCCAATAAGCGATATTAATTTGTATTGCCGTCAAATCCCAAGAATTCCCCTCTCATTGCTTAGTTTACTTGTTACTTTTAGCTATTTTCACAACTTGTGGCAAACCCCCAATTTGATATGTGACACTTTCGTGTAACCCCCTTAATTTGTAATGTTTTTAGTCGTTAATTTCTTTAGCTATAAATAATTAGAATGAGATTTTAATTAGCTACACATTTTCACTACCGCTCCCTTGGGGCACGACCCCATCCCTCGGTTGGGTTACTATATTATTTTCAATCATAGACACTTGAAATGAAATTAGTGTTGTTCGTTACGATAAACATTAAATGAACCACTAAGAACTTGGAGGATATGTTAAGGGCGTGCATAATCTATTTCAAAGGGAGTTGGGATGATCATCTAACTCTAATCGAATTTGCATACAATAATAGTTACAACTCTTGAATCCAAATGGCTCCATATGAAGCTCTTCATAGGAGAAGACACAGATATCTTATTCGATAGTTTAAAGTTGGTGAATCTTGGTAAATAGGACCATATGTATTTCATCAATTTATGGAGAAAGTGAAAGTTCTTTATGAGAGGCTTAAACGACACAGAGTCGTTACAAATCCTATACTAATGTTAGGAGAAGGGAGTTAGAGTTTGAAGTAGATGATTGGATATAGTTGAAGGTTTCACCCATCAAGGGTATTATGAGGTTTGTAAAGAAGGGGAAACTTAATCCCCATGATGTTTGACGTTATTATATATCCAAGAGCATTCGCAATTTAGCTTATGAGTTGGAGCTACCAAAAGAGTTAGCAACGGTTCATCCGGTATTTCACATCTCCATGTTGAAGAAATGCTTGGGAGATCCTTCATTGATCATACCAACTGAAAATATTGAGATCAAGGATAGCATATATTATGAGGAGAATCCTGTTCACATTGTAGATCGCCAAGTTTGCCAATTGAGCACAAAAGAGGTAGCACCAGCCAAAGTCCTTTGGAAGAACCAATTTGTTTAGGAAGGTACCGTTGAAGCTGATGGGATACTGATTAGTTTATAGACTGAACTCATGAAGGGCTATATTTTAATAGAAATTGTGTCCTCAAATGCTTATTTTATCTCAATATCAGATGAAAACTCTTAAGTTTCACATATTTAAGGATTCAAGGAAATCATGGACATAATGTTCCAAAAAGGAGCAAAAAGGTTGAGAAAAGTGAAGAATTGGAATGGTGAGCAAAAAGGGTCAAATCCACAGAAGAGAGACACTATGAACGCATCGCCGAGGAGTTCCGTGAAGCACTGTATCATCGGCCAACGAAGTAACGCCTGACGAAGTTGAAGGATGTACTAGAAGGCGATAGAATTCACCAATGGGTGAATCACCAAGTCAGTCAGCGATTCCCACTAATGTCGTTGAATTATCCGTTGAACCACAACTATGAAAGCAATAAATACTAGTAGAGTGTAGTTTTTATAAAAGGAGAGTTTGTATCATTTTTCTTAGGATTCCAACTAAGCTCAAAACAATTTCATATTTTTTAGTACATTTTATATTTTACTCTCATGTTTGTAAGGGTTTCAAAGACTTTAATAAGAAAGGGTTGCATCTTCCCTAAATTGGAAGTGTGACTCCATAATTCTTCTTTCTTTCTCAAATAAAGACTATTTCTCATACAAATTTTATTCAATCATCATTGAATGTATAATTTCTATTCCTTGTTGCCTGGCTAAAACTAGGGCGTGATTTAGAAAATATGGGTTAATATTGTTGTTGGGTCTTGCTTGCTAATAGATTAAATATAGTTTAATTGTGATTTATTCTAGTGGTTTTGGTTTAATCTAATGTATTTGTAGTTGCAAATACAAGTTCATCCATGTGTTTTTGGCTTGATCTAGAGAGAGGTCGTGAAACAAAGACCGCTCGATTGATGGCCTAAGGAGTGGGTCGACATATAGTTCATCCCAAGAAGGTGAGCCCTAGTCCCATATCCTAACACACAACTCGAGAGAGTGAGAGGGGTAAGGCGTATGATTGTCTTAATGCACCAAATGGGTGTCCGAGAGGAACCCAATTGAAATAGGGTAAGTTTCTCGAGAGAGAACTTGTTTCTCTATAAAGCTTAGCCTAGTCAAAACTTTGTTACAATTTTTTTTATCGAAAATGAACCTAATAATCTATATTAATTCATATTGCGGTCACATACCAGGAACTCCTTGTCTCATTGAATAGATTTCTTGTGATCTTCATTATTATACTATACTTGAGACTAACCCTTGATTGATATTTGGAACTTTTGTGTCACCCCTCCTTAATTTATAATGTTTTTTAATCACAATTTTTTTTAGCTTCATCTAATTACAATGATGTTCTAACTAGGTACTACTTTTCACAACCACTTCCTTGGGACACGACCTCAACCCTCACTAAGGTTACTATATTATTGATAATTGTAGGCACTTGAATCGAAAATAGCGTCATTGGTAACGATAATCATCAAAACGACACCACTGCCGGGGAGTGGTGTTACGTGAAACTGTAGCTAACTAGAGTTTTTGTTTAAATTAGTTGTAAGTTTTACTAACTTAAATTTTAGTTATATTTTTCTTACAAGTTGTTGTTTGAGGTAAATATGTCAAGTAACACTTGTAAAAGAATGGAACACTCTCAAGTATAAGTTATGATTTTTCAAGACAGGGTCTTGAGTTTTAGAAAATTAGATGGTGAACAACTTTATTAAGCATGGATGAGATTCAAAGTAATACTTGGACAATAACCTACCCATTGAATCCCTGATATATTCATTCTAAAGTCATTCTACCGGAGTCTGAATCTAGGGAACAAAATGAGGGCTGATCAACTTGCCTCAGGTAATCTAGTACGACAACCCTATGAAACATCAACTGAACTACTAGACAAATTAACCAAGTCATGCCATGAAAGGAAAAATATATACTTCTATTTAGTTGCCCTACTAACGCAGTTTGATAAGCCGACAAAAAAGTTTGAGATTATTGGACACCAACGCCACGAGGAAAGGCGCTACGTCCCTCCTAAGAAATAAAAGAAAATTAAGAATAGGGAGGATGGACATATCAAAGAGATGTTAGCAGTTTTACATCAGAAATCCAATTATTATTATAGGATGTTAGAGGATATTAGAAAGAATATCTTAATGACTAATCATTTGATATATGAACATACCATGCTCATTCGAGTACTGGAATCCCAAATGAAGTAAGTGTCGAATGAGCTCTGTCAGTGTTCAGAAGAAGGACTGTATGATGACTTGGAGGAAAACCCCACTAGTGGAGTATAAACACTACGTTATGCCGTGCCATGACATTAAAAAGGGTCTATTTGAGAGGCAACCCAAAACCGTAAGTTCTTTTTATTTGTCACTTTGAAAAAAAGTTATTTTATTTTGTATGCAAGGCATCCAAAAAATATGAAATGGAGGACATAAATCTTATGGTCAAATTGCCGACTCTATTAGCGACCTAGCCGAAGACTGTCGTTGGGGCCTTCATGAAATTGAAGGAATTGTAAAACACGGCGAAGTTAATATCAACTTGGTGGATCACCGAGTAGCTGACAAAAGGTGACTAATGTCGCCGAACGGGTAAGATTTTAATAAATTTAATAAATTTAGAGACTTTAACCCTCACCCCTCCTCATTTCTCTCACTATCAATTTTAGAACTTCCTTTCACTTTTGATTTTTACAAAATTGCATCTATTTAGTACTTTCAGAAATTTTTGCACCTACTAAGTATTTTAGTTGATTAACTAGTGCTTCGATCCTAATTAATTTTCCGCCTAGCATAACCATTTAATCTAGATGTGCACTGAAGGTGAGTGCTCCATTACCACATTTATTTATAGTATTTAAACTCTTGTGAGCTATTTTTTCCTATTCAAATGTGTTAGGTAACTCTAGGGAAAGACCACGAGCATTGGTTGTTGTGGATCCAACTATAATCTAAGTTGTGCTCATTCAATTGTATTTTCAAATTTTATAGGGAAGATCTCAAGAATATGAATTGTATTAAGAGGGATGAGTCTGATGGCGAGCAAGATAAGGCTACTGAAACACTCAGTGTTACGCTCAACGATCTAGCTTACCTATAATCCCCGTGCATTATTTATTTGATTGATTATATTAAGTTTGGAAAGACACTTGTACCCATAAAGAGTGTGCGGGAACTCAAAGAATGTATTCATTATTGCCCATAGTGTGCATCTTAATTCCATATGGCATGGTAACTTTCGACGAATAAACCCATGTCACAGAACGCCATTCGTGGTTGGCCGAATTGTGGGTTGTCTGTTTACACAGTGTGGTTCATAAGAAGACAAGCATAATTCACTTTCTCTAATGTAATTGCATATATTTTGGAGGCTAAATTCATTGGACGAGCTCTGCCACATCAAGGGAGGGAAACAGGGAGCACCTTAAATAAGAAGGAAGCTACAATCAAAGACAAAGTAAAGAAACTTATTGCAATATTTAGGCAGGGGAATGGTAAAGGAAAATCAAATGTGTCACTAAAAGGGACCCTGAGTAATAATAACATCTATGACACGCACATCTCCACCTCTAAGGGGGGTGATGACATTCAAAGCTCCACACTACCGAATCTCACGAAGAGTGTCAAGTGATAGCACGAAGGGTAGAAATATTCTTAGAAGGGTTAAATAACCCATTTAGGTCTGGGACTCCTCAAGTGAGTACATATCCTACTTTAGCACAAGGGCATGTAATAGTTATGGCACCCCCAATTTAGGTCCTCCATCAGTGTCTATGAACCAATCAAAAAGGTTAAGGGATAAGGACAATTCTTGAGAAAGATGTCCATCCATTGATGGACTGACTAGTAGGTATCCAAAAATTATGAGCATCCTTAACTATCATAGCGTTAAGATGTTTACTAAGACCACTGACACATATATTTTAAAATTTGTTCAGGAATTCTATGCATCTTATGGAACTTTGATACCACAAGAAAGGCAACAAAAATAGCACTCGAACTAGTTGACTAAGTGGTCGTTCGGGGAAGAAAGTTGAATTACAACCATGATATTATTGATATTATTTTGAAGTTCCGTGAGAACATTGTTGATATTTACGAATATATAATCATAACTAAAAAGATAGAATACATGAAGAGGTGGTTGGATCTGCTGATCTCAGATAATAATCCTAATTGGTTAGGAGTTGGTGCGGGGATTGACAAGAAAGACCTTAATGTAGCAGCCCTGTATTGGTTTGGTTTTATTAGGAGCACGATCATGCTTTCCAAAATGAATCTACTATGTGACATACCAAAGTTGCATGTTCATCTTGCATTATTGATAAAATTCAGCTCAATTTGGGAATGATAATTGCTTTAGAGATTCTCATCCATGCAAAACAACACAAAACTTCACTTCCATTCCCCATACTAATCACTGAGCTATGTAGATATGTCCAAGTACCTTGAGACGCCAAGGAGGATGTAGAACTCATTCCCACATTCTCCACTAATATCCGAAGAATCAAAATTGAGTACTTTAAGGATCAAGTAGGGACGAAGCATAAGGAAGTGGTATTCACCAAATCCATACCTGTACGGAAAACATTACCTAACCCAGCTCCTGGACCTGCATGCATAACTATATCAACTATTCTCATTTCTGAAATGACAGCTTTTTCAATCAATGCATTGCCGAACAGATCCATTACCTCCCATGTTCTGATAAAACAAGTTGTTTTGATCTTGATAGTACAGCTCGCCCAGTGTGCAAATCATTGGACTGACACCCTAGAAACCTCTATTTTAGGCATGATCCAGACTGCTTTGACTAATATTGTGATATCACTAAGAGCCATCGTTGATGAACTTCAAGCCATATAGAAGTGTTCGAGTGTGAGGAAGGGGCCATAAATGATGTGACATCATTGAAGGATACTATTGTTGCGTTGAGAATTGATATGGACTTGCTGAAATCGATTGATATCCCCATGGTGTACTGAACAATGGAGATTCCAAACGTGTCAAAAATGTAGCGGGCCACCACCAGAGTAGAAAGAATAGCTGGACATGAGTAGAGGCAGAGACAGAAAAGAACATTCTTGAGGAAGCAATAAATTTTAAAGACGAGGACCCGAAGGAGAGCGATAAAATCTTGATGGGTGCAGCAGTGCTGGTTTCCATAATAAATCTTCCTTTAGTTTTCCCCAATAAGGGTCACATTTCTGACATATCTAAGACTTCTGATATCCCAGGCACCAATACCTAGATAAATGGAGCGACAACTTAGACTGGATTCCCTCTTTACCCCCCTCTACCTCCCTCTTTGTCTTGCTTTACTTTCAGTTTTGGATTTCATTATATGCATTTTAGGACAAATACTTTTTATTTATGATGGGGTGTGGCCCCACTTTGTGTGCCATTACATATGTTTTGAGTTTATGATTCGGATGTCTATTTTAAATTTGTTTCATACTACTATGTGATAGTTTGAGTTTATGGCTTCTTTTTTCTTCTAGTTTGCAAATTGATTTTGACACCCTTCACAAAAAAAATTCATATTTTCAAAAAATTATTGCCACCTCTTTTGTTGAAAGTGATTGTTCTCTTGCAAATTCGTGTATCCATTCCAATTAATACCGTTGACTTGAATAGTGATTCAATCAAACAAACATGAATGTGCGTCGATGACGAGACCAAATGAAGTTGCAGAGACAATATTTGATTTCTTTAAATCACGTAATGATTAGCCATATGTCAAATTGATTATCATGTTATAACCATTGCACACTAGCAAAAGTGTGAAATCTTATGTGATTTAATTATCGATGCTTGTGTGATAAACCGTGCATGAAAACACATAGAATTCGCCCTGTTAGTCTAGTCAACAAAGTAATGCTTTCTCTTGAAATGATCCTAGGCGATTTGCTAGAGTGTGAGCCAATTTAACATATACCTATTTTATGATATCCTTTGTGAGTGAGTGAAACTCTCTTGAACACCCATTGATCCTTAGACTTCTTTTAAAGAAACATGATGAAGACTAGACCCTTCTTGATTTATCTCCGTTAATCCTGATGAAAGGTTGGTTTGATTTAAATAGATAACTTACGCCAAAAGTCTAAGTTGGGGATGTGGTGGAAAAAAAAGTCAAAAGAAATGCAAGGAAAGTGTCCCTTAACCCATGGAGTTGTGAAAGGATAGAAACCCCTCCATATAAAAAAGGGAAAAAGAAAGAAAAAGGGAAATAAATGAAAAAGTAAAGTTATGAAATAAAAGTAAAAATGGAATAGGGTTTCAAAGCAATATTGTCATGACCTAGAGCGTTGTGATTGACACACAAACTACAACTAGGTGGGAGAACTACTACTAGCAACCAACTAAAGCAATAAACCTAAAACCTACGACATTTAAGTTATGGAAGCAAGTTAAATAAGTATTAACAAGGTTCCATTATTGAATAAAGATCTAACAATTAAGTAACAATGCGGAAGATAAACCTAGAATCTGAACGTCAATGTACCAAAACTAGAAAAGATAACCAAGTTTAACGAGAATTCTTTAGTGAACTATTTATCTAACTAAAACAAGGTATAGGTACGAAATGGTGGACATAGACTAAGGAGAATTCCACGGCAGCCCAAACGATGTGGCTCACCCTTGGACTCGAAGAAATCACTGATCTCTTAAGTAAGGTATGTCAACATTCGCGTGAAAATGCACTTTACTCAACAAAATTTGAGAAACTGCAAAATCAATACAAAATCATCGTATACGGGTAGGCTCACACAACTATCTCACTGTTGTAACATAACAAGCAATTAAATCGTTATAATACAATTATAAACATCAACATATTCAATACTATCACAAGAATTAATATCACAATTCAGATGCTTCATCACATAGTTAGTTCTCTCACAAAACCAAATATCAAACTATTAGCATGTCAGACATAGCAATTAGATCCCATTTTTATGCCGGAACATGGCAACTAATCAATGTTAGCGTGCCGAAATGTGGCAATCCGATGCCAATCACACATCATAATAACATATCGAGATCACACATTAAAGTCATTATTTCATTTTTCAACATCTATGAAAAATATTGCAACATGCATATATATACAACTATCACAATTAAGCAAGAACAATTATATATCACGAAATCATAGAATCATAACCATTAACTACCTCAAAACAAGCTTGAAACCCTAGACAACTTGTTCCTTCCCTTTTCGAATTCACTCCGCTTGTTTGTGGTCTATAAACAACATTTTATATACGGGAATCAATAAAGAAACACTAAACTCCATGAATACTAACAAACTATTAATCCTAGTTCAAACCCATGACCCCACCTATTCAAATTAGGTTTAATTCCACCATAGGATTCTTCAAAAATCCTTCCCCGTCAATATTGACCCATTCTAAAATGTTCTGGGGATCAAAAATAAATTTGGGGAGTCAAGAACTCACCTCAAGCTTCTAGAATGTTGGAAAATGAGTTGGAATATCTAAGGGGTCGTCGCTTAACTTAAAAAGTTTAAAAATACTAAATAAGGTCATCGAAGGGTTTTATAAACGATTTTAAAATCCATCGTCCTACTATAACGGAAAACATTCCACTGTAGTGGTGTCGCTGCAGTGGCACAAGCAAACTAGTGAGCTTCCCTCGAAAAAAAATCCCAAAATCCTTTAATTACATCTCTGCTTCGCCTGCTACAGCGGTATCCATCCCGTTGTAGCGCCGTCGCTGAAGCATCAAGAATCCTGCAGCACTAAGCAAGCAGCGAGCTCTTTAAGGGAATTCGAGTTCTCAATTTTTACAACATAATCTTAACCCACTACACTCAGAAAATTCCCTTAATGCAAAGATCAATTCCCGATGAATTACTTATCTAAATTCAATTTCATATAATTGTATGGATTCCTTGACGATTTGTCCAACAAATTATGTAATAAAAACAACATTTACTTCACCCGATTTATACCATAGCTCCTTACATACCGAAGACTCAAAATTTCTCCAAATATGGACATGGTTGGAGAAACCCTATTACTCTGAAATATTTTTTTTGGCCGCAATATTTCCCATAGGCATTCCAATAACGATAAAACCTCTTCATTCCTTTGAATACGAATTTATCCATTACTCGTCCTCTAGTTATCAACTAAGGAAGGGTAGGTTACAAAAGGAACAAGGTAGTACCTGATTCGACGAACAATTGCAGATACTTGTCTCGCATATCCTTCTCGATCTCCGAAGTACCTTTCTCAAACAAATGGTTTTTCTATTTAAAAATTAGTTACATGCCCAATTAATCATGCAACTTCCCCCAAAACATAAATGTGAAAAGGGTACCACAATCAAAGATGAGGGAAAGAGGCACACCATGCAACCTCACTATCTGTTTGACGTAAATTTTAGCCAACTTTTCAGCCTATTAATCCACCCTTACCGAAATGAAATTGAATGACTTAGTCAATTTTTAACTACAACACAAATAAAATCTGATTTCTCCAAATTCTGAGAAAGACCAACAACAAAATCCATGGCTATCCTTTCCCACTTCCATTCCTGGATTGGTATCCTTTGAAGTATCTCTCCATGCCTTTAATGTTCATACATTACTTGTTGGCAATTTGGACACTTTGGCGCAAAGTTCTCAGTGTGTTATATCATTCCCGACCACCAATAAACATGTTTTAGATCTCTATACATCTTGGTCACACCCGTATGAATAAAATAGTGTGATCCACCTTTGAATCAAATCATCATCTCTTTGAACATGTATTCTACCCTTATAGTCGAGCAAAACATTAGCATCCACATTTGTTCCTTGAGACTTATCTGTTGCAATATTTATTCTAAGCTCATCTAAATCTCCATCTTTAAATTGCTTGGACTTGATTTTCTCTATGAATATGGACTTAGCTTCAATTCTAGCTAACAACCCACCTCGTTCAGAAATGCCCAACTGCACGAACATAGACTCTAAGTTCTGAATTTCCTTGGACAATAGTTGCGTGGTTCCACTAATGTGAGCTAGACTACCCATACTCATCCCTTTTTGACTCAAATTATTTGCCACAACATTTGCCTTACCCGGATGGTATTAAATAGTCACATTATAATCCTTGAGTAATTCCATCTATCTTTGATGTCTCAAATTCAAATCCTTTTGGGTTAATAAATAATGAAATCTATAATGATCAATAAATACATCACACTTAAGTCCATACAAGAAATGTCACCAGATCATAAGAGCAAATGACACCGCTACCAACTCCAAATCATATGTGGGATAATTTCTCTTGTGCACCTTCAATTGATGAGAGGCATAAGCTATGACATCATTATCCTACATCAACACAATACCCAATCCAGAATGTGAAGTATAACAATAAACAATTAAGTCCTTACCCTCAATCATAAATGCTGGAATGGGCTCGGTGGTCAAAAGAGTCTTAAGGTTTTGGAAGCGATGCTCACATTTTTCGGTCGATTCAAAGTGTACCTCCTTATTTGTCAGATTGTTCAAGTGAGTAGAAATTGAATCAAAATTCTTAACTAAACGACGATAATAAATAGCAAGCCCCAAAAAATCCTAACTTCTGTCACCGAGATAGGATGTACCCGATTCTCAACCGCTTCAACCATTTAGGGATCTACCCTTACCCCTATTCAAAACCACATGACCCGAAAATGCAACCGACTTCAACAAAAAATCACACTTTGCAAAAGCTTACATATAACCTTTGCCTTCAAAGGGTACCCAACATAGTACGAAGATGGTTAGCAGCTCTTCTTTACTTCTAGAATACCCCAAATTTTCATCGATAAATACTATCACAAAAGAGTCAAAAAAGGCTTGGATACTCTATTCATCAAGTTGATGAAGGATGCTGATGCATTAGTCAACCGAAACAAGATAACCAATAATTTATAGTGCCCATAAGAAGTCCTAAACGTCGTCTTGTGTATATCCGCAGGCCTAATCTTCAATTGATGGTAGCTATATCCTCAATCAATATTAGAGGAAACCGCTGCAACTTTTAATTGGTCAAAAATATCATCTATCCTAGCAAGGGGTACCTATTCCGTATAGTGAGCTAATTAAGTCGTCGATGATCTATGCACATCCTCATGCTACCATCCTTCTTCTTAACTAACAAAACCATAGCACCCCATAGGGAAGTACAATAATGAATAAAACCTTTATCCAAATGATCTTAGATTTGAGCCTTAAGATCTCTCAACTTTGTCGGAGCCATCCGATAAAGAGGGACATTAATGGGGCACGTACCAGGCTCTAAGTCAATAAAAAAATCTATGTCTCTATCCGGAGGCATGCCGGCCAAATCATTTGGAAAAACTTCACTAAATTCTAACACCACAAGAATAGACCCAATGGAATGAGCTTGAATCTCAACATTCCTAACATAAGCCAAATAAGATTAACAACCTTGCTCTACTAACATACTAGCCGGATAAAGGATATAATCATAACTTGCTTTTCCCACTCTAATTTTTCCTTTTTCAAAATTTCTAGAGTATCAAATTTAGCATTAAAATGAAGAAAATAATTGGGTGAAAACCAAGTCATGCCTAAGATTATGTCGAAGTCAGCCAATAAAAAATCACTGAATTAGGCCATGTCTAAAATCCCATAAGAAGAATAGGGCAAGAACGATAAACATGGGTGACTAAGACTGACTCACCAACTAGGGCAGAGACATGTACAGGATCTTAATAGTACTACACAACATCTAAAAATTAGAGGCAAATCTCATAAACACCAAAAAATAGGTTGAATCTGGATCAAATAATACATTAGCCATTTGGTTGCAGACATGTATAGTACATGGGATCGCTACATAAGATGTCTCTACCTCATTCTTAATTGGGAAGTCATAACATTGAGTTATATAATCCACACAAGAAACCTCCCTACCTATTTGCGCATTACCTCTACCTCTGTTGCCATTTCCTTTACCTCTATGACCTTTCTGATATCCTTCTCGCCCTTGTTTGGGACGTCCCCTCCCATTATTATCATTTCCCGTGGGAACAATTCCTCAAGAAGGTTGCTATGCGGACACAAGCAGATGTTGTTGTGGGCGTCTCCTCATCATGTGTCCAAGTTCCCAACAACTAAAGCACGTGCGAACTACAGATGTTCTGCTACCCGAGTGCCCAACACTATTATCAGCTTAAAAGTTATTAGAATGAGTTCCCAATAGTTACTGGTAGAGGCGGGTATGGCAGAGTTAATCATCTTGGCTGCAAGTGTAGGTCAACCAATTCCCTAGCATAAGAGCCCTGGAAATTTGTAGAGTTATTTTCCCTCTTAACCAACGCCTTAGGTTGACCATAACGCTTAACCCACTTATGTTTATTAACATAACAGACACTTCATTAAAACTACTTCATGCAAAAGTCATGTAAACAGATAAGACTTGTAGCTCAGAATCCAAATGTCTAATGAACAACTGTATCCTCTCCTCTTACGTGGTAACCAAATGTGTAGTATATCTACATAAATTGTGAAACCTTGTTACATAAGAAGTCACAGACATACTACCCAGCTCTAGCGCCATGAACTCATCCTTCTTGTGATCTCTCAAAATCCTAGGCACATAATTCTATAAGAATAAGGCATGAAATTAGGTCCAAGTAAGTAGATGTAATGTATAGGCTCTGCATTCCATATAAGGTCTCCAAGATAACTTGGCCTCGCCTTGAAGTCAAAATGGCATGAACTCAACCCCATGTTTGTGAATGATTCTCTACTTATCCAAACTTTGATAACAATCCAATATGAACTTATAAGTGTCCTCTATATCTTAATAGACAAATACTAGAGGATTTAGCTTCAAGAACATGGTCAACATATAATGCTCATTACCGATCATCACAGAACCCAACAAAGGATGGAAGAAAGAATTGTTACCTCCCTCCCCAATCGGATTGGTCACATTGTTAGCAACAAGGGGATTCGTGGGGGTTTGAGTAAGTGGAATCATCCTTGGGCCATTCAACCCTATAAAAATAACATGATTGATTTACCATGGTTTCACAGTATTTTTAATGCTTTTTCCTTAATTTTAGTGTGTGTCCAAAAGCCTTTTTGTATTGATTTTTATGTAAGTTTCTCTTTATTTGCAGGAAATCTGTCCAAAGATGAACGCGGAAGTTTTTGAGCGAGAAATGCAGAAGAGACCACCTACGAAGCTTATGATGGTCCGTCGAGTCTGTGACTGTGTGTAGGTGGAATCGTAGTGAGGAGAGAAGTTGCTGAAGGAATATGAGGAAGTCTGACCTAGTGTAGGATTACGAAAGTCCACGACGGACCATCATAGCCACGACGGTCCTTCCTGCTGGTTCATCGTAATAAATAGAGAGTATTGCAGTACCTAAATTTCAAGAAGTTAAAGTATGATGGAACGGAGACCCTCGACGGACCATTATGCTTTGAACGGTCCTTCATACTTGTTAGTCGATGGTAATGAAGAAAGCAGCAGAAGAATTTGTGAGGTATTGGACGACGGAGGCCATGACGGCCTGTTGTGACCACTACAGTCCGTCACGAGGTCCGTCGACTTAGACGCGTTTGGACAAATTTTCAGTAATTAGAATCCTTCTTTTATTAGTTTTTTATTTTTATTATAAATAGCTCGAAAAACCTTGTTTTTGGTTAGACTTTTGGATAATTTTTTAGTTCTCTTGTTCAAGTATTGAAGAATTAATTTCAGTAAATGCTACACTTTTTCTTAAATTAATTGTTTGTGTTGTTGATTAATCAAGTGAATTTCTGGATTTTATTCTTTATAATTAAAGTAATTGCATGAATTCTTATATTAAATATATGAATAGTGTGATTATGACCATGGGTAACTAAACTCCATAACTAGGGTTGTGGGAACCATGGGTGAATAATGAGGTAAAATCTAACTAAAATACCAATTCTAGAATAGTGTCTTGCATGTATTGATAATTCTTTTGTTTAGAAGTCTTTTTAACGGATGGACAACGTTAGAACTCGCCTTAATGCTACTTGCCGGACCAAGGAGGTGGATAATATTAAAAGAATTATCAACATAGATTTAGTGTACACTATCTAATAGGCTAGTGTCTTTTGGTACGAGGTAATAACTTAGTCAAATATCGAATAAAATGCTTAATATGAGGTAAAGGTAAGGGTTCATATAGCAACACACGTAGCTGGACCAAGGTGCGGAGTGAAATTTTCTAGATGTCGGACCAAGGATTTAGAGATACATAACTTATCACTTTACATGCAAGATACTAGGAAAGAATTGTTATAGTTAGAATTATCAAGTTAGGAACCTGTGGGGAACACTTAAGCCCTAGTTACTTTTACTAATTGATTAAGCTCCGAGATTTGAATCTGTTAGTGGTTTACTTTAATTTTGTTAATTATTTTCATTAATTTTAAAAATAAAAACCCCTTTTTTTGTCTTTTGTTTTCTAGGGAAATAGTTGACTAAATAATAGTAATAATAGAATAATGTTAAGTCTGAACAATTTTCCTCGTGGGATCGATCCCAACCTTATTGGTTGGGTTCTTTACTTGGTACGACCGCTTTACTTCTTATTTGAGAAGTATGTTTGAGAGTATCAATGATCTTTTGAGCTAACACTGGATCTATGGGAAGAAGTCCTATTGATTTAATTTGCCTTCTTTCCTCTTGTTCAACCTCATCAACATTCTCAACGTCATCATCTTCTACTATCACCTCCTCTTTTTCCAAATGGTTCTCATTCACCGAAACATGGTCTTTCGGTACCTCATTTGCAGCAGGTGCCACTCTGCCATGTCCTCTACCCCTATCTCTTCCTCTACCTCTGCCTTGACCGCGACCACTAGCTTTGGGATTCTCAGCTGCAGCATTAGTAGGAGCTGCGGGTCTAACACCCTTATACCTAGTATAAATAATCTATGGATTGAAGATTGCAAGAAGTTATTACCAATTTGAATCGCCATATTCCAATTGGAATCAAGTCAAGGCACAAAGGAGATAAGAGAAAGTGGAGATTTTCAAAGGTCATATAGCCTCTCGAATAAAAGTAAAGACGTCCCCATACCATTCTGTGAGACTCTATTAGACTCGTTTTGGTACATCAATATCACTAAAGACTCGCTCTGACAAAAAACTTTGTCACGACCCGGAGCATCGTGATTGGCACCCACACTACAACTCGGTGGAAGAACCACTAATAGCAACCAACTAAAGCAATAAATCTAAAAACTAAGGCATTCAAGTTTTACAAAAGTAAATTAAATAACTAAATAAACGGTTCCATTACTAAATAAAGATCTAACAACTAACTAATAATCTGGATAATAAACCTAGAATCTGAAAGTGATTGTACAAAAACTAGAAACAATAACGAACTCTAACAAGAATTCTCTAGTGAGTTTCGATCTAACTAAAATAAGATCTAAGTACGAAAATGGTGAAAAAAAAACTAAAGAATATTCCATGGAAGTCTGAACGATTTGACTCACCCTTGAACTTGGAGTGATCACTGATCTCTAAGTGAGGTCTGTGAACATTTGCATAAAGATGCCATGTACTCAACAAAAATAAGATAAATTGTGGAACCAATACACAACAACCGTGTATGGTAGGATCACGGGGCTATCCCACTAGTGTAACATAGACAAGAAATTACAAAATTGTAATACAGGAATAAATATCAACATATTCAATACTATCTTATGAATCAATATCACAATTCACATGCTTCATCACATAGTTTCTTCTCTCACGGAACCCAAATTCAAATTGTTAGCATGCCGGAACATGGCAATCCGATCCCAATCACACATCACAATAACATATCAAGATCACACATTTAATTCATGATTTCATTTTTCAACATCTATGATGAATATTGCAACATGCATGCATATACAAGTATCACAATGAAGCAAGAGTAAGTATATATCACACAATCATAGAATCACAACCATCAACTAACTCTAAAAAAGCTTGAAATCCTAAACAACATGATCTTTCCCTTTCTGGATTTGCTCCGCTTGTTGTGGTTTACAAACAACAACTTATATGTGGGAATCAATAAACAAACACATAATTCTCAGGATACTAAAGAAGTATGAACCATTGTTCGAACCCATTACCTCAACTAAGATAGTCAATTTAGGGTTTATTCCACCATAGGATTCATCATAAAATCCTTCACCATAAATGTTTACCCATTCTCAAATGTTCTATGGATCAAAAAATGAATATGGAGAGTGAATAGCTTACCCCTAGCTTCAAGAATGATGGGAAACGAGTTGGAATAGCCCCAGGTTTTATTCTAACTCAAAAATCAACAAAATACAAAATAAGGTCGTCTAAGGGTTTTATTTACGAATTAAAACTTGTTGTGCCGCTACAGCAGAACCCATTATGCTGCACTGAAATTAATCCCGCTGCAGCAACATAAAGCAAACCAGTGATCTTCTTTCTAAAGAGAATCCCAAAATTCTTTAATTCAATCTCTACCTCGCCCGCCACAGTGGTACCATCCCTTGTAGCAGCATCGTGGCAGTGGCAAGAATACCATTGCAATGACATTAAGCGACACAGTGATCTCCTTAGCGGAATTCAACTTCTCCCTTTTTACAACATACTCTTAACCCACAACGCTCAGAAAGTGCCCTTAATACCAAGATCGATTCCCAATTATCTACCTATCCAAATTGAATTTTGTTAAGTCGTATGAATTCCTTAATAAGTTATCTAGCCGATTACATAATCAAATCCAAATTTACTCAATCCTTTTGCTACTTGTTTTCCTTACACCTTGATGAGTCTAAATTCATATAAATTATGACAAGGTTGGGAAAATCCTATAACGAGGAAAGTAGGTCGTTACAAATACATGGTAAATGAATAGTATGATGACTTATGAGCACTAACAAATATGAAGAAGGAAGAAGAAACTAAGTGTTAAGAGACCCACAATTCATGAGGACCATTAGTCACTAAGCCTGAATGACCATTCCTGTACAAATCATACCATTTATAAGCGTTAGGAAGACCTTTTTTTTATCCTGAGGAAGATAAAACTAATATTGACTAGATAATAAGGGCAAACCTATGGGTAAAAACATAGTCTGTTTTTCTTTTAGAGTGAAAGTGATATCTGATTCCTGAACTTAAAATTGATTATACATTTGTGTGTCAAAATGGAATCATCATTTGTTTGAGGGAATTAGAATTTTAAGCTTGAACTTGCATTTGAATCAAGTAATGCGAAATCGAGAAACTTGGATAATGGTATGTCACAACTAGAACCTTTGAGTACACAACAGATCCTTACATAAGTAGTTTGAGTCTTGTTATATGCAATCATGGTTGAGTCTTGTGTTGAACTATTTGAAACATCCTTTTTGAACTACTGAACTTCAGTTTTACTTGACGAAAAGTAAAATTTTAAGTTTAGGGTATGATGAGTCCACATATTGAATTCTTTTATGGCTATATTTTAAGAGATATAGTGTCCTCAAATGCTTAGTTTATTAATATCTCTAATGAAAACTCTTAAGGTTCACGTATTTGACGATTGAAGGAAAGCATGGACACTATGTTGCAAAAACGAGAAAAAATGGCTAAGAAAAGTTAAAAATTCAAAACTTGATCATCATTAAGCCCACTTTGCATATCACTGATAGGCATGGATGCTATCTTTTGTTCCAGTGCGTTGAGCCCTGAAGGAAAGGGTTGAGAGGAGTAGTTGGCGCATTGTCGAAGAGTATTGTGAAGGAGTGTTTCATCTCCCAATGAACCAAAGCATGCCGATGCTAAAGGTTGTACAAGAAGGCGCTAGACTTCACCAATGGGCGAATCCCCCAAAGTGATTCCCAATAAATTAGTTGTCGAATGATCCACAGTAGCACAAATTTGAAAGATATAAATACTAGTAGAGTGCATTTTTTATAAAAGGAGAGTTGGATAATTATTTTTAGGATTCCGACATAGCTCAAAAGAATATCATTTTTTCATAGTACTTTTTATATTTTAGTCTCTAGTTTTGTAAGGGATTTTGAAGACTTGAAGAAGAAAGGGTTTCATCTTCCCTAAATTTGAAGTGGGTCTCCTTAATGCTTCGTTATTTGCTCAAATCAAGATTTTATTTCTCATACCCATTTGATTTCATCATCAATGAAGGTATAATATATATTTCTTGATGTGCGGCTAAAACTGTAATTCTTGTGGTGTGATTTAGAAAATATGGGTTAATATTGTTATTGGGTTTTTATTATTGGTTAATTATATGTAGTTTGATGATGATTTCGTCTAGTGTTTGTGGTTTAATTTAATGGATATGTAGTTGCAAATACAAGTTCACCCATGTGTTTTTTGCTTGCTCGAGAGGGAAATCGCAAAACCAAGATCGCTAGATTGATGGCCTAAAGAGTGGGTGGACATGAGGTTCAGCCCGAGAATGTCACGACCCAAATCGGGGCCGCGACTGGCACCCACATTTACCCTCCTATGTGAGCGAACCAACCAATCTAACCTTTAACATTTTAATACAATATCAACAAAAGAAATGCGGAAGACTTAAACTCATTAATAAAACAATTCAAAACTATTATTATTATCCCCAAAATCTGGAAGTCATCATCACCAGAACATCTATCTCAATTCACTAAACTAGGAATGTCTAAGAACAAAAATAACTAAAAAGATAGTCCATGCCGGAAGTTCAAGGCATCAAGACTTGAAGAAGAAGACCCAGTCCAAGCTAGAAGCATTAGCTCACCCTGAAGATCCGGTGTGACGAAGACTGGCTTGATTTACTGATGAGTTGAAGTTGACGGAACGTTTGCTGCATTCCACAAATAACAAAGAAGAAAACATAAAAGTAGGGGGTCAGTACAACCACAAGTACTGAGTAGATATCATCGGTTAACTCAAAATAGGGAACAATATATATCAATAATAATGTAAATCAACTACAATACTCAACATGTAGCAACAGCAATTACTTTATCATTAACAGTTACCGTCAAGTTTACACATGAGGACTCAAGCCTCAATACCATACTCATTTGGGAATTAAGTTCATTAGATTGAGTATATTCATTATCTTTCAAGATTCATTATCTTTTTTCCTCTTGTGTCGGTACGTGACACTCCGCTCCTCTAATTCTATCCTGGTGCCGGAACGTGGCACTCCGATCCTCATATACTATCCTGGT
>CM064973.1:31001559-31014211 GCA_032847665.1 Solanum chilense | reverse complement strand
CTATCCTGGTGTCGGAACGTGACACTCCGATCCTCATATTCATTCTATCCTGGTATCGGAACGTGGCACCCGATCCATATTCTATCCTGGTGTCGGAACGTGACACTCCGATCCTCATATTCATTCTATCCTGGTACCGGAACGTGGCACCCGATCCCCTAATTCATCAAGCCTTCTTTTACACTAAGGCATCATCATTCTCATTATATAATATATCAAGCGAATTAGGGTTCTTTCAAGATTTGGGATTCAATAGCTTCATCATGCTTTGTTAATTCATCACAATTTCATAATCATAGTCATGCAAGCATACAATTTAAGCACATAGCAGGGTTTACAATACTATCAACACATAACATTCACTATTAAGAGTTCACTACGAATATCGTAACATAAACCATAACCTACCTCCACCGAAGAATTGATCAACAAGCTAATCCTCAAGCTGCGTTTTCTCCTCCCTCTCGATCGATCCCTCTCTTTCTCTTTGTTCTTTCTGTTTGTTTTATTCAAACCTTCTTTCCTTTACCCTAATTATCATATAATTAAGACTAAAGGAGGACAATAGAACCCACTAATTAACTTAAGGTTACCTCTTTTAACCCCCAAGTAATTAGACTTATTAATATTAACCCTCAATCTTTATAATTAAGGAAAGAATAGTCCAAAACGACCCTTAAAACGTGTAGAGGAATCCTATTCTGCCTGGGATTTGCGCAACCTGTGACGGCCCGTCGTGACTGCGACGGTCCGTCACGAGGGTCGTCGCAACATCCTAAAATTCCATTTTTCTCTAAGTACACTGTGACGGTCCGTCACACTCGTGACGGTCCGTCCTGCACTTCCGTCATGACGGTCAGAGACTCGTTCCTTGTACCAAATTCTCAAAAGTTGAAGTGTTTTGCAATGGGAGCTCACGACGGTCCGTCGTGAATGTGACGGCTCGTCCTGCAGGTCCTTCACAATTTACAGAGAGTCGATTTTCAGTACCCAATTTCAGAATTCCCAAGTATATTGAAACGAGACCCTGCGACGGTCCGTCGTGCCTGTGACGGTCCGTCGTGGGTTCCGTCGTTTCAGCCAATTTTCCAGAATTAAAATCTGCTGCTCAAAACGACTAAACAGGTCGTTACAGAGAAGGTGAGACCAAGTCCCATATCCTAACACTCAACCCTAGATATTGAATGAGGTAAGGTGTAGGCTGGTCTTTATGCGGCAAATTGGTGTTTGAAAGGAACCTATTTTAAACGGGGTAAGTTGCTCGAGAGAGAACTTATTTCCATATATATCTTAGCCTAGTCAATATTTTTCTACAGATTTTCTATTTAAAGCATGAACCCAATAATCTACAATAATTCGTACATCGGGCACATCCCAAGAACTCCCCCCCCCCCCCAATTGATTAGATTTCTTGTTATCTTTATTATTTTACTATACTTGTAACAAAACCCCCATTAATATTTGATACTTTCTTGACAACCCCCTTAATTTACAATGTTTTTTATCGCAAATTTATTTAGAGACGACTAATATAATGTAGTTCTAATTAGCTACGACTTTTCGCTACCACTCCCCTAGGACACGACCCCAACCCTCAGTTTAGTTACTCTATTATTGACGATTGTGACACTTTAATCGAAGGTAGTGTCGTTGGTCTTGATAAGTATAAAATATGAAGAATATATCCACATCTCTTTGAAACTGGAGAAAGTGCAGACCAAGGTACTAATTCTCCTCTTAGTACTCTTTAAATTATGAGTGAGTGTGTTCTTTGTCTACATTTGCTTATTCGGTGTATAAACTTGATGTTTCAACCCTTAGCTTACTAAGAGTAGTCTTATTGGAGGACGACTGTTCTCAAGGGTTAGATAATGTAATATCTCACAATTTGAAATAGCTAGGAAGATGCTAAGAACTAGAAATAGTAATTTTTGGAAATAATTAAGAATTTGGAAAATTACTTAAGTTACAAAAAGTGAGTTTTGGTAAAATTTGGATGACCATAAATTCTAGCTCAGAGCACTTCCAGTTATCGTTGGATAGCTCTTGTAATGATCTTTTTTAGTACCACCGAGTTTGCGTGATTCCGAGTTCGTATGAGTAAGTTATGCCCGGTGGAAGTTGGGTTGTTAGATTAATGAACATCAAGGTTAATTTATTCTTTTCCTTACTTAATTATTCTAATTCGGATTTAGGAGTTTAATTGGGGTAAAATAAGATTTTATTCAGCTTTAGAAAAGTGAATTGCACGCTAGGGCTGTGAGAAAGGGGAAAAGAGAAGGTAGGAGAAGAACGTTCAATAATCGTCGAGATTAACATGTGAATTTCGTTGGAGGTGATCCCTACAAAGGTATGTGAGAACAAATATAATTGGGTTTATTCATACACCCATCAATCATGATTTATTTTAGCGAATTTAAATTCTTGAAAGTTTAGAAATTGATATTCTTAATGGGTTTGTTCAAGTTATACTAAATTCTTGATTCATTTAAATTGTTGAAATTTTGTTTGATTTGAGTCCATGAATTTTGGTTAATTTTTAGTAGAATATGATGTACTTTTAACATTTAATCAACTTTAAGTATTTCAGAAAAGAACCCATGGAGTTTGGAGGGTTTCGGAAAAGAAATTTCGTCAAGCAAATGTGGGAAGTGGTGGCACGTCGCGGAGGTGGTTCCAATTCTGGGAAAAAATGTTTCGCGTCGCGGAGCCATCACAGACCATTCTGCCTCAAAATCTATTTTCAAAACAAAAAAATAAATGCTTCTCGGCGTTGTGGACCCACCACCAGATTTTGATTTTTGATCATTTTCTCATATTTTTAGGTAGGTAAAATCAGTCCTAAACATTATGAAATCATTCCTAAACATCAGGAAATCATTCCTATCACAAATCATGATCTTTCAATTCTTAATTCAATCCAAGAAAATTTAAGAGTCAAGTGAAAAAGTCACGAGGTAAATCAAGATAAGTTCTTAAAGTTTTCAAATGTCTTTGGGATAATGCCCAAGTACCCCCTCAACCTATGCCCGAAATCTCAGAGACACACTTATACTATACTAAGGTCCTATCACCCCCCTGAACTTATTTTATTAATAATTTTTTACCCCTTTTTAGCTTACGTGGCACTATCTTGCGGGCCCAACGATGGTTGACTTTTTTTTTGAACTAGTGCCACGTAGGCTAAAAAGGGTAGAAAATTATATATAAAATAAGTTCAGGGGGGTAATAGGACCTTAGTATAGTATAAGTGTGTCTCTGGGATTTCGGGCATAGGTTGAGGGAGTACTTGGGTATTTTCCCAATGTCTTTCACAAACTTTTAAATTTGTTTAAGACCTAGTTTCAACGATAAGTAAATAGTTCAGATTTGAAGTTTATTTCTTCAATGAAGTATATGGAAACTAAGTATTCCCAAGAAGTTTAAAATATTTTCACATTTAAATATGAATGGAAACTGAGATTTCAAAAGATCCTTTATGCTAATTTTCAGAAAAGAGGATATGCTTTCATGAAAAAAGCAAGAGGGGAAACTTCAATTTGAAAGGTAGTCGTTGAACTATATTTTTTAGCACTAATCTCAAATCACAGAAGGAAGTATGTATTAAAAACATAGAGCTAATATAATTTTCTTTTGGGAGTAGTATGAGAGAGAGTTTACACAACTCACAACCCCCATAAACCATGTAACCACCATGGGTAGAAAAGGGTATACTTTTTAGTTGATTTCTTTATTGCATTTTAGCATAGACTATTGGATCCACTTAGTAGTTCAGGTTCTATACTTATGGAAGGGTATAGGAAGGCCCTTGCAGCGTGAAACAAAATGTTGTATTAGCTCAATAGCTCTTACGTGATGGTTACAGTTAGAGAAACTCCTGCAAAAGTTAATTGTATTTTATATACAATATCTTTTCATGCATACAAATTTGATATCATGTTTTAAACAACTTTTATATATATTGCACTTGTTTTAAAACTGCTTTACATTGAAATGACTTTAGTCATGTTGAGTTTAGTTGAGTCAGGTAAATTCTTAAGATTCCGTTCAAGACTATGGTGTACTTAGCATTCAAATTGTCCTACTGGTACATTCAATGTACTAATGTCAGTTTGCCTGCATATTATTATGATGCATGCGTAGGTAACTAGGATCAACATCCAAGGCATCGTTAAGACAGTCAGAAGTTCAGAGTCTGTTGTGAGTCCTTTTGCATTCCGGAGGATCCCCATAATTGTTTTTAATTTTTTTTCCAGCTTTTCATCTGTTAGGATGGTCGGGGGTCCTGTCCAGACATCCCTCTCAGTTGTTTAGAGGCTTCATAAATAGAGAGTCAGATGTTAGTTCATTAGTCTTTTCATTGTTATTTTGTATGTTAAGACTTGGTTTGACATTTTGGCCAAGTTAAATGTTTGACTTTTAAACATATTTAGTTTTTTATTATTCAAGTGACTATACTACTATTTATCATTATAAATATGCATATAGTCTTCCACTGAGTAACTAAGTCAGCCCAAGTGATCGCTTGGGACCAATAATTGTCTTCGATAATAAGTCCCGCCCATGATGTAGGCTCGGGGCACTATATAACCAATGCATTTAAATCTTCTTGTGACATAGTACACACACACACACACAGATATATATATATATATATATATATATATATATATATATATATATATATATATACATATAACTTCTATATTTTTTCCTTTAATATTATTTTTCTCTACAAATTGTATTTCATAGTTTTCTTATGAAAAACTTATAACCTATTATTACTAAATTAAATAAGACTTTCAAATTTGGGACCCTACAGTGATTGCCTTTTTCTTAAAGGGGTAGATCCACCCTTGACAATGGTGCATCTTTCTTTCAGAAATCTTGAATTCCACTCTGTAATGCACATATTTGACTTATAATATATTCCCCGTTATAATTTGATGGTGTGTTTATTACCGGCAGATACACAAAACGTATCAAAATATTTTCTAAGATGTCAAACATGTTAGAAATTTAATTGTTACAAGAAAGACATTATTTTTAAATTAATTAAAAAGAAAAGTATTTAAAATCTTATTTGGGTGGGCAAACAGGGGAGGACCTAGAGGAAGTTTGGGGGTTCAACGAATTCCTATTTTAAAGAATTATTAAGGTCGGCTCAGTTCTCTTCAATAATATCCAAATGTGAGGTTGATCTTGCTTCTGCATTGAATTCAGTAGCTCACTCAACTTCTTCAATGTGATTTTAAATTTTTGTTTCAACGAAAAAATGTACTTGGTTATAGAGTTTGATGAAGAAAGATGATGGGTTGTGGTGGGGGTAGGATGTAGTGGGGAGTTTGAGGATGAAGAGACAAGTAGGGGCAGATAGGGTTTGACGAAGAAGGACAATGGGGTAGGTGGAGTTTTTTTTCATTATATTTATTTATTTATTTTTCTTTTATTTTCTTTTTTTGCCATGTCATTTGTCAAGGTTGTATTAAATTCACACGAAATGAAATTAGGGTAAGTAAACGTCTCTGTAGTTTGAGCGTAAAAGTAAGTTATAGTGTCAACTTAAGGAGTTTTTTCACTGCATTTTCTCTTTAATTTACCATGTAGAATGTGTATCTATTTATTTGACTTTATATATTCCGAAATTGGATTTCATAGATGTGACTAGAAGCCAAAATTAAATGACATGTTTATGTATTATGTGCTATTTTTTTTTATTTGATAAGTATTTAATTCTAACTTTTCACCTTTAAAAACCGAAGAATTTCAAAGAATTTTTAACATTCTACGTGTCATAAAATAATGCATTGTGGATGTCCACTATATCAAGAAGTTACTCCATCATTTTTGTCTATTATGAAGATAACCATTACCTCCATAACCTCCACCTTTATAATCATTATTCTTTTAACCTTTCATTTCCATATGCCCCCCCCCAACCACCTAGTATATTCATATTTATGTCATGTTTATGAATAACTTTTTGTAGGCCTCTATGCAACACTATAAATAGTGGCATAAGGGTTCATATTGTATACACTTGAAGATTTGGTGACCACTTTGAAAGAAATAAAGTTATCTTATATTATTCCTCTTCTCTTATATTCTTCTTATATTCATCTTTATATTGTTCAATTTCCTAAAGTTTTATAACACTACATATGTTTTAACAGACTAATAGTAATTTTTATAATTAAAAGTTGTGGTCTGTAGTCTCTATAAATAGAACGAGTCAACCTGTGAAGAATACATGAGCATTGAACAACATAGATTCACCTTGAAAGAGTTTTATTGTTAAAATATAGTTTGAGTTTCTATAATTTGCAATGAATATAATGGATTTAATATTGTCATCGAATATGACGGTTGGTCAGATAGTTAATTTCCTCGTCTTAGTAAAAAAAATTGCTGCTGGATTATTACTTCTACACCCTCATAGTTTTTCTCAACCTTGCTATTCTGTTTTCTCAAAAATTTGTTTATGTTTGTCAAGGTATGTTTATAGTGGATTGACTATCTAAGATATTATAGTTTTTTGGTATGACACTTATTATATGGTCATGGATAGTCCTTTATTATTAATTATAATTTTCACTGGTGAATGCATTGTTGGACTGATATCAACAGAACATTCAAAAGAAAAAAGTTCTAAAATTACAAAAAGGGATGCCCTACCACTTACATTGAAAACAGTGTCACAGTGGTACAATGATGGCGACTCTAAATTCAAAATAATTTTCTTACGAGAATATGATGACGAATACACACCTGGAGAATGCTGTGGTTTCTGTTTAGATGGATTCATCGGCATTCTAAATGGATTTTCAAATGAATCCATAACTAAATCTTTTTTAACATGACCAATAATGAATCTGAAGAACTTATAAAAGACCAAAATAGAACTACTATTTTAATTAAAATCAATGAAGGCACAAAAATGCCACACCCATGCACCAAAGTGAAACACAAGTTTGTTTTTAACTTGGATAGTGCTAAACCTTGTGTTGATGTAAAAAGTGGTGGAGTTTTATTTCCCGTAACTTGTAGGAATTTATCGTTGCTTGGAGAAATTAAATTAAGTGTGAATCGCGTAGTTTTAGAAAGTGGTGCTTTATTTGGTCAGATTTAAACATTGGATTTATCCGATAAATTGAGTTATGTTACGAAAGAAAGTGGACGTGTTCAAATTTTGGACCTTTACGTGAGGATTTGTTGGATACTAAAGTGGAAGAAGGGGGATTGTTCTTTATTACAAAATTATTTCCATTTTTTTTAGAAGTTGATGATGGTCTAATGGAGTTCTTCTCTGTCTTAGTTTCATCAAAACAATTAGTACTTCTATTATTTTCGATAATTATAAATGATAATTGATGCTACAGCTCACTTAAAATATAACGTACATATTTTCATGCAAGTATACAATGAATTATCAGGTGGGGAAAAGTCAATCTGGGAAGCAATATATCGGTTAGTTTTAGAGGCCTCTAGATTTGACTGAGTACCTCAAATCCAATAATGCTAATGGTGCAGTAATTGCCTACCTTCAAATATTTAAGAGTTACTTATTAGACACTTGATCTATACACCTATGTTTAAAAATGAATATCTAATCACTTCATGCTTGAAAATTAGATGTGATGAAGTAGATATACACTATTCTACTTCGGTTATTCTACATATGAAAGTAGAGTTATCACAGCTAGCCCAGCTCTATTAAATCATGGTTGGCCTAACAAGCTTAGCCTTTAGTGACAACATTTAAGCAACTTTTGTTTTAACATTTTCTTAATGTGTGCAAGCTTATATGTTGTTGTATGAAGTGTGTGTATGTTATATGAATGTATTCTTCAACTTACGAATAAAAAAAATGAATTTGGTGCTTCGTTCATGTCTACATCTTGTTAAATTAGTGTCCCTAGCTTGAGATATATTTCATATATTTATGATCGGTAATGATTAATAATTGGGACACATTTTTTTGCATTGTTATATATATATATATATATATATATATATATATATATATATATATATATATGTGGGTTCTAATCAAGTAAAATACCTCTATTTGCGCAAAACTGACCTTTTATCTAAACTAAACTCATCAAAAAGAAGTCAACGATTTTATTAAAGGTCAAACTTATTATTGAAACTAATGAATTCATTTAAATTTTTAAAAAATATTTCCTCAAGAGTTGATCGAGTCATTAAAACAAAATATTTATTCAATGCGAAAATCGCTTCGTGTATGACTTGTGTATATCCTTTTCTCGGACATTTGTTCATGTGAAAGGATTGAGCTAAAATTTCATTAGAGAACCCATTTAGAATACTAGTGAATCCAGTAATGAAGAAACCTCAGTATTCTTCAGGTGTCAATTCATCATTATATTCTCTTTAGAAAATTAGTTCGTGTTTGGAGTCTCCATCATTGTACCACCATGACTCTTCTTTTCATGGTAACCGATAGAATATCACCTTTTTGTAATTTTTAAATCCATCTGTCCCATATGAACTGATCACATTTCTAAAAATACTTGCCTCAATTATTTCAGGAAAAATGAACCAATATTTTGGTAACCTGCCCATACTTTAATAGTTTGGGTGAGTGAGTTTTTACCTGGATAAAATATGGGTAAGACTGTTGTAGGATCCTATCATAAAAGTCATGGACCTAGGAGATGACCAGTTGTAGATGCCCCCGTATCTAGCTTTCTGTTTACTAAACCCAGTGACATCATAATATAACTTCTTAATAGTGCAAATGTGGTAAACAACATCAAGAAAGGAATGACCCTCAAAGACAAAAGACTAAGCCTAAAGCTTCAGCTGAATCTCCACCCACAAATAACACATCAAACTCTCTCCTCCTCAATGTATAAGATCAGAGTAGTGTGGCGGGAAATCAATTGAAACCTCGTTTCATACCGTGACAAAGTTAAGAAGTGCTACTCAAACCTTGAGAAATAACCCCAGATTTTATCTTTGATTCTACAAGGGATGAACCTATAGAGACCCTAGAAAACACGGTCAAAATGATAAGAGAAACTAGTTGTCCTAGTTTGAATAAAGGGATGTTACGACTTCCTGTCTAGGCCATCTAACTAATAAGTATCTAAATTATCTCATCTCAACTCCATTAGGCCCAATTTATGAAGCCACACCCAAAAAGTAGACAGAAACTTATAGGCATCCTCAACCACTAACCTAAAAATATCTGATAGGTAAAATCCTGATAAACTAACTGAGTATATTCTACTCCTCTAGAGGCATAGCTTCTGACGCAATCACGAAATGGGAACCTCGGGGGTACTTTGTCCTTGGGTGCCTCAAATGTACGTTGATCATGTGGTTTTGGTGTAACTTTTAATTTTTTTGGATCATGTTGCATGCTATTAAGCATAATCAGAAGTTGTGTAATAGTTTCATACATTTATGGAGCAATAATTAGTCTGGGTGGCGGCTGGGGTGGCCATGACCCTGCTGACCGAATAAAACTCCTGCTAGTGAAGGCTTCGCTGCAAGCTCCTGAATCTTTTCTTTCTCTCACTCTCTCTTGGGCTTGTGTTGTACCCCTAGTAAACAATTGAGACCGACCTCTACCTCGAGTCGTCACGCATTGCATAAGAGCCATTGCAAAAATAATGAAATAAGTGAGATATAATGAAAGGAATATAAAAAAACACTGCACAGAAGCAATACAAAAGAGGTGAAATTCCTAAAGACACCTTGTACCTCCCAAATATAGGATATATACGTCTCTACACCGAAACGTAAGACTCTACTAGTATTAACTTTGTACAAATAATGCCGATGAACCTAGGGCACTAATACAAAAACTCCATTAGAAATGAGGAACTACTATAACCTACAAACAAATAGACAACTCGTAACCCATAATAGCAAGTAATGAGCATAAGGGTAGAACTATATAGAAATAAAATTAAACCAGAAAAAGAAATAAAAGTAGAATAAAACCAAATCCAGAGAAAAATATCCCTCTAAGAACCTAGAATTAAAAGTAGAGAGTTATTTAGAAATGAAAGTACAATTAAAAAAATTGAAGAAAACAAAGCTTGTCTTGAAAAGGAAAAGATTAGCAAATTAAGCATTGGAAAAAATTAATCTTGGACGCCAAATGCTTACCCTTGTTCTCTGAATCCCAAAAGCTATTGATGTCATGAACAATCAATGTTGGTAGATTGTACTAGGAATGATAAGGCACAATACTACTCTTTAAAAATAATTAGAAGGGACAAGAGACATAGTCAATTAAAAGGTCCAATGATTAGTTGGGGACTAATCCCACAGGGAATAAAATATATCTTAGAAAATTTTATCATGAATTTGGATTGTAAAATCATTCATTTTAATCAATAATAGTAAAAGTTAGTGTGTGTATGATTCAAGCAATTTAGTAAAAATGTTGGGTTATCAGTTGTCACAGTTAAACTAATAATATCAGAAATTTATGAAGTAACAAGCAATTTAGTGGTGCAGGGATTGGAAATGAACATTACATAAGGATTATTGTGTTTCTCTATAGCGATGAAAATTGAGGAACAGACTAAGTCATCTTCAATGACACTAATCTTATTTCGATCTCATATCATCTTTGAATAAAATTGTCACGACCCAAATCGGGGCCGCGACTGGCACCCACATTTACCCTCCTATGTGAGCGAACCAACCAATCTAAACCTTAACATTTCAATGTATAACAACAGAAAATAATGTGGAAGACTTAACTCATTAATAAAAACCAATTCAATAACTACTAAAATTCAACAACTATTATTCCCCAAAATCTGGAAGTCATCATCACAAGAATATCTATGATCAAATTACTAAACTAAAAATGTCTAAGAAGCTAAAACAAATAAAAGCTAGTCCATGCCGGAAGTTCAAGGCATCAAGACTTGAAGAAGAAGATCCAGTCCAAGCTAGACGCATTAGCTCACCCTGAATTTCCGATGTAGTAAAGACTGGCTAGATTTACTGTTGAGTTGAAGACGACGGCACATTTGCTGCACTCCACAAATAACAAAGAAGAGAACATAAAAGTAGGGGTCAGTACAAACCACGGGTACTGAGTAGATATCATCAGCCAACTCAAAATAGAAAACAGTATATATCAGTTAATATCATAAATCAACTATAACTCAACATGTAGCAACAACAAGTACTATAATCATCAATAAGTACCATCAAGTTCATCCATGAGGGCTCAAGCCTCAATACCATACTCATTTTGGGAATTATGTTCATTATGTTGAGTATATTAACATCTTTCAAGATTCATTATCTTTCTTCCTCTTGTGTCGGTACGTGACACTCCGATCCCCTACTACTATGTGTCGGTACGTGACACTCCGATCCCCTAATTCTATGTGTCGGTTCGTGACACCCGACCCCCTAATACTATGTGTCGGTACCTGACACTCCGATCCCCTAATTCTACGTGTCGGTTCGTGACACCCGATCCCCTAATAATATGTGTCAGTACGTGACACTCCGATCCCCTAATACTATGTGTCGGAACGTGACACTCCGATCCACTAATACTATGTGTCGGAACGTGACACTCCGATCCACTAATCTCATTCTGTCAATTCATCAAGCCTTCTCTATACCAAGGCATCATCAATCCCATTACTTTAATTCATCAAGCCTTCTTTTATACCAAGGCATCATCATTAATAACGTAGATTAAAGTTTCTTTCAAGATTTGGGATTCAATAGTTTTCATCATGCTTGTTTTATCACAATCACATAATCATATTCATGCAAGCATACAATTAAGCATATAGAAGACCTTATAATACTACTAACACATATCATTCGCTATTAAGAGTTTACTATAAGATAGCATGAAAACCATAACCTACCTCCACCAAAGAATAATGATCAAGCAAGCAATTCCCAAGCTTTGGTTCCTCTTCGTTCGATCCTCTCTCTCTCTCTCTGTTCTTTCTCTTTTTCTTATTCAAACCCTCTTTCTTTTACCCTAATTAACATATAATTAAGTGTAAAAGATGACAATAATACTCCACTAATTAACTTAAGGTTACCTCTTTTAACCCCCAAGTAATTAGACTTATTAACATTAAACCTCTAACTTTATAATAAAAGCAGGAATAGTCCAAAACGTCCCTTAAAACGTGTAAAGAAATCTGACCCAGCCTGGGATTTGCGCAACCTGTGACGGCCCGTCGTGCCTGCGACGGTCCGTCATGCAGGTCATCGCAACGATCGGAACTCCATTTTTCACTAAGGAGCTTGTGACGGTCCGTCACGCCTGTGACGGTCCATCCTGCACTTCCGTCACGATGTTCAGAGAATCGTTCCCTGTACCAAATTCTCAAGAGTTGAAGTGTTTTGAAATGGGGCCTCACGACGGTTCGTCGTAGCTGTGACGGTTCATCCTGCAGGTCCGTCACAGATTACAGAGAGTCGATTTTTGTACTCAAATTACACAATTCTAAGTGTTCTGGGACGAGACACCCTCGACGGTCCGTCGTGCCCATGACGGTCCGTCGTGGTATCCATCGTCTCAGCCAGTTTTCCAGAAATAAAATCTGCTGCTCAAAACGACTAAACAGGTCGTTACAATAGATACCAAGTTACCCATCGTTCGTCCTCGAACGATCAA